>JANRMT010062834.1:52441-134129 GCA_026402145.1 Polypterus bichir lapradei
GCAAAATACCCGCGCTTCGCAGCGGAGAAGTAGTGTGTTAAAGAAGTTATGAAAAAGAAAACATTTTAAAAATAACGTAACATGATTGTCAATGTAATTGTTTTGTCACTGTTATGAGTGTTGCTGTCATATATATATATACACACACACACACACACAGACACACACACATATAAACATATATACATATCTACATATACACATATCCACACACACACACACATATCTATATATACAGTATATATATATATATATACATATACACATCTACATATATATACATATAGCAAAATACCCGCGCTTCGCAGCGGAGAAGTAGTGTGTTAAAGAAGTAATGAAAAAGAAAAGGAAACATTTTAATAATAACGTAACATGATTGACAATGTAATTGTGTTGTCATTGTCATGAGTGTTGCTGGCATATATATACATATATACACACACACACACACATATAAACATATATATACACATCATATATATATATATATACATACATATATACATATATATACACATATACAAATATAGACATATATATATATATACACACATACATATATATATACATATACATATATATATACACATATATACATATACAGTAATCCCTCGCTATATCGTGCTTCGACTTTCGCGGCTTCACTCTATCGCGGATTTTAAATGTAAGCATATCTAAATATATATATCGGATTTTTCGCTGGTTCGCGGATTTCTGCGGACAATGGGTCTTTTAATTTATGGTACATGCTTCCTCAGTTTGTTTGCCCAGTTGATTTCATACAAGGGACGCTATTGGCAGATGGCTTAGAAGCTACCCAATCAGAGCATGTATTACATATTAACTAAAACTCCTCAATGCTATAAGATATGCTTCCCGCGCGGTGCTTGATTGTTTGCTTGTCTCTGCCTCTCTCTCATCCTCTCTGACATTCTCTGCGCCTGACGGAAGGGGTGTGAGCAGAGGTGCTGTTTGCACAGAAGCTGTTTGCTTAAAAGATACTGACGCTCCTCTAAAAAATGCCGCTTTATTGCGGTGCTCGCATATTTAAAAGCACACGTATTGATTTTTTGATTGTTTGCTTTAATCTCGTGCTCTCTCTCTGACGTTCTCTGAGCAGAGGGGCTGTTTCAACAGAGGCTGTTTGCTTAGAAGATACTGACGCTCCTCTGAAAAATGCCGCTTTACTTAAAAGCACACGTATTGATTTTTTGATTGTTTGCTTTTCTTTGCGAGCGCTCGCTCTCTCTCTTAAATTCTCTGCTCCTGATGCAGACACTCATTTGAAGAAAAGATATATTTGCATTCTTTTAATTGTGAGAAAGAACTGTCATCTCTGTCTTGTCATGGAGCACAGTTTAAACTTTTGACTAAAGGGTGTTATTTCATGTCTAGAGGGCTCTAATAATGTTAACAGTGTGGGAGAGTTTATAAGGGCTTAAAATATATAAAAATAACCATACAAACATATGGTTTCTACTTCGCAGATTTTCATCTATCGCGATGGGGTTCTGGAACGCAACCCCCGCGATCGAGGAGGGATTACTGTACATATCTACATATATACTGTATATACACATATATATATTAGGGGTGGGACTCGATTAAAAAAAATTAATCTAATTAATTAGAGGCTGTGTAATAATTAATCTTGATTAATCGTATGTAATCACACATGAAAATCTGCCCCAAATCGCAAATGTTTTTTTGTAATTTAAAAGGGTTTTATTGGGCGACAGAATCAAATAATAGACATGGACATGAATATTGTAAACTCAAGCTCTTTTAATTTCTGAAAAAAAAAAGCATTTAAACTGCATTTCAATTCAAAACAGAAACAAAAATATCATCCCTGGCTAAAATTGGGCAGACTTAAAAATAAAGTGGTACTTTAAGTACATTTTCAGAATGGTATTGTCTTTAAATAATAATAACCAAAATTTCAACATAAAGTGCAGTTTTTCTTCTTAAAAAAATAAGTCAGAAACATAAAAGGTAATTTGACCAGCTTCATCTTTAAACTCTGAGTAACCTTAGCCAAAATTATTTTGTACATTAGGCTAAAACAGTGTGATCATTGAACATTCTGTAAATAGATGCAATTAGAATTACTAACGGTCACGGAAGTCCAATGATCCCCAGTAAGAGCCACAAAGTCTGCTTTCTGTAATGCATCTAATTTTGCTTGCCGGACTGTTGATGTCTCTTTCCAGGAGCAGGCATATTGTTCAATTATTATCATTTTTGGCCAAATAGGCAGCCGTAACAGAGGTGAGGGCATGCGTGTCATCACGTGTGCTTAGCCTACTCTGCGTTCACCGTAAAATGCAATATATACGTTTATATTTTTGTTTATTTGTATATTACTAATATTAATTTATTATTATAATATAAAAAAACTATTTTTTTGAGCAGCTGGGATGGTGCCCCCCTGGGAGTTGGTGCCCTACGCAGACTGCATACTCTGCGTATAGGGAGCGGTGGTACTGTTGATGTACCAGGAAATCATGCACTGACAAAAGTTCCATTTGCTTGGAATTGAAAGTGTGATTAAATTTGTGTTATTTTTTTTAACCCGTTATGGAGTACATGCATCGAAGCTTCTCAGCTGTGCTTGTGCTAAGAAAAGGAAACATTTTAAAAATAACGTAACATGATTCTGCGTTAACCGCATGTTTTTTCATAGTCTCAAACCAAGGGGATGCGAGGCTAAAATGAATCGGGAAGCACGTGTACATACTCAGTGCATCCCCTCTCGGGAATCGAACCTCAGATGTCAGCGCTAGAGGCGAAGCCTCTACCATTGCACCACAGCATGTGGCTTGTCTATTTGAGAGTATGTAGATCGGGGTATATATATACATATATACCCGCTTTTCGCAGCGAAAGAAGTAGTGTGTTAAAGAACTTATGAAAAAGAAAAGGGAACATTTTAAAAATAACGTAACATGATTTTCAATATACAGTAATTGTTTTGTGAGTGTTGCTGTCATCAAGGATTTGATCATCATTATTTCTTGCAATCAGGTTCGTATTTAGAGGATGTGTTTATTTAATGGTAGCTAAGACCCGGCACTTAAACGTTTCTTGCTACAGCAATTTTAACTCCGTTACAAAGTGATCCAAAGTCTCGTTTATACCTCGTGTCTTCTCAGTAAACTTGTATGTCGCGAATACCGTCAATCGTCGTAGGCATGACAAACGGCAGCGGGAGTGTGTCTATAAACTTAATGTAAACTTACGGTTCACGCCGTGCTTTGTTTCCGCAGTAGCTGCACTTATGAATATGCATTGGCCTCGCTCACTGAGTGCAAGGGAAAAAAATAAAATGTAGTCTATAAGTTATTAATAGTAAAACATTAACGTTTTGTTCAGTTTCTTGCTACAGCAATTTTAACTCCATTACAAAGTGATCCAAAGTCTCGTTTATACCTCGTGTCTTCTCAGTAAACTTGTATCTGGCGAATACCGTCATTCGCCGTAGGCATGACAAACGGCAGCGGGAGTGTGTCTATAAACTTAATATAAACTTACGGTTCACGCCGTGCTTTGTTTCCGCAGTAGCTGTACTTATGAATATGCTTGTATTTATGAATATGCTTGTATGCATCACTTGCTTCATAATCTTTTTCTGCCTTCTCAATTGTGAAATGGCGGTTTTTGTTCAGCGCTGTTTGGAGGTCTTTCTTGTTCTCTACGTACTTACGTAGGAGGCGTGATGATGTCACACGAAACTCCGCCCCCCACGGCCATCCAGCTCAACTCCATTACATTATATGGAGAAAAATAGCTTCCAGTTATGACCATTACGCGTAGAATTTCGAAATGAAACCTTCCCAACTTTTGTAAGTAAGCTGTAAGAAATGAGCCTGCCAAATTTCACACGGGACCTTAGAGAATTAGTGATGAGTCAGTGAGTGAGTGAGTGAGTCAGTCAGTCAGTCAGTGAGGGCTTTGCCTTTTATTAGTATATATATATATATATATATATATATATATACTCGTATATAAGTTACACTTGTGCTCAAAATGTTCAATGTGTTAATTGTGTGGTTGTGTTTTTGTGCTGTTGTTATTAGGTTAACTCTAGTGTGGCTTCTGAGTAAAGATCTAATCCGATGTCTGCTGATATTGGCACTGACTTCTTGTTACTAACCTTCAATCGAGTCCTTAATTGATAACAGCGCTGGCATCACAGCCATTCATTTAATGTAACTTCTTTTGAAATCAATACTTTATTGAAAGAGATATCATAACTTACACTTCATTAAGAACATATCTGTCTATTTGGTGAAGGAAAGGAACATTTAAAAATATTTCAACTTTCAAAACATTTAAAATAATCCTCAAGCACACCCAAATTATATGGCATTCATACATTTTCTAACTTAATAAAAAAAAGAAGAAAGTACTTATTTTGCCACAATTACATGAAATAAGCAAAAAAGTCAAGTTTTATGTCACATTTCATTAACAGTACTGTACTTGTGGAGTTTTTATAATTTATTAATTTAAGTGAGATTTGGTTTATATTATAACTTTATAATGTAATGTTTAAAAAGTTAGAAGAATACGATTGATAAGCTCTGTTGGGCTGCTCTTGTCAGAACTGTTCTAATATTTTAATGGCACCAAAGTATTATAATGAGGGCATCCAGAAAAGTAGACACCACCATATGCAATTAAGGTTTTATTTATTTACTAGCAGAATACCCGCGCTTCGCAGCAGAGAAGTAGTGTATAAAAGAAGTTATGAAAAAGAAAAGGAAAAATTTTTAAAATAACGTAACATGATTGTTAATGTAATTGTTTTCTCATTGATATGAGTGTTGTTGTCATATTTATATATATATATATATATATATACATACATACATGTGTACATATATACACACACACATATACTATGGGGTGCGAAACAGGCAAATACATTGATTTTCTGAATATATAAAGTCGGCGTCAGAATATATAAAGTCAAAACTTGAATATATAAAGTCATTCCCGAATATATAAAGTCACTGTCGGAATATATAAAGTCATTCCCGAATACATAAAGTCAGCGTCGGTATATATAAAGTCAAAACTTGAATAAATAAAGTCATTGCTGGAATATATAAATTCAAAACTTGAATATATAAAGTCAGCGCTGGAATATATAAAGTGAAAATCTGAATATATAAAGTCAGCGTCGGAATTTATAAAGTCATTCCTGATTATATAAAGTCAAAGTCAAAATATATTGATTGAAATGACTCTGAACTGAAGTAAGTTAACAAAAACGTATTCAGAAAAATAAATTAAAAAAACACTGTTCGGTTAATGTTTTGAAAATGATGCATTTGCCCTGCCCAGGATTGGTTCCTGCCTTGCACCCAGTGTTGGCTGGGATTGGCTCCAGCAGACCCCCGTGACCCTGTGGTCGGATTCAATGGGTTGGGAAATGGATGGATATTGCAGCACTGACTTTGTATATTCCAACGATGACTTTATATTGTGAGCTGGAGGGCTTCGCTATTACGTGTGGTGATGAAACTTCACTTTGGTAACTGATCATGCTCCACTTCAATGGTCATACCGACAGAAAGATACAAACTCTCGCCTCATGAGATGGTTTCTGGGCTTACAACCTTACCGTTTCACAGTAAAACATCGACCAGGTTCTGAACACGTCAACGCAGACGTATTATCAAGACTAAATGAACCTGGTACAGAGAGTCGCTTGATTCACGGAAATGTGAATAAAGCTGAGGGGGAGGGTGTGAGCTGGAGGGCTGATCGCACCCCAAGAAGATAGACGCCTCTGGGAAAACCACAACTCCTGAAACACAGACTACCCTCACATTGCTCCTTACTTTCTCACTTGTGCTATAACGCGTAATGCAAACCTCGCGCGATACTTCGCTAACTTAAAAGCCTTGTGCAGCGCCTGTCAGTTGAAAATTGATTGTTTGCTTGCTTTTATCGCTCTCTCTCTCTGCTCCTAGCAGAACTGTCATCTCTGACTTGTCATGGAGCACGTTTAAGCTCATGTGTTTGCAGTGTTTGAATAAAAACCCTTCTTGTTTCTACGACCTCCTGTGTTTCGGTGCAAATCTGTGACCCAAGCGTGACAATATATTCCGATGCTGACTTTATATATTCCAGTGCTAAGTTTATATATTAAAGTTTTGACTTTATATATTCAGAAAAAAGTTTTGACTTTAAGTATTGACTTTATTTATTCCGACAGTGACTTTATATTTTTAACGCGTTATGGAGCACATGCATCGAAGCTTCTCAGCTGTGCGATTATCAATGTAACCTTTTGTAAGTAGTGCCTGGAGGATTCAGTGTGGAGAAACTCTAGAGACAGCGTGTGTATTAATTTGTGGATTTTTCTGTGAGTATTTGGTGGCAGTGTGACGAAGTTGCTTCGGAAGACGGCATTAGCCGCGGAGCTCAGCTCAGAGCGAAATGAGGTAAATGGGAGGGGATATGATGACGGGACTCCCCCACCCGCCTTAACTGTCAATCCCCCACAAACACAGTCTCTCGGAATTTGCATAAGCACACCCCTTCACCTGCAATTTTAACTTAGTTACAAAGTGATCAAAACTCTCGTTTATATCCTGCGTCCTCTCATTAAACTTGTATCCAGCATTACCGGTGGGCATATCGAACCTCGGACGTAGGCGATAGAGGCAAAGCCTCTACAATTGCGCCACGGTGTGTGGCTTATCTACAGTATTTGAGAGTATGTAGATCAAGGTATATATATATATATATATATATATATATATATTCGCAGCGGAGACGTAGTGTGTTAAGGAAGCTATGAAAAAGAAAAGGGAACATTTTAGAAATAACGTAACATGATTGTCAATATACAGTAATTTTTTGTGAGTGTTATTGAGTGTTGCTGTGATCAAGGATTCGATTATCATTATTTGTTTCAATCAGGGTCGTATTTGTACGATGTGTTGTGTTCAAGTTACATTCTGTGTTTGTCAGTCGTTGTAAAGATTAAATTGTGTAATTACAGCCACATTAGCTCCACAAATGAGACACACGGGTTTACCGGCAATGTCAGTAAACATATACTCAGCCTCCCATCGGTTTTTAAAGGCTCTGTTTTCAGAATCAACTTTTCTCTTCGGCATCGTGTGGGCTAGCTTCGCAATAACTTGCAGCAACGCGGTTATTGCATTATGGGATCTGTAGTTTATTGTGTTACCAGCGCTTCATATACCCGGGCCATTCATAACAATAATACAGTATATAAAATGATCTCGCGGGCCGGATGTGGCCCGTGGGCCTTGAGTTTGACTCATATGGACTAAATAGAACTTGAAAAGAAATATTTTTTGGAATGTGATCGCGCAAGTCAGTACATCGAGCCTGCGTGCTATTGTGGTTTTGCTTGTGTGCTTCAGTAAGTTACCGTCCCCTCGCTCTTACTTTTTTACCGTTCATCTAATGAATACACTGAGTATGGCTTTACCAAAACAATCGTTGATCGCGAATAAAGTATCCATTATTAATGAAGCTTCAATAGGTGAATAGGTGATCTGTCTTTCCGCGTTAACCGCATGCGTTTTCATACGTCTCAAACTAAGGGGATGCGAGGTTAAAATAAATCGAGAAGCGCGCGTACATACTTAGTGCATCCCCTCTCGGGAATCGAACCTCGGACGTGGGCACTACAGTCGATTGCTTTAGTATCGCGCCACTGCGTGTGGTTTATCCATTTGAGCGTAGCAGTGTAATTCAGTTTTTGTTCAGCACTTTTTGGAACTGTTACTTTTTGTCTGCGCACTGCGTCAGTTCACGTGAGGTGCTGAATATGGTTTTATATGTCACTCGCTCGCTTCTAATTGTTTCGCTGCCTTCTTAATTATATAATGCATGTTTTCTAAAGCGCGTTTTGTAGCTCTTCCTGGCTTTCTACGTAATGCGTGATTACGTGAGAGGCGTGATGATGTCATACGAACTCCGCCCCTCCAGCTGAACTCCATTACAGTAAATGGAGAAAAACACCTTCCAGTTATGACCATTACGCATAGAATTTCGAAATGAAACCTGCCCAACTTTTGTAAGGAAGCTGTAAGGAATAAGCCTGCCAAATTTCAGCCTTCTACCTACACGGGAAGTTGGAGAATTAGTGATGAGTCAGTCAGTCAGTCAGTCAGTCAGTCAGTCAGTGAGTGAGTGAGTGAGTGAGTGAGTGAGTGAGGGCTTTGCCGTTTATTAGTATAGATTTATTTATTTATTTATTTATTTAATATATCCTGCAAAACTGACTTTTGCTATTTAAGCAATCATCTAATCTATACCTTTTTGGTATTTCTAATTTCCATTTTAACTGTTGATTTCAAGACTTTATATTCTATATGTTTAATCCTTTGCGAAGTTGTAGAGAAGCTTATTGACTTGGAGGAGATCTGCTGTATATTTTAGACTTGCTATTTAGAAATCATATTTTCCATTTGCGCACAATCCACATTATGTTAATAGAGTCAAGAGAAATGTGGACCACATTTCCAATGGATACAAGTAAATGTTGCAATGAAAAATTTATTTTCTTTTCAGCATCAGTGGAACAGCACAAATTTATCAAGGAGAAAAATCATATGTCTTGGCATGCTTCTTATTTTTGCATGCATAATTAACTACTTCACTTTGTCTGGAGCCTAAACTGGATCACAATTCTAATTATGTTACTGTAAACATACATCACACTTAGAGGCAAACAGAAAGAATTTGTCCATATTACTGTTTTCAGTATGGATTTTTGGCAGATATCTTTTAAGGACAGCGATTCTATTTAAATTCCATTAAACTTCACCTTTTTAGACAGTCTTTGTGCCTAAACAATTCACATACAATACAATACAATACAATACAGTTTATTTTTGTATAGCCCAAAATCACACAAGAAGAGTTGCAATAGGCTTTAACAGGCCCTGCCTCTTGACAGACCCCAGCCTTAATTCTCTAAGAAGACAAGGAAAAACTCTCAAAAAAAACCCCAGTAGGGAAAAAATGGAAGAAACCTTGGGAAAGGCAGTTCAAAGAGAGACCCCTTTCCAGGTAGGCTGGGCGCACAGTGGGTGTCAAAAAGAAGGAGGTCAATACAATAGAATACAATACACAGAACAGAACAAATCCTCAATACAGTATACAAATAAAAATTTTAGAAGTACGTAGCAGAATTTAACAGTAGATTATATCACATAATATGATTAGGATTTGTTTAGAGTCCTGGAGACCTCATCCATCAAGCTGCCTTCCCCATTAGGCCATTCCATGGCTGAAACAGTGCTGGGCCAGCCAATCCGATGAAAGGACCCCTCTTTCCCACGATTCCTGCGATCCTTCATCAGGGATGACTTTACCTTAGTCAGGCAAAACAACTTGGCAGGTGGGCCGTGCCACCAAGTGCCACATTTGAGTACCAACAAGAGAAACAGAATAGCTGATGGTTAGTATCCAATTATAACTATCAAGTTACTTATGTTTTAGTGCTACTGACTAACAACAGAGATGCAGTCTGTACAGTTAATCAGCAGCTCTAGTCAGGATATGCTAAACTGAAGTAGTGAGTCTTCAGCCGGGATTTAAAAGCTGAGATGGAAGGGGCATCTCTTATAGTAGCAGGCAGACCATTCCAGAATTTAGGGGCCCTATAACTAAAAGTTCAACCTCCCACTGTTATTTTATTAATCCTTGGAATCCTAAGCAGACCGGCATCTTGAGATCTTAATGTGTGCTCTGGTTTGTAAGTCATGATAAGTTCAGACAAGTAAGCCAGACCTTGGCCATTTAATGCTTTATGTGTTAAAAGGAGGATTTTGAAATCTGCCCTAAACTTAACTGGGAGCCAGTGTAAGGATTTAAGAACTGGATTTATGTGTTCGTATTTTCTTGTTCTTGTAATAATTCTTGCAGCAGCATTTTGGATTAACTGAAGGCTGCATAAAGAACAGTTTGAACATCCAGTGAACATCGCATTGCAGTAGTCAATCCTACTAGAAATAAATGCATGAATTAATTTCTCAGAATCCTGTTTATTTAGAAGGAGCCTTAATTTCCTAACATTTTTAAGATGGAAGAAACATGATTTGGACAACTTTGTAATCTAAGCTTTAAATGACATGCTAGAGTCAAAGATAACTCCTAGATTTCGGGCTGATTCAGTGAAATTAATGGGGATTCCAACAGAGTTAAATGATAACAGAATATTGTTGTAATCAGCATCATTCCCTCCAACAATTAACATCTATGTTTTATCTCTATTTAAAGACAAGTAGTTCTCATTCATCCACTCCTTTAATTTACTAACACAACTAATTAAAGACAACATTGGAGAAACTTCATTTGATCTAAATGATAGGTATAACTGGGTGTCATCTGCATACGAGTGAAAATTAACATTATGTTTCCTAATGATATATCCCAGTGGAAGTATGTAAAGTGAAAACAGTAAAGGTCCCAGTACTGAGCCCTGCGGGACACCATATTGAACTTCTGTGTATAATGATGGAGTACTGTCAGCACATTTCTGTACATATTGGAATCAATTTGATAAATAAGAACTAAACCAAGTGAGCATGGTGCCTGTAAGCCCAACATCATTTTCTAGCCTGTGCAGTAAAATAGAATGGTCAATGGTGTCAAATGCTGCACTTAAGTCTAACAACATAATTACAGTGGAGTTTCCTTCATCAGAGGATATCAGAATGTCATTTACAACCCGTGTTAGTGCTGTTTCTGTACTATGACCAGTGCAGAAACCAGACTGCAATTTCTCAAATAAATTGTAATGCGTAAGGTGTGACTGAAGCTGATTGGCGACTACTTTTTCTAGTATTTTAGAGAGAAAGGGTACATTTGAAATAGGCCTATAATTATTAAGTATGTGTGGGTCTAGGTCTGACTTTCTAAGTAATGGTTTAATTACTGACACTTTTAGTGCTTCAGCTACTGTGCCATGCAATAATGAACTATTGATAATGTTTAGAATAGGCGCTGCAAGAACATCCATGGCGCTTTTTACTAGTTTTGTTGGCACTGGATCTAGGGAACAAGTAGTGAGCTTCATTTTAGGAATTAAAGTTAAGACTTCCTGCTCAGTTACAGGATTAAAATTGCTAAAGTGCTGAATGCAATATGAGACAGGGTCTGCCAAGCTAGTATTTGGTTTGTAGTGTGATGCTGAGATCTGGGATCTTATATTTTTAATTTTCTCATTGAAGAAGTTCATAAAGTCTGTACTGCTAATATCTGTTGGCATTTTGTACTGAAGATCTGAATTTCCATTTGTTAATTTAGCCACTGTTCTAAACAGTACCCGAGGATTTTTATTATTGCTATCATTGTAGAATAGTATTCTGAGCGAGCTTTAAAGCGAGCTTTTTTATATTTATTAACACTCTCTGTCCATGCAATTTGAAAGACATGTAGCTTTGTTGTTCTTCATCTGCGCTCTAGTTTTCGACATTCTAATTTAAGAGCTTGAGTGTTTTCATTAAACCAGGGAGAGTTTCTATGTGCTTTGATCACTTTTGTTTTAAGGGGAGCCACTGTGTCCAGAGCATCTCTCAAGGTCACATTATTATGTGATGTTAGCTGATCTAAATTGTTTTCCACGCTTACATTTGATGTTAACTGATCTAAATGGTTTTCCACAATTACACTCAAAGTATCTACAAATTTTGAAGCAGAATTACAATCTAGATGTCATACTGTCTTTGTTTTAATCTGTGAGTGTGTTCGCAAGGGCAGAACTAAATCAAATGTAATTAAGTAGTGGTCAGAAATAATATCAACACAATGTAAGGTACCCAGCTTTTAGCAAACACCTTTATCCAAGGTGACTCACAAAAAATCTTCACAGACAAAATACATTTAAATTATTAGAAAGTACAAAATTAACATATCAGAGAAAAAAGTAAACCAGAGCACAAGAAACACAACACTAGTACTAACCCCAAAACCTGGAAAGCTGCAGAGGATTACAAAGTGTAAGAAGCCTAGAGGTGGAAGCTTTGGGATGAAGGCTGGCAAATATACTTTTGATGAATACAGAAACAGTGCCACATTGATACAGAGAGGTATGTTTTTGCTGCAGATGATTATTTGACATTGCAATATTTAATATAAGGATGCTAAAAGACAGAAATCCAGACCAGATAAGCAATAATAAGGCAAAACAATCTGCCAATAAGGGAACACAGAATTATGTCTTGTTAGGATGTCTTAATAGAAAATGTTAAGCTATTTGGTGTCAGATAAATGCAGAGAAAATGAAAAAGGCTAGAATATACACCATACACTATGGAGAAGCCTCTGAAAAGCTGGACGCACAAAACTGAACGATATAATCCAAAGGAAATAGCTTACACTGACAGTGTTTCAATTATAGAAAAGTATAAGCTGTTGTAGTATGATAAGCTTGTTCACCCTAGGAAGGTTTTGTGTAAAAGAAAGTTTGTTACAGAGGCACGACCACAAATGGCATTTACATTTTGTAATAAAATACTTAAAAAAAATGTACTGATCCTGAAACCGAATATATAAACATTGTTAGCTGCTCTTAATTTCATTTTTTTGTGTCTGGCATTACATCTCAGATAATTTTGCACAAAGAGATGGTAACAAAGTCCATAAAAAGTAAATGGTGCATGCAGAGTTGCATGGTGACACAAAGAATATGCCTTACAGCTCTTGAGATCTGAATTTACTTCTTAGTGCTGTCAATGTCAGTAGAGTTTGTACAGGTGCATCTCAATAAATTAGAATAGCATCAAAAAGTTAATTTATTTCAGTAATTCGATTCAAAAAGTGAAACTCAAATATTATATAGATTCATTAAACACGGATTGATATATTTCAATTTCTTTTCATTTTGCTGATTAAGTAAAACATCTCAGAGAAGTAGAATATTGTGAAAAAATTCAACATTGTAGACTCATGGTGTCACACTCCACTTAGCTAATTAACCCAAAACACCTGCAAAGGTGTCCTGAGCCTTTAAATGGTCTCTCAGTCTGGTTTAGTAGGCCACACAATCATGGGGAACACTACTGACTTGACAGTTATCCAGAAGACAGTCATTGACACCCTCCACAAGGAGGGTAATCCACAAAAGGCCATTGCTAAAGAAGCTGGCTGTTCACAGAGTGCTGTGTCCAAGCATATTAATAAAAAGTTGAGCGGAAGGAAAAATGTGGCAGAAAAAGGTGCACAAGCAACAGGGATAACCGCAGCCTTGAGAGGATTGTGAAGCAATGTAAAGCAAAAGTATCTGGAACATTGGCTACAACTGTTGCATTCCTTGTTTCAAGACACTCCTGAACCAGAGACGACGTCAGAAGCATCTTACCTGGGCTAAGAAGAAAATGGACTGGACTGTTGCTTAGTGGTCCAAAGTCCTCTTTTCAGATGAAAGCAAATTTTGCATTTCATTTGGAAATCAAGGTCTCAGAGTCTGGAGGAAGGGAGGAGAGGCACAGAATCCAAGGTGTTCAAGGTCCAGTGTGAAGTTTCCACAGTCAGTGATGATTTGTGGAGCCATGTCTTCTGCTGGTGTTGGTCCACTGTGTTTTATCAAGTCAAAAAGTCAGCACAGCCATCTACAAGGAAATTTTAGGGCATGCTTCCCTCTGCTGACAAGCTTTATGGAGATTCTGTTTTCATTTTCCAGCAGGACTTGGCACCTACCCACATTGCCAAAAGTACCAATACCTGGTTTAATGACCATGGTATCACTGTGCTTGATTGGCCAGTAAACTTGCCTGACCTAAACAACATAGAAAATCTATGGGATATTGTCAAGGGGAAGATGACAGACGCCAGCCCCAACAATGCAGCTGAGCTGAAGGCTGCTATCAAAGCATCCTGGACTTCCATAACAGCTCAGCAGTGTCACAGGCTGATCGCCTACATGCCACGTTGCATTGATGAAGTAATTCATGCAAAAGGAGCCCTGACCAAGTATTGAGTGAGTACATGGACATTTTCAGTAGGCCAACATTTTTTTTTTTATTGGTCTTATGTAATATTCTAATTTTCTGAGATACTGAATTTTGAGTTTTAATTACCTGTAGGCCATAATCTGCAAAATGAAAAGAAATAAACTTTTGAAATATATCACCCTGTGTGTAATGAATCTATATAATGTATGAGTTTCACTTTTTGAATCGAATTACTGAAATAAATTAACTTTTCAATGATATTCTGATTTATTGTGATGCACGTGTATATTCTGCCTTTGCTCTGAGAGAATAGTTTGGAGGTAACAATAGTTAAGTATTTTGGTTTGCACTGCACATTGAAATATTAAAGCATTTGTTTTAGAAATGCTGCTGAAATGGCCAAGTAAACAAGCAGAATTTTCTAGGTGGATGGATCAAGAAAGAAGCTGGCTGATATGTTCTTTGATGCACCCAGTAAGACTTACTAGTTGGCACATTTTCATAAGCAGAATAAGAGCTGAATTCAAGAGCTATTGAAGAATAAGGATATAATGGAGAAAGACCTTTATTTTGTTATGCAATGTTATGCATACTCAGTTGTTTATAAAACAGACCTCTGCCCTTAATTTTTTGATCATTCTGTAGCAGACTGCTGTGATGTATGCTCCCTCTTTGGCGTTTGCTGAAGATATAATTAAAGATTCAATGAACAGATTTTCTCCAGTCTGACTACTATTTTATCAAACTTGTCCTAGTAGAGGATACATTTCTTTCTTTAATTAATATGTTGATTTTCTTTTTTTCCCACAGTGTTTAGACTTTTTCTTGATGCTCCAGTTTCCTTCCGTGTCTAGTAGAGTGGTGACTCTAAACTGAACCTGGTTCTATCAGTATAGAGTCTCTGTGACTCAACAATGGAGGAAATGAGGCTAAAATAAAAGGACAGGTGGAAAATACGGGAGATTTGTGACTGAGTTGCATTAAATGATTATATAACATAATAAAATACATTTAAAAAAGGGATAATGTTGGAGAGTGGAAAATAATATTTTACAAAATAACCTAAAAGAATAAATACAGTGTTACAGTATATATAATGTCAGAAACTCCACACAGAGCCATAGCAAGGTTTGGGGCAGCCACCTGTATATTTGGTAACCTGGCTGCAAAGTCGCAAAAATGTTATACAGCACTGATGTGTACAAAATCGAGTCCAAAACAGAACTGAGGAAATAAGGAAAAGGTGGACGCTTTTAAAGGGGAAGACAGGAAGTTAAGTCAGAGGGGTTCGGCTCATAAGGGTCTTCAGCCATAGGCTCGAGCCCGGACGTGACATCAAAGGGGCCGGAGCGACAAGGTCTTCCTCCATAGGCTCGGACCCGGAAATGACGTCAACAGGGCCAGGTGGAATCTCCCATTGGTTGGTCTGCAGGCCAAGGAGAAAAAGAATCAGTGCACTCTGCCACATCCCAGTCTGACTCGGAATTGCCCTTACTCAAGCAGTTTAGCTGCCTCCCATGCGCACGTGTGTGATAATATATATATTGAGCGTCATTGTTGTTGTGCAGTGGTAAGCCTGATGTCACACAAAGCATAATTTTGAATTCTGTGTCCAGTTGTTGAAAAGTGGACTACATACATCCTCATTGAATTTGCCTAGTTTTACTCCGTAGTCTTGCTTTCTTCTTAGGGGGATTGGTGCCTAAATTGGCCCCAGTGTAAGTGAGCATGGGTATGACTGAACCTAGTGATGACTCACATCCTTTGCATGCTGCCCTTCTAGGATGGACTCTGGCCACTACAACCCTGAATTGCCTTTGAATTTATGAACTGTATATATGAGAAGACATAATACTGCTTTTGTCTTGACTTTCACTTTCCTAGAGAAGCAATCGTTTTCATTTCTTCTGATACTATATGCCTTATGGTCTCAATTGCTATTGGTTTACACAAACATAATGAAAAACTTCATCGTTTTCCTTTTTCCATATTTTACACTGAGCTTATACCATTAACAATAAAGGAATGTGAAAAGGGTTGCGCAGGCTTGATCTTCACTTGTTTTTACATTAGTTTTTATTTTCTTAAATTAATTTGGGCTTAATAGCTTTTCTTTAGCCTGTGAAGATTTGTTTTTGGTTTACAAACATGGGAATGGTTTTGAAATCATTTTTAATTTCATTTTCTTAATATGAATTTGGACTTCCTGTTTTACTTTAATGTCATGTTTTTTTGGGAAAACTGTAATACCATTTTGTTCCATTTTCTGGTGCCGTTGCTACAATACAATGACCGTTTGACAGGATGAACGTCCTGGAATGTGTGTGTCCTATGATATAATCATCATGACCGTATTTAAACTGTCCCAAGACTGTGGATGCTCTCTCAAACCTTTTGCAAGTGTTTTGTTTAGTATTCTGGTTTCAAGGCATTATGCTCTGCTTTTTTAAGTTTGACTTTTGCTTAGGACATTGGCATTGATGCACAATCGCTTCATCTTTTGGAGACGACTCCCACTTTGTTTCTTGACCTAATTCTTAATCTCTTTACCTTTTGTGCTTTATTATTTTTTATCATTCTTCATTTTGTGACAGTACACTTGCACAGTCAGTGATCTTTCACATTTGTATTACAACACATTTAAGCGAAATATCTTGCTGGGTACAGCAGCACTCATCTGCATAGTTATTGCTATTTCTGAAGGAAAATGGCACACCAACTTCACTGGCCCCATCAAACAAAAGCTATCAATATCTGGCAGTAATACTGTATGTCATCCACTTAAATAGTTTACTGTAATATTTTGGAAATTTAAGATTACTCCATTCTCCTGCTGAAAAATACATGTTTATTTTATATAAAAAAAATCTATTTTGACTGTATCCAGGTTGTATATTACTGGTTGCTGTAATTTTAGCATTTTTACTAATGTTTCTTAGATAATGTACCTAAAGGCCCACCCAACATAACCCTATTCACATTATTTTTCATCAATAATGTTTACTGTGCTCTTTGTTGATACTGTTTTGATTTTTATATACTGTAGCAGGTGGAGATCTAACTTTCTTTAAATTTTAAAGTATGCTTTTTTCTCTTAGAATATAACGTAGAGTCAGAACATTTGATCGTTTATTTTTAATTGCTGTCCTGGACAGATCCTATTTAGTTAATGAAAAGGGCATTTTTTCCTAAGAGTTATTAGAACACCATCGTTTTTTTTTTTGTCAGTCTGTGTAAAGTATCATTTAAAAGTGTTGCGTTAGCCTTTTTTTGTTTTTGCAGAAACATTAACGAAATTGTAATTTTACATAATTAATGATCTTCTGTTTTAACCTGAATTTAAAAGTTTCAATTCTTTTTGTATTTTGAAAGATTTTCGTCTTATCTTATTAAATATATTCACTAAGACGAAGTTCAAAATAATAATGAAGGTAAGCACTAAGGTATTCTTTATGACATTATCAATGTTTAAAAATGCAACATTTCTAGCAGTGTGCTGCACCATATTGTACATTATTTTTAAATATGATAATAACTGGCGTGTTGTTAACAGAATCTCCAGAATTATCACAGATGAAAGAATTGTGCATATACTTCACATATCAAAATTGAAAAAACTATTATAGACTACATGGACAGTGTTTAATATGCATACTGTGTTTTTGTAATTTAAGTCTCAGACTTCACCTGGACAAGTAGGATAGCATATCTAATAGAAAAATAATTTGTTTCTTCCAGTTTTCTCTTTAAAGTGTTTTCAACTGTGTAATGACTGGCATGCTTTGATATCTACAGTATACTGACACATTTCCAATTGCCTTTTGCTTTTTCTTTTACATTTATTAGGCAAATTTTCTGAAGAATGCATTTCATTTCAGCATATTGTGTTAACATATATACAGTCAGGTCTATAAGTATTTGGACAGTGACACAATTTTCATAATTTGGGCTCTGTACACCACCGCAATGGATTCTAAACAAATCAATCAAGTTGTGGTTGAAGTATAGATTTTCAGCATTAATTCAAGGGGTTTAACAAAACTATGGTATGAGCTGTTGAGAAAACAGACATTTTTATACATGGTCCCTTTTTCAGGGGCTCAAAAATATTTGGACAAACTAACATAATCATGAATATAATGATCATTTTCAATACGTGGTTGAAAATCCTTTACAATCAAGGATTGGCTGAAGTCTGGACCCCCTGGCCATCTGCAAGTGCTGGGTTTAACCCCTTCTGATACTGAGGCCAGGCCTTTACTGCAGCTGTCGTCAGGTGTTGCTTGTTCGTTGGACTTACTGTCATCAGTTTTGTCTTCAGCAAGTGAAATGCATGTCCAGTTGGGTTGAGGTCAGTTGACCACTGAAAAATATTTCACTACTTTGCATTGAAAAGCACTTGAATTGCTTTTGCAGTATATTTTGGCTCATTTTCCATCTATTCTTGGAAGCATTATCCTATTGGTTTTGCAGCTTTTGGCTGAATCTGAGCAGATAGTATAACCCTGTACACTTCAGAATTCATCCTGCTACTTCTGCCAGCAGTCATATCATCAATAAACATTAGCGACTGACTTCCATTCACAGCCATGCATGATCATACCATAAAACTACCTCTGCTATGTTTCACAGATGATGTAGTATTCATCAGATCATAAGACATTTCTTCTCTTCTCCATACTCTTCTCTTTCCAACATATTTTCTGTCATATACTGTATATTGATCTTAGAACTGGACAGGCTTTTAAAATATGTTTTCTGGCAAAGTCTAAAATGTCCTCCCTATGCTTGAGGTTTTCCAGTGGTTTGCACCTTGTGGTAAACCCTCTGTCTTCACTTGCATGAAGTCATCTCTTCATTGTAGACTTTGACAATGATAGGTCTACCTCCCAGAGAGTGTTCTTGGTTTGACTAAATGTTGTGAAGGGGTTCTTCTTCATCAAGGAGGGAATTCTGCAACCATCCAGCACAGTTGCCTTCTCTTGGTTTCCAGACCTTCTGGTGTTTCTGAGTTCACCAGTGTGTTCCTTCTTTTTAAGAATGTACCAAATGGTTGATTTGACCACACCTCATGTTTCTACAATCTCTCTGATGGGTTTATTTTGTTTTCTCAGCCTAATGATGGTGTGTTTTTACTTGCATGGAAAGCTCTTTGGATGACATATTGAGAGTTCACATTGACAGCTTCCAAATGCAAATTACGCACTTGAAATTAATTCCAGACCTTTTACTTGCTAAATGGTTTATGAAGTAATGAGGGAACTGCTTCCACCTGGTTATGGAACAGCTTGTCAGTCACATGTCTGAATACGTTTGAGCCCCTGGAAATGGGGGAGTGGTATGCTATGCAGAAAAGTGTCTGTCATTCATAGAATATTTTTGGTAAACTTTTCAATTAAAGCTGAAAGTTTACACTTCAATCACATAATGATTGCTTTATTTCATATCCACTGTGGTGGTGTACAAACCCAAAATTATACCGATAAAATTTATTAAAAAAACCTATAAATAGATAGATATGACAATCATATAGTTTTTATAAGTTCCAAATATAAAATTTAAATTACTATGTTTGACAGATATTAAGCAAAAATCATCCTTATCATTTCTTAAAAATTACAAAAAGTCAGCCAAAATTATTGCCTTATCAACTCCATTTAGAGGATGAAGAGGAAGAAGGCATTGCATTTATATTGCATTTCTCAAGTCACTCGATGTGCTTTACATAGAGAGGGGGGAGCCAATAGCCATTTTAAGCCAGTACTCTCATCACACATTAGTTATTAGATAGTTGAGAGGTGAGAGAGATAGCCATTTAGAAATGGGAAATGATTAGGGGTCCTGAATTATATATTTAGCCAGAATGTGAGGTATACCCTACTCTTTATGAAGGATGCCCTGGGATTTTTTTGACCACAGAGAGTCAGGACCTTGGTTTTATGTTTCATCCAAAGGACAGTGCCATCTTTTTTAGCACTGTGTCATTGAGATCCATACAAAGAGCACAGGTAAGCGTTGGTCTCACTAATACGTCTTCCAGCAGTAACCCAAGATAGTCTCCCATCTAAGCAGTTTCTTGCCCAAATATTTGGTATGTCTGCTCTGAGTATTTATCAGTAATCAAATTCTCTCATTGCTCAGGAGGAATTCTAGGGTTAAACTCATCACTCTGAGGTTTCAGGGTCACTTTACATGCATAGCATTTTCTAGACCCTTTTACAGCTTCTCTCTGGAAATTAGACTTTTAGATCTGGTCAGTACAAACAGCATTTCTTCTTTTCTTGTCATTTTGTTTTAAATTGTTTTCTGTTTACAAAAGGTTACACATTTTTCATGAATTCTGAGGCAGAAAGGATATCAGTCTGTTTCATTTTACCTGATGGAAGAAGCAAGTAAACTTTTATGAAGGGATCGGGAAAAGGGACAAAGTCATTAAGTAAAGCTAAAGTCTAAACCCCAAACCAGTCCTGTCTTTCACCAAAACCCAAATATTAAACAAAACCTCAAAGGTCAAAAAACAAAACTCAGAAGTTTGTTATTTTGTAGTGAGAAATGAACCAAAGCACAAACCCAAAGTATTTATCCAATAACATGAAATGTGTGACGCTGACCTGATGGCATCACCGATCATTACTTCTGGTCCAACCATAATGGAACCACTCTAGCAACACAATACAAAAAAGAACAAGATGGCATTGGAAAAGATCATTTTATTACAAGTTCAAAAGTAAAAATAAACATCATGAATAGGTTCAGAAATCCTAAAACCAACAGTACAAATGAAATCCAAATCTTCTTCTTCTTTCAGCTGCTCCTCTTAGTGGTTGCCACAGTGAATCATCTTTTTCCATATCTTTCTGCCCTCTCCATCTTGCTCTGTCACACCCACCACCTGCATGTCTTCTCTCACTATATCCATAAACGTTCTCCTATGCCTTCCTCTTTTCCTCTTGACTGACAGCTCCATCCCTAGCACCCTTCTCCTAGTATTCCCATCATCTCTTCTCTGCACATGTCCTAACCAAGGCAGTCTAGCCTCTCTGAATTTGTCTCCAAACCGTCCAACCTGAGCTGACCCTCTAATGTACTAATTTCTAATCCTGTCCATCCTCGTCACAGCTAATGTAAATCTTAACATCTTTATCTCTGCCACCTCCAGCTCTGTCTCCTGTCTGTCAGCTTCCACCATTTGATCCAGTGCCACCGTCTCCAACCCATATAACATAACTAGTCTCACTACCATCTTATAGACCTTCCCTTTCACTCTTACTGGTACCTGTCTGTCACAAATCACTCCTGCCATCTCTTCTAACACTCCCACAGGTATGTCATCTCGACCAACAGCCTTCCCATTCTTCATTCTCTTCAAAGCTGTCCTAACTTCCTCCTTGCTAGTCCATTGCACTGCCTGGTTCACTATCTGTACATCATCCAACCTTCTCTCTCTCATTCTCTTCATTCATCAGACTCTCAAAGTACTCTTTACATCTGCTCAACAAACTCTCTTCACTTGTGAGTATGTTTCTGTCATTATTCTTTATCACCCTAACCTCCTGCTCATCTTTCCCAGCTTGGTCCGTCTGCCTAGCCAATCGATACAGGTCCTTTTCTCCCTCCTTATTGTCCAGCCTCTCATATAACTCATCATACAGCTTATCTTTAGCCTCTCTCTTGACATTACACATTGTCTCCTTGTACTCCTGTCTACTTTCTTCATCTCTCTGACTGTCCCATTTCTTCTTTGCCAACCTCTTCCTCCTGTATGCCCCCATTCCAGCACCAGGTTTCTTTGTCCTCCTTCCTCTGTCCAGATGTCACACCAAGTACCCTTCTAGCTGTCTCCCTTACCACTTCTGCTGTACTTGCCCAACTATCTAGTTACTCTTCACTTTCACCTATTGCCTGTCTTACCTCCTCTCTGAACTTCCCCTTAAAGTCTTCTTTTTTCAACTTCCACCATTTGATCCTTGGCTCTGCCCTCACTCTCCTCCTCTTCTTGATCTTCAACTTCATCCTAAAGACCACCATCCTTTGCTGCCTAACTACACGTTCCCCTGCCACCACTTTGCAGTCTCCAGTCTCCTTCAGACTGACCTTTTGTACAGAATATAATCCACCTGTTTGCATCTTCCTCCACTTTTGTACGTCACCCTGTGTTTTTCCATCAACTTAAAATACATATTCACCACTGCTATGCCCATTATTTTGGCAAAATCCACTATCGTCTGACCTTCTTTATTCATCTCCTTGACACCCATACCAATCCATCACCTCCTCATTCCCTCTGTTCACTTCACCAACATGCCCAATGAAATCTTCATTGATCATCACTCTCTCTCTGTTGAATGCACTCTCGGCCACTTCATCCTTCTCACTCCAGAAATCTTCTTCCTCATTCATCACACGCCCAACTTGTGGGACATATGCACTAATTACATTCACATCTTCAATTTTCAGCTTCATAATAAGCACTTTGTATGATACTCTTTCCACCTCCAAGACATTGTGACTTACTGTTCCTTCAGTATAACCCTACCCCATTTTTCTTTCTATCCAAACCATGCACAATATATGAACCTGCCTACTCTCCATCATATTGGCTAATTCTCTCCCTTTACCAGTTGTACAGCCAAAATTCAAAGTTCCTATCCTCACTTCTACACTCCAAACCTTCCTCTTCTCCTCCTGACTATGGACACACCTTCCCCCTTCTTTTCTCCTTTGGCCAACAGTAGCCCAATTTCCTCTAGCACCCTGTTGGCTAACAGTACTGGTGGTGTTTGTTGTTAACCCGGGGCTCGATTGATCCGGTATGGAAATTTGTATTGTTGACTGAAAATTGATGTGCCAAAATTTTACACCGGATGCCTTTCCTGATGTAACCCCTTTCCATTTACCTGGGCTTGGGAGCGACATGAAGAAACACATTGGTTTGTGCATCTCCTGTGGATTAGTTATAAATTAAATCCAAATATAGATTTGAAAAAGTGTGAAGAAAAAATTAAAACAAAACTAATACATGACCCTTTGATCCCCTGCCCCCATCTCAATACACAAAGTGCGTTTCTTCTGGTTACATTTACTTTGGATTTTCATAACATGAAGTTTAGCATTATTGTCAAGCAATTCATTGTTTTATGTGCTGTTTTGCATACTTAAGCCTATTGTTTTTCAAGAGCTCCTTGTTGTTTTCTATGTTTTCTTGATG
Source organism: Polypterus bichir lapradei (assembly GCA_026402145.1). Classification (NCBI taxonomy): domain Eukaryota; kingdom Metazoa; phylum Chordata; class Cladistia; order Polypteriformes; family Polypteridae; genus Polypterus; species Polypterus bichir. The sequence goes on from JANRMT010062834.1 coordinate 75,605, forward strand.
GTGTAGCATTTAGTTTTTCCAAACTCAAGAGATATCTGCAACCTCACGGTTCTTAATGCCTATGGTGGATTTATTTTTGCCCAAGCCTGAAATGTAACCACAGCCACAGAATAAATTAATAACCATACAAAAGATAAAAGCAGGACACTCAAAAAATGTGCAGAATTTATTAATAGCAGTCCTAACTACAATCAAAACATTTTTGTCTATATGAGGCCTTCTTTTTTTTAGTGCTCATAGAATATTCATTCCAAATTATGAAGCCAATTTTTCATGGGATGTTAAAAGCACATCCTTTATGTCAAAGTGCTGCACATTAAATGCTTTTTTCAACACTGGCACAAGGTGAAAATCTATGGGCCTTAAATGTGGCTTGTCATTTCTTGATTAAACTTTGATGTGCGCTCTTCTTTCATTAAAATTTCATCTATTCATTTCATAAACACCATAAAGTCACACTCACTCCAATGAATATCAACTGTATTTTTTTTATGTTGAATGAATTTTTAACTAACACTGCCATTTTGAAAGTCTATGCTATAACAACTAATAAGAACTGTGTTGTACATTCTTTATTGTTTTAACTAAACTTTGTTTTAAGCTAATACCCAGACTGGATATGGAATCCAGAAGATCCAGAAGCTGTCTCCCATTCTGATTTCAGATTTAAAATAGCTGGCATTAAAGTGAAAAATGTTTGCATGATGTGTGAGGACTTTTGTGATGCACAAAAACCAGATATGATAGATAAAGGTGGAAGATGAAGCAGAGACAAAAAGAACTGAGTGAAAATATTTAAAGGAACACTTCTCAAAAACAGGGGAGGATTTGCACAGAGAAAAGAGTCAGAGCTGGTGTGGTGGTGATGCATTGTCTGATCAGGTTGAAACAAGCTGAAGTGCGTTAGATGTAAGGAGTAAAGCTCGAAACGTTTCAGTGGAGGTGACTAAAAATCAGTCTAATGAAGATGTCAGAAGAAGGAGTAGTGAATGACATTAGATCAATGGGCCTCACCTCTCAAAGAACACCTAATACTGGTAAAAAGCAGAGGAAGGAAGTAGCATTAAACCAAACTGGTTAAATAAATAAAATTAATAAAATCAAACCAACATTTTGTTGATCGATGTTATGCTCAGACTGGAATTAAAAATACACTTGTATTTTTAAATAATCATAACACACACTACTGTGTATCTATATATATATTGTTTCATGTATTTAATTTATTAAGTATTGCATCTTACTTGCTGGCAAAGCAACATCAAAGAAATCATCAGGGTGTCCTTCTGTTGTAGTTAAAGCTTTCCTGCTGAAGTGAAACTACTGGCATATTTATGATTGAATGGAAAGTTTAGAACAGCAACCTGTGAAACAGGATTTTAGATATATAATGTTCAATAAATGAGTAGCATAAAGATTGCCTATAAATAGAATAAATCAGAATTTAATGGTTAAAGACACCTTATACACATTATTTTGTGATCAACTGTTGTCACAAAAAAGAGCAAGATAAAAGAACGGGTTATTTTTTAGTAGCTCTGCAAATAACTGTGTGCTTTTATAGCTATCTTGCAGGATAGACGCAGTTGAAGGATGATGTTGTCTGCAAAAGTGCTGCTTTAGCAGGTAAAGAACCATCCTCTGTAGTTTTATACTGAACAATTTACAACAGTAATAGGCCTGGTGGTAGAGAACCTAATCAGTACTGGTCAGACTGTGAATTTAGAAAAGGTCTACTCAGCTGGAACCATTTCATTTACCCCTGTGCACGTAAGGAACAATATACTTTAATATCTGCTCTTTTTAAAAGCTACTTAGTTTTTGTTTATTTGAAATGTACGTAATTTATGGCATTTCTTTCTCTACAACATTTTTAACTGCAAATTTATTTTTCTGCTTCTAAACATTTTACAAGTCTTTACATACGGACATGATAAACTATTCTTTTTTGGTTAAATCTATTGACTGACCATATTTAAAATGGCAAATATGATTTAGACTAAAAATTATTGTAAATTATGTTGATATGTGCAGTAGAAATAAAAGGTGATTTTAAAGAAAATAAAAGCAATGATCTGTCACATTACATAAATTTTAAATATCCATGGTTTATATTTTTAGAAATTACTGGGATAAAATAAGGGATGCTGGGAAAATAATGTAGTTATGTATAAGTCATATGTGACCAGTCTCACAGATGTTTGGATATATTTTGTGTGCCATTTGTGTTTTATCATCATTTAATTCTTCATTATTTTTGTTTTGTAATGTTCAGATGAAGATCTTAACTTGTTTCGGGGATGGCCTGCTCATGATGATGCCTCTGAGGCATGGATTGTATAATGCAATGGGCATGGTAATGTGGGTATAGTCTTATGGCCTTGGAGTTCATTTACTCCTCACTATAAAAGAGAAATATACAATGGTAAGACTGTTAACTTTTCATTATTAGTCACCTTTTAAATCAGTTGGATTATGATGAATTATTTCAGATTTTGCAAGGCTGCTTCATCGCACATGGTGTACATGTTGAGGGCTTGTTTTGATCAGGAGAATCTGATGTAAGTGCTGATATGTTACTTGTATATTTTTGCTTTTGCTTTGTGGAGTTATATGTGAGACAATGTGAGAATTCAGACACATGGTGTTTACTCGATCTGAGCCAGGGTTCAAGGCATCGGTTCAAATCTACTGGTCGAGACCTTTCGATTGATATATATCACTTGGGTATTACGTAACAGTGTATGACGCAGCAAACATTTGATTTCATGCCAGATTAAAATTCAGCTATACACAGCGTAACCATGTGATCAATATGAGTATGTGAACACCTGTGGCTTTCAAATGAGGTATTGTTTGTGTCGGTGTGTGTTGTAGTTTGTCTGTATGATGCAGTAAAAGGTATTTTTAAACATTTTTTGAACCCTTGTTGGCCAGGTACTTAGGGTTTAAGAGGATTTATTAAGAAGGCTAACAGAATGTTAGGTTATATATATACGATGTGTGGAGTTCAAGTTAAAAAGTGGTTATGTTGAAGTTCTATAACACACTGGTGAGGCCTCATCTAGAATCATCTAGAATACTGTGGGCAGTTTTGGTCTCTAAGATACAAAAAAAAAACAATACAGAGGCATTCTAGAAATAATTCAGGTATGGCATGGTCAGACTGATTCCAGGACTGCAGGAGATGAGTAATGAGGAAAGATTGAAAAGCTGAGCCTTTTCAGTTTAATCAAAAGAAGACAAATAGGTGACATGATTAAAGTATTCAAAATTATGAAACAAACTATTACAGTGGATCAAGACTGTTTTAAAATGAGTTCAACAAGAACACAGGGACACTGTTAGAAAAGCTAAATTTCACACAAAGATTAGGAGGTTTTCCTTCACATAGACACATGGAATGAGTTACCAAGTAGTGTAGTAGACAGTAAGACTTTAGGGACCTTCAAAACTCGATGTTATTGTGGAAGAATTACATGGAAAGGACTTTTGTTGAACTTAATAGCCTGTTCTCATCTAAATCTTTCTAATGTTTATTTTGATACTCCCTTGTAAGTAACAAGTAAATAATAAAAAGCATATGTGTTTTGAAGCAATATTTACATTAAATGTGAGTGATGAAAGTGGGTTGGGGAGTAGAGTAACGTTTTACTTGTGGCATAATGTTTAGTTATTATTCGCTGATCAATGCAGATTACGTTCATTACACAAGCCAGTTTCCATTAATTGGAGCAAAACTGCTTGGCAAGAAGGATAACATAATATTTTGATCAACAATAAAAATCTCACTGTATTTACACTATGCAAAATTGTTTGAAACCAATCAAAAGGACTTTTTTTAAAAAAAACGGCCAATCAATAGTGATCATTTAATAAATACTGATCTATAATGTATTCCATCCATCCATCCATTACCCAACCCGCTATATCCTAACTACAGGGTCACGGGGGTCTGCTGGAGCCAATCCCTCTATGATGTATTAATATATAAAACATACTTGTATAATGCAAGTCTTTATGATAAAAAATGAAGGATGGAAAGATTAAATTATGAAATAGAATGTTTCATAGCATAATATTATGCAGTAGACTAGAGCTTATCCCAGCAGTTTCGGGATCAAGGCAAAGTTCAAAAAAGCCTATTCACGTCTTTATTTATGCCACGTTTCATTTTTATGTATTTTCATTTTTACCTTTTCACATTTAATAACCCTCCAATTACATATTTTATGTTCTATATGTTGAAGTTAGGACTTTCTGAAAAAAACATGACTTCTTTCTTATGGCAATAGAAATCTACCCACACTGACATGTCGTGAGTTGTGGGAAATAGGTTTCTTTCAAATTCTTGCTTTCTTTTTATAATTTGTTAAGTTGCAAGAGAGTTTCCAGGAGAAATTAGAATTAATCTGAATTCAGAGACTACTAAATTCAAGATGGCACTTTTGGGCTGATTGCTTTAGTTAAAAATACTTATCAATATTGTGGGTTTAAAAAACACATACAAGGCCAGAATGAAGACATTTGGAAAGTTACAGTACAAAAGTATCAAAACACTTGTGAAACTGGATGTCTGAAAAGCTCTGGGAATTGACTGAACCTAAAAACTGGGCAGACATTGAATCCTGTTTGAAGAGAATAGCAATTAATAGAGAAGTGCATCATGCAACTTTAAAGATACCTGGCAGTGGCAGAAGTGTAGCAAGGCTAAGAACCAATCATATGCAGCAATTGTGGCCAAGGTCAAGGACCAGGCTGAAGCTTGACAGCAAATAAAGAAAATAGAATGAAATTATCCAAGAAAAAGCAAAAAGCAAATAAATAATATAAAGCCTAACTGTTCTCTGAATGTCTGTTTAGGTACAATGGTTACCTGAAATACTCCCAGCGGTGGCAGCTTATTTGCCCTTATTCCCAATGCCACCATTTTTCACTTCACCTACATCCTCTTGTTATACCTTTTCTCAGCTGGCTGTCAGTCCTCCTTAACAAAGATATATTGCTCTACTGTCCTCCCCACTCATGCCTCAAAAAGTTTTGGCAGACCATTTATACATCTATCCAAGTGTCATTTAAAAGGTCCCCTACTATAAATTGATGTGGCACAAAAAAACACTCCCACTTAGTGGCTCCTGATTGTACTGCAAACTTCATCCCCAGGGACAGTTATACCTCACTCAAGCAAACTAGAGGACAGAGGAGAGCTGCTAGAGAGCTGACCATACATTTGCTTTACTTTGTGGACTCGGTAAGCCTCAAGTTCTAAAAAGCTCAGACACTACCAGCTTGTCTTATGGAATGACCAGTAGGCACAAACATGCTAAAAAAATCAAAAAAGGAGATAATGTCATTCTTAGATTTGGAAAGTTATAGAGAAACTTATTGAAACAGCACATTTTTATATCTGTCTATTAAAAGAAAGAAAAGTAATCTTTCTTCTGAACAGTGTATTGGTACGTGGAACATTAGTGATCCTTTTGGCTACTCATACTGTATATTAGATGCAGAGTGCAAAATTTTATGAGGCATCTGTTAAGTAACTAATTGAAAAAGAATGGTTATATTGATTAAGTTACAAGTCTGTATACTGAGGTATATTAATAGATTGTCCCAAACATGCATTTTTTTCCTTTCTTTGCTCAGGAATTACTGCTTGCTAGTGAAACAATTTAATTTGACATTTCTGTGGAAATGTCTTGCTCACTATCAGTCTATAAGCAAATCTCGAATACTGGATGTTTCTAGACCAAGAAAAGGTCATTGTAGTTTTTCCCAATTTAAATCTTTGACATAATCAAACAGTACAATAGATATACAGCAATTGCTCTCTTTTTTATGCATGTGAGTATGTGAGCAAACCCATTTTAAAGACTATTTGTGCATATATTAGGGTTTTCAATGAGATGAATATATTATGCTTTTTGGGCAATATTTGTTAAGTTTAATCTCTTTGATAATTAATTTTATTGATTGCGTCCTTTTTTTTGGTTGCTATATGGATAATATAATTTTGTCTTCCATGTTACACCTTTCCAAAGAAAAAGCCAATATGTAGGCGGAAGTGGGCGACATGCAACTTGGAAGGAATATTTTGAGGCACTGCTAAAGCTAGCAGATATGCTCTCGTTGGAAGAGGCAGTGGTGGAAGAGCTAATTGAAACTGGGTTTGTGGCTGAGGTCACTGCAGTGATTGCTGTGTTGATGGAGTCAAAATGTTCTGCAAATCCATGTTCAGTTGAAATTATGTGAAACAGCAGGTGAAAGGTAACATTCTGAGGGGTCCTAAAGCAAATGGATATACCCTTATTTGATGGTAATGAATTCTCAGGAATTAATTGAGATTGGGTTATTCTCTGTGGTTTAGGCTGCTGAATTGAATTTAACACTCCTTGGTAGCAAGGCAACAGTTGAGGGAAAAACCTTGGGGTTGGTGGCAGAATTGGCACTCCAGCTACCATAAAAACCTCACACTGGTTCCATTCCATCTGAACTTGTGTGGTGCTGAGGTGTCACCCATTGCATGGCTACACTTGGGTCCCAATCTGGGATCCTGAGTTGGTTTGTCATGTGGTGGGTGTGAAAATGCACTGTATCAGTGCATGCTCCTAACCTCTCTTCTGGTACCTCATAGCACCTTGTAGGACATCAATCAAGAGTATGAGCCATTCTGGATATGCCATTCTGTCCTTGTATTTGTTGTGCACTGTACTTATATTGAGGTGAGTTTTTTCAATGTGAGTGTTGGACTCTGCCACAAAACTCGTGTCTTTTGTCTCCCTCTTTTCCTCAAAATCTTTTTTATGATTTGTAGTGGACATGATATCAAGTTACAAAGAACAATGTCCAGTTTTGGAACTTAAAGATTGAATCTCTGCTGTTTGTGATTTCAGTTATGAACATTGGAAACATTAAAACATTAGAAATTTTTGACAAGAACCTGCCATTCAGTCTAACAAAGCTTGCCAATAGAATCTGTGTAATTTATCCGAAATGACATCAGGTTAAGTTTTGAAGTTTTACCCTCTACTACACTACTTGGTAATTTATTCCATGTGTCTTTGATTCTCTTTGTGAAGAAAACCTTACTTAAATTTGTGAAATATTTACACTTAACAATTTTCCCTCTGTGTCCCTGTGCTCTTCTTTAACTCATTGTAGAGTAATGGCCTGTCACCTCTGTACTAATTTCTTTCATCATTTTAAACACGTCAATCGTGTCACCTCTTAATCTTTGTTTGCTTAAACTGAAAAGGTTCAGCTCCTTCAATCTTTCCTTATGTCTCACAGTCCTGGGATCTGCCTAGTTGCTCGTCTTTGATTTTTTCGTAGTACTGCCATGTTTTTTTATAGCACCAAGTTACAAAACACAAGTAAAATTTGAGCATAGATTTTGCGCAAAGAAACTTGAGCACCAAGAGAAAATGTAGATGGACACAGGGAGATCATGCTATCTCTAAACAATCATAGCCTGGGACAAGATCTGAGAGCAGGACTCTGGAACTGTGAAGCAGCAATGCAAATTATTGTGCCACCCATCATAAACTATATAATAACAAATCAACTTCAATTTTGTCATTTTTTAAAATGCATATCATTGATTGTAACTTTATAAGCCATTTAATATTCCCAGCATAAATGTATGAGCATATCAGAATGTTAAATCATATATATTTTTAAATGTTATGTGTCTACTGTGATAGAATAGGTAATTAGCAAGATGCTTTCAGGCGATAAGCAGCACTAGATCTTTACTAAATTCTTTGTTAGGGTGGCACACAAATAATTAATTTCTATTAATTTGTGTATTCCTCTTAATTTTGAGGCTGTTTGCAGATTTTATTTAAGCATGTGAGACATATCAACACTGCAATTAACAAGGTAAGCATTTTACTGCTCACTCTTTGAAGGTCCATTAATAAAACATAGCAGTTCTCAGTCTAAAACAAACACGCCATTAGCATGACTGTACTGCAACACACAAACAGCTATTTAATATGATATCAACAATTAATATAGTTTGTTTTTTTCTTCAAACAAATCCCTAATGTAGAATTTCATTTTTACCTTTCAATGAATTTGTTGGGGTGGCATGGTGGTGCAGTGGTAGCGCTGCTGCCCCGCAGTTAGGAGACCCAGGTTCGCTTCCCGGGTCCTCCCTGCATGGAGTTTGCATGTTCTCCCCGTGTCTGCATGGGTTTTCTCCCACAGTCCAAAGACATGCAGGTTAGGTGCATTGGCAATTCTACATTGTCCCTAGTGTGTGCTTTGTGTGTGTGTGTTCGCCCTGCGGTGGGTTGGTTCCCTGCCTTGTGCCCTGGGATTGGCTCCAGCAGACCCCTGTGACCCTGTAGTTAGGATAGAGCGGGTTGGATAATGGATGGATGAATTTGTTTCCATCCATAAGATTAGAGGTATGTTACATTTATTGGGGTATTGCATTGAAATACTGATATAAGAGAGATTTTCTTTTTATCACATGCATGGAACACATTGTCAAATTCAGTTTTAAGTGAATACAACATAATAGCACCTCCTTAATTCCACTGATTTGTGATAGCTGGAGGATTCACACTGCCTTTTATTGGCAACTCATTTTTTTTTTACATTTGCTGCATGGCTTTATAAAGACAGAATTCTACAGCATGGACACACTCAAGGAAGCAAAACATAGTGGGGCATCTCAGAACATAAAGCTATCATGTGTACAGTAGTTGGACTATCTATCCATCTATCCATCCATCCATTTTCCTAACCCACTTATCCAGGATAGGGTTAAGGGACAGTTGAAGCCTGTTCCAGCAATCACTGGGAGCAAGACGAGAACAACACCTGGACAGGTCACCAGTCCATCACAGTGTGGACACATAGACAGTCCAGCTTTACCAAACCAGCATATCCTTGGACTGTGCCAGGAAACCAGAGCACCAGAAGCAAACCCATGCAGGCACAGGTATAACATGCAAACCCCAGTCTACTTACTGTAAGGTAGCAGTGCTGCCACTGCACTAATAGCAGGACTATTGTATGCCAAATTCTTAAAGTGTCCATTTGTATGAGGTAATAGCACTAAGTTGGCAGGTCTTTTGTGGTGCAATATGAATTCATTTATAAGAGACAGAAATTAGAAATAGTAGAACTCAACCAATATTCCTATCATTTTCTGTTGCCTATGATCTTGAAGAAGTATAGCACCACATTAGAATGTTTTCATATGTTAAGAAGGATAGAACAATCGAAAACAATATAATATTCCTGACTATTTGGAGCCTCTCATACAGAATGTTTATTCCACTATCAAGTGGGGAGGGTGTAAACTTTTTCAAATCCTCATTTTCGTCTTCTAACCTTTCAGTTGCACTCATCCTTTCACCAGGGAGTTTCCCTATCTGCTTTCTGCTTTCAGTATTAATTACTCGAGTAGAAAGTAGCAATTTATACACATGCTGAGATTTATCTTGGCTAATGGGGTCACACTCCAACTCCACTGGTCACTAGGAAACACTCTCCTCTGTACACTGATATTGAAGGCCCCTAGAATTCTCTCCAATGACTTTGTGCATTTAGGTCAGTCATCCTGAATGCCTTTTTCTAAACCTGAGTCACACCCTAATAAAAAGAGTGTGCTATTTGACAGGACTTCTTTTACCCAGGCCAGCTACCATGAGACTTTACCTGTCAAAAGACAAATGTCTTTGTCTGCCTATGTAAGCCTTTGCAGTAGACATTAGAAGACAGAGTTTCAAAGGCTGGGAATTTAAAGAACATTTGCTTGGCTTAGCCACTTAGACAGGTTTTATGGTTCTCGCAGCCACAGGCATAATTTTCATTGACATTACATTTATTAGTTGAAACACTGGCTTACTGGAGTTCTGTAATTTAATGGAATCACTGGCATTTTTGTTTTACATCATAAAAGAGGCTGCATCATGGGATGCTTTGAAAAAATGTTATTTTTTTTTGTAGTTAAAGGTGGTCTTCATTGTCAGGATAACACTGTTGATTTAATTCCACATCTAAGCTGGACTGACTATCCATCTGTATATCTACTGCATATGTATATCCCCATCTCGGAAAAAGTTGGAACAGTATGGAAAATGCAAATAGTTGAAAACAGTAGAAAATGCAAAGTTTAAAATTCACTTTGACATAAACAGTATATAGATAAGGTATTTAATGTTTAGTCTGGTCAACTTCATTTTTTTGTAAATATACATCCATTCATGCAATTGAGGGTCCGTAATACATTCCAAAATAGTTGGGATGGGTCAATTTAGGGCAAATAGTGACATAAAAACAAAATAATGATGTGAGTAGAAAAAGATGATGTTCATCAGGTGATTGTAACCATGGCTTGGTATGGAAGCTGCATCCAGGAAAGGTGTAGTTCGTCAGGAGCAAAGATAGGCAAAAAATTGACAATTTCCCCATGATAATTCAGAAGTTTAAAAACAATGTTTCTAAAAGATAGATCAAAAGGCATTTGGGTATTTCACCCTCAACATTGTAGAATACAATTAAAAGACTCAAGGAATCTTGGAGAAATTTCAGTGTGTAAATGGGAAGGGAGCAAGCCTAAGATGACTGCATATAAATTTGTGAATTTCCCCTTGGGATTAATAAAGTATCTATCTATCTATCTATCTATCTATCTATCTATCTATCTATCTATCTATCTATCTATCTATCTATCTATCTATCTATCTATAATCTCCAGTCCCTCAGATAGCATTGTATTAAAAACCATTATATATCAATAAATGATAAAACATTATGGACTCTTGTACTTTGTCAAACTTTTCTCAAGTATCACAATGCATAGTTATACCCACAAATGCCAGTTCTAATTGCACTGTGCAAACAGGAATTCATCTTTTAACAGTGTCCAGAAGCACTGTTGGCTTCTCTGGGCATCTGGGATGGACCATCACATAGTGGAAATGTGTATTGCAGTTAAGAAATAAGTATATCAGGTCTTTTTAAAGTATTACATATCATGTCCTTTGGACTAAAGAAGAAAAGGACCATCCAGACTGTTACCAGCTACAAGTCCAGAAGCCAACATTTGTTATAGTATGGGGTTGTGCAGCTGCCCTGGTCAAAGGTAAGTTGCATTTGTATGAAGGTACCATTAAAGCTAAAAAAAAAAAGTAAATGATGATTTTGGAGTAGCACTGAGGTACCGGTGATTGGCATACAAAGTACATGATCAGACAATGAGACAATTTACAGAGTTAGTTTTTATGAGATGTAACCGGAAATAATACAATCATGGAAGAAATGAGGGTAATTGAGGAGTGGGGAAACGAAGATGACGTCAGTGTGGGGAGCCAGACGGGAGGACCGGACATGAAATCATCACGAGGGGACTGTAGACAGATGTGAAAGTGCGTTGTTGGTGAGTCATCTGTTTACGTTTTGTCAAGTTTTGTTTCTTCGTTTTTCCTACTGAAAAAGAGAGAGAGCCATTAGCGCACCATCCAGTAGTCCCCTCCTCCGGACTTCGACGCTCTGTCGGGCCCGTTGGCTGCCCCCTTTTCACGCGTGTGTGACTATATATAAATCTGTAACTTCATCACATATTGATTTTATTAAACAAAACATAACACAGACCGGCGATCATGAGATCCTAGGAAGAACACTAAAGCTGCAAATAAACAGTATACAAAGCAAGCCTTTACTGCCCCTCTGAGCCTATCTGCAGAATTTCTTGTTTCTGTCCAACAGGTGGATTGCCGAACACATCTGCCATTGTACAAAACTATAATCCCTAATGAATGGCAAAACTCACCTCCCAAGCCTTCTCTACACCTTTCCCTCCTGCTGTTTTTCCTCTGTTCATCTGCCTACTCCAAGATCAATGAGTTCCTGGGAGGGAGTAGGCTACTAACCCCACCTTGAAATTACTTCCCAAATAACCAAGAAATCACATCTGGGATCCAAAATGCCCTTTGCAAATTAGGGGCCATCTAACCAAAACCTCACTCTGGCAGTCCCAGTTTAACTTGAATTTCTGCCCACCAGAAATTACAGCAGGTATCCTTAATATCTTAATTACCACCTGCTCTTTATAACATGAAATAGGGCCCCAACTTTTGCAAGTGAGAGCTCTTTAATTAACCATGATTGTTTTTCAGAGCTGTTCTAGCCATTCTGCCAATCTACATGACCCTCTCCCTTTCTTTAGTCACCACAAAATATTAAATAATAATAACAAATTGTGTTTATGTAACTCATTTATTTCTCAGGTCCTCTTTCACCATCTACAGCTTATCACCTCCTAGCAGCCAGCTACATACATTCAAATATGCAGGGGTTCTACAAGTGTAGGCTGCTTTGTCAATGAATATATCCCACTTTACATCTACAGTATATATTGATAGAGTAAAAAACATCTCTAACTACCCTATTAGTCTTTGCAATTAACTTTTTACCAGTTATAATAAAATAGGCCATCATCTCAGGGAGTTATTCTGCTTAAGTGACACTACTTTTATCTTTGTATGAGCAGAAAGATTCCATGTGCTTAGTTTTAAATTTAAAATATCATGATAGTGAATGTTACATTTTAAAGAATGGTATTACTGCCTAGGCTTGTTTTCTTTTAGGTGTGTTAAGTATTGTGACAGTAGATGGCGCTATACCAGCGCTTAACCCAACACAGATAGATGCAGGAGGCACACTGATAAATGTTTTTATTTTCTTTCTTTACCTGTGGGTAACATCTTCCCTGTTCCCACAAGCCACAACACAGTCCAAAGCACAATACTGCCCAATACTTTCCGTTACTTTTACTCTTTTGTCTCCTGCACTCCTTCTCGGCAAGCTTTGTCTCCCTCCTCCCGACTCTGGTTTCTGGAGTGGTGACTGCTGGCTTCTTTTATAACGCCCCAGAAGTGCTCCAGGCGCTCATTGACCTACTTCCGGCAGCACTTCCGGGTGTGGCGATAAACCTGCCCAAGAGGGCTCAGCAGCTGTTGCAGCACCCCCTGGTGGCACCCACCAATTCCAACTGGGCTGTAGATAACTCCAACTCCCATGAAGCCCTGCGTGAATCCAAGGTGCCACTGCAACCCTTGGGGGCTGCCATCTAATGTCCCGGGGGAGATACTGTTCTGCAAAGGCTTGCTCCCCCTGTCCTCCCCGTGAAGAGGCATCCCAGCCGAACGAGGACCCTGGCCATCTGTGACAGTATACAGTACAGTTACAAACCCTAAAGGAATATTTCTGAATGACTATGCCGTATTATTGGTGTTTATCAAAATTTGGGAAGTGAATCTATGATTCTGTTGTTACAGCAAACAACAAAGATTTGTAATTTCCTTCCAGCACTGCATTCTATTTATATCTCCACAACCATTTCAACTAATGTCCTTGGCCACCGTCATCTATTTTAGGATCCTTTAAAAACTGTACACAATCAAGCAAGAAAAGGTTCAAAAGGCAGTCATGGAAACTAAGCACAATTGTATGAGCTAAAAGTAGTTATGTTTCCTTGACGTGTAAAGCACACTTTGATGGTATTTCTCAGGCTGCAGATCCAGGGAAATAATCATAAAATGAAGACAAATGCATTTTGTTACTTTCATGCCCGTAATTAATGATAAAAATGTCACATAACTCCTTTAAATTTAATGCTAATACAAGTAATGACTCCATATCCTCCTTTCATGAATTTGATTATCACTGCTTTTCTAATGTTTTAGAAATGGTCTACTGTATATCTTGTTAAATATACTATTTTATATGCAATAAACTTAATAGGTATGCCATTGCCAAATTACAGTTTTAATCATTTAATACAATCCCCCCGATGGCAGTCAAACCAGATCCAAGGTAGGTTTATTAACACATTGTCAGCAAAAGTTAAAAAGGCGGTTTCTATTAAGGTATATATATGCAGAAACTAAAAAAAAGACATGTTAGATAACATTAAATTTTAGCTGGCATTTTAGTTACAAACCAACTGTTAGCATCTTCTAGCAAGCAAAACTTATCCAGTGCAATTCCAGTACTGAAATTCTATATGGGATTTCAAAAACAAAATACTCTTTTTCTCTCTTGGACAAGCACTAATAAAATATTATTTACTTCTTGTGACCCTGATCAAGTGAAAGTATTTACAGCAATAAAATATTAGGTGAAGTGTGCTTCTTTAGAATCTGAAATTATTAATGGTCTCCTGGGTAATAAAAAGTGAAAAAAATCAACACATTAATTTAAATTGTATTTAGTGCTGTGTGCATTAGTCAAAATATGAGTGCCAGCAAATAATAAGGACATATAATGTCAGTTCTATTACTTACTGTATGTCTTTTGAATTACCTTTTCTTTTCAAATCCAGTCAAGTCTATAATCTAATTAGCCATTATTCCTTGACAATTCTTGCATGTAATTTAAAAACTACCTGGCAAGAGCTGCATATCAGTTGGGATACATTTGAATATACTTTGTACTTCACAATTACTTCAAAATTACAGTATAATGTATGAATGTATGAATCTTTGACTTCCATGCTATAATGAGGTTGGACCAACCTCTTCCTGAAAGTCGTTGCATCACTCAGCGTGGCACACCAAAGCTACCTCAAATGCAAAAAATGAAACAGTGCACATTTGGATGGTTGGCTAAAACAGTCAAGTTGGGAGGATAGATTAAGATAAAAACGAGAATAGGCGTGTATATATAATATATTTTAACACTCTTAAATATCCATCCATCCATCCATTTTCCAACCCGCTGAATCCGAACACAGGGTCACGGGGGTCTGCTGGAGCCAATCCCAGCCAACACAGGGCACAAGGCAGGAACCAATCCTGGGCAGGGCGCCAACCCACCGCAGACTCTTAAATATGATTTATCCAATTCAAGCCCACCCAGGGACAACAGCACAAGCCTGTAGCATTAGGCAGATGGCAGCAACAAATCCTGGACAGGTTACCAATCCATCACATATACCCATTCACAGTTTGAATTTACATTTCATAAACTATAATATGCTACCACACAGAAATGGTAACACAAAGAAAAGTTAATCATAATAATTAGAGTGAAATTATTGGAAGTAATTAGGACAGAAAAAAAGAAGCAAAAGGTCAACATACCAAAATCAGAATAAAAGTAAATTCATATAAAAAGAAAAAGAAGGAACACAGAAAATAATTCCATCCATCCATCCATTACCCAACCTGCTATATACTAACTACAGGGTCACGGGGGTCTGCTGGAGCCAATCCCAGCCAACACAGGGTGCAAGGTAGGAAACAAACCCTAGGCAGGGCGCACAGAAGATAATTACTCAAGATAACCAAGGTGAAATTCCAAAAAACCGAACCAAAAATCCAACAAACAATTCAACTCAAACATTAAAAGGATAAGAGAACAACAGACAATAATGCACAGAACAAAACTAAGAAACCAATCCTTCTCCACTGAAGGGTCAGCTAAAAGAATCTTCAAGCAGTCCTAACTCTATGGCCCAAGGGTCTTAAGGGGGTTTGTTAAAGCAAGCAATGTATATAACAAATGTGGAAATGGGGTAAAGGGTACATTAGGTAACCTAATTTGTGTTTTCTATTAAATAAAACAAAGATATATATATACTGGGCATTCTAGCAACCTAAAAGTATTACTAACTCTTCTACTATTCCACTAACACTTAACAATTGAAATGAAGACTAAGGCAAAATAATTACATTAACTGAAGGAACTAAAAGCAGATGGTTATAAACTACAAAACAGCAAATTGAAATAAGATTAATAAAAGAGAAATTTAGAACAATAGATGAGAATAAAACGCAAAAAGAAAAGCGAAGGATGAGACCCACAAAATAACATGACAATATTTAATATGTATTCAAATGTTGTTTGCCACTTTCTTAAGAGGCAGAAGGGATATGCAGCATTTCTAGTTTCATGGTTGGCCAGCCATTGCACTCAAATATCTTAACCATATGTGAAGCACAATGATGAAAACAGAACTGAAAGGCTAAAAGTCTTATGTACAGTAGCAAGTGAAGAAGTCTAAAAATATAACTTCAACAGAAAATATATGACTGCTAATGTTTCATGTTATGAATCTCAAAAATACTAGCTTTATAAAACTCTTAGAAGAAAAAAATGCTTTGGCAAAAATGTAACTTTCCTTGCTTAGTCAAAGATGAAAAAAAATTCTTTGTCTGCCATTGCTCCTTTATAAAGCTTAAGGCAAGTATACTGTTAAAACTAAAATAGTTAATAGAGTGGAAAAATGAACTGTAGGCACCACTGTTTTCTACCGATGTGTGAAAGATTATTTAATCCATCACCCACACAATGTTATAAAAAATCAGGAATGTAGGAGTTGTCTTTTTTTTAGGTTGAGCGCATTTAAATATAAAATATACTTTTAAAAATGAAATGAAAAAGTCTTTTTGCAGTAAAATGAACGAGTAAACTCAAACACTGCAAAAGTGTTTCTCTTAAAAGGAGATGGTAAGTGTTTTTCATAAAATATGCATATTTTGGGGCTTCATAATGCTTGAAATGGATTGATTCCCAGCTGCTCACTGTGTGAAGTTTGCATGGTCTCTCTGTTTTTGAGTGAGATGGCTATTAGGTGGGCGAACTACTCAAAATTTGGCCTGGTGAGGGTAAGTGCCCCATAATGGACTGGCATCATGCCCAAGCCTGATTCTTGCTATTCCAGAATACATATCAACTCCTCAAAAATTTAAAAAACTAGACAGAGGGATATCCATATAGAAATCTGACAAAATGTGTAGTTTTCTTTCAAACCTCACACAGAGGCACTTGTGCAGTATTCTTCATTAAAATACAAAAGGGGATTGGGACAAAACAAGTCAAAATACTGAGAGCTTGTTAGAGAAATTTTAAAAAGCATTATAGCATAGTCAGTCAGTCATTGTCCAACCCTGCTATATCCTAACACAGGGTCACAGGGGTCATCTGGAGCCAATCTCAGCCAGCAGAGGGTGCAAGGTAGAAACAAACTCTGGGCAGGGCGCCAGCTCACCGCAGGGCACAGACATACACACTCACACACCAGGGACAATTTAGGATGGTCAATGCACATAACCTGCAAGTCTTTGGACTGTGGGAGGAAACTGGAGTATCCAGAGGAAAACCATGCAGACATGGGGAGAACATGCACGCTCCACGCAGGGAGGACCTGGGAAGTAAACCCAGGTCTCCTTACTGCAAGGCAGCAGTGCTACCACTGCGCCACCATGCCGCCCCATTATAGCATATTATTTAAGGTTAATAACGTTATGTTAAAATAAAAACCTGTAACTGTGTCCCTATACTTTAATGCTTATGAGTCGTTTTAGATCCTTTCAATTGCAGTTTTTAAACAAGTAGATCCTCATATGTTACTTGAAATAAGTTTTTCAGTTTTTGTTGCCCACCATGCATCTTTCAGGTATTAGGGAATCATATAATGTTTAACCAAGCAAAGTATTAGCCTATTAACCTTAACTTACCATCTAGCCATTGAAATGGAACTATTTTTACCAAAATGATAGGAATTATGATATATCTTGTCATGTCCTATTACTTATTGCTTAAAAAAAGACCACCTTACATTTTGAACTGTAAATCGAAATGCCCTCAGACAAACTGTGAAGTCTTACACTAGAACAGTTTTAATTGAGTAAGTCATTAAAGACAAAGTCATTTGGGAAGATAATGCAAAAGAATCTGTCATTTCAGATCATTATTAACATTATTGGAGTATTATTATCAGAAGCAAACCATATATCTTTTTGGAGTCAAAAAGTCAGTGATGTTTGCTTTCATAATACAAATCCTGTACTGAAGTGAAGAATGTGAAGCAGCTTATTTAAGATTCATTGGCTACCACTCAATTTATTCTCTGGCTTTACAGGTTGCTAGTATACGACAAAGTGTTGCTTACCTGGGGTTGTGACAGTGAGGTTGGAAAATCCTTTTAACATGAAAGATTAGTTTTAAAATTAGATGTTCGTTGAAAGCCTGATAGCAGTGCATCCAAACTTGAAATACACAATCTTGTTTAGAGTGATCATTTTTAAAACATTTGACATAAGCATTCCAGCCTTAAAGAAGCAATTTAAGGTGAAAATGCTTTAGGCAACATTTTGTAATCGGCTTCTGTAATCATGCCATCCACTACATGAATCTGTTTACTGTAGGAAGGCATTTAGAGCACTCTCTACAGTTGAATAGAGGTCACAGAAGCTCCAGAGCCATAAATCAATTTGTTCTATGGCTTTATAGACCCTCTGCTGAGAGGTCTTATTACAAGGGATTAAAAAATGCTCCTATTCAGGGAATACTTGCAATCTGATCTTCATAATGTCTTTTTAATTCTTTGTCAATACACAATATGTACTTCACACCAGGTTTCAACACTTTGAGAAGGTAATTACATTACTGAAGTTTACATTAAACTCTGCTATAGCACCACGTCCCTGTTCAGAATGATTTTGTGGCATCCAGTTTGACTGCACTGTTCTCTTTTGTGTCTCCTAGTCAGAAGGTGACTAAAGGAAAACTAGATTAGTAATGCCTCATTATTAATACTTTGTAACATTAACACAGATGCCTGCATCTGAGCGGATATTTGTTATGTGATCAGAAGGTATGTTTGGTAAGGTTCATTTCAACAGAGACAGGAAATGAAGTTCTTGGAATAATGAGACATTCTTTCTAGTTGCCCACTATGTGTATATCATGTGAACGCGAAAATATTTAGATATCTATGGAAGTGGAACCAGATTATTTGGATGATTGTGCCAAGTTGAAGAGTCCTTAATAATCTTTAGAAAATCAGACACCAAAGCTATGATGCAAGTGACAAGTAACACTGCAGCTCATCACATAAACTCGAATGCATTGATGTGAAACTGTACTATATTAAGCTCTGTAGTCAGTTTGAGTCTGTTTGTGTCTCTGAATTGATTATTCATTTGCTCATTTAAAGTGGTGTAAAAAGTAAGTACACCCTGTGAAAAGTTTTGCCTCTATAAAACACACACACACATACACACAGACAATGGAGGACAGTACTACCAGGTTTGCTCTGTACTAATGAGACAAAGATGATTGGCCACAATTCTAGACAATGTCAGATATCACATTTGGTGAAAATCATAAACCAAAGAACTTCATACGAAGTTAACACTTGGTGGTAGAAGCTTTTTTTTTTTTTGGTCTGCTTTTCTGCCTCAGTGCCATGGCCAGCTTGCCATCACAGAGTCACCCATGAATTCCACATTTCACCATAGAATAAGGTGAATGTCCGGCCACTTATCAAAAAGCTGCATTTCAACCATTAAGTGCCCCTTAGAGTAAAACATTGACCCAAATCCACACAAGAATGGTTCAGAATGAAACAATTTAAGGTAAAGGAATGTCAAATATCAGATATACATACTTGGAAATATGTTGAAGAACACAAGCCTTTTCATACAGTATACTTACTTTTCACAACACTATATTAACTAATTCAGTTTTAGTACACAAAGAATAAATACTTGAAAATGAATTTCAAACACAAACATTATCAACACAGTAGTACCAGCACAAACATCTCACATTTAATAAACGTCAATAAGAAAAACAAAGATGACACTTCCATCTACATCAAAGGGAATAAAATGGACAGGGAACGCAGCTTTAAATTTCTTCTGGTGACCATTGCTGATGAACTCACATTGCTGACAGTTTTGGATATTGTCAGGAAAGCTCACCAATGCCGTTACTTCTTCGTGCTCCTGCGTTAAGCTTCTACCGATTCACATAAAGCTACAAGTTCCTTATTTGGCTCGCTGAATGACTGACAAAAAAATTCTTGCATATTTGCTGATAACTTAAGAAAAAATGTTTTTAATGAATGTATTCATCTCATGGCCCCGAGGCCTACAAAAATCCAATCTCACTGAAAAATTAATTTAACTGAAAGAATCATATCAAATAGCAAATAATGTAAGATGGAAAATGCCCATTTAACTATTCAATAGATGTACCTAGCAAATTGCCCAGAGTATAAGGTACTGGCTCAGAAGGCTGCACGGATGTATAGATATAAGTAACAGAAAAACACTAAATACATACACAGATAACTTTACGTCTGTTCATTGACATTATTAAGTTTAAAGCTCTTACAACAACTTTGTCTAGCTGATCTTGGCCGACTGGTTACCTTACTACTTCCTGGGGTAATACAATAATACAGGTATTACAGTGCAAAGTCCTTGATCATGACAAGTTTTGTCCATGTTTTCTTTTCGGTGTCTTGAAGTGGTGTTGCCATAACCTTTACTTTGGAACACCTTCTCCTTTTGATCTTGAAGATACTGTAGACTTTGGAGCGTCTGAGACTATGATACCATTATATAATTAAGTCCATTAAGTCTCTTTTTCATTTCTTTGTAACCCCAAAACACTGTGAACTATGCCTCAGTCTATCCTTAGCCTACACCAGTGTTTCTTACACTACGGTTCACGTCATATCTGAACTTGAAATGGGTGGAGTCGTGAATCACAATTGTAATGAATTGGAAAGGGTCGAGAATAGTTTGCAAAATGCCTTGCGATGGGTCACTGTGGGCAAGGGAAACAGCAAGTGGATAATGATCAATTCTTCAAGGAGGAAGTTGTGGGTTGAGAAGACACTAAAAAGGCATAATTGGGTTGTGAGAAATATAGTTTAAGAATTACTGGCCAACACAATTCAGACTTGTTCTCTTGTAGAAAACTTAAACAATAATTGAATTATTTAGGTAGTGTGTCTTCCTAAATAACTCCCATGCTATTGATATGATATCAAAAGTACATAAATGATATCAATCCACTGGGTGATTTTATCACAGATGACTCTGTGTTGTTTCATTTTTTGCTTTTCCATACAGAGGGCCATTAATCAAGAACCTGACACTGTGATTTTAACAGGCTTCCATAACTTTGTTTATTGTACATATAAATATTAATATTAAAAAACAACTGCAAACAAATATACATGCTATACACTGTTAAAGTATAGTATAATAATAATAATACATTTTATTTATTTGTAGGTGCCTTTCTAAACACTCAAGGACACCGAACAATACATAAAACACAGATTATAAACAAAACTAAAATACAAAAATTAAAATCAGACAGAGCACTTGATATCAAAGAGAAAAAGCAGTCTCAAACAAATGAGTTTTAAGTTAAGATTTGAAAAGTGAAAATGATTCAATATTTCTAAGCTCAGATGGTAGTGAGTTCCAGAGCTGGGGAGCAGAGCAACTGAATGTTCTGCTCCCCATGGTGGTAAGACGGATGAAGGGGACAGTCCAGTGGATGGAGGAAGAGGATCTAAGGGTACGGGAGGGAATGGCAACATGGAGGAGTTCAGACAGATATGGAGGGATGAGGTTGAGGATAGCCTTAAAAGGTAGTAGGAGAATTTTGAATTGAATTCGGAACTGAACTGGAAGCCAGTGAAGCTGCTGTAAAACGGGAGTGATATGGTGAATAGAGGGGATTCTAGTAATGATGTAGGCAGCTGAATTCTGGACCAGTTGAAGCTTATAAAGAGATTTGCCAGAAAGACCAAAGAAAAGGGAACTGCAATAATCCAGACGAGAAGTGACTAGGCTATGAAGAAGGATAGCAGTGGTGTGGGGAGTGAGGGAGGGACGAATACGATTAATGTTATATAAGTAGAAATATGCAGACCGGCAGATGTCATTGATGTGGGGCTGAAAGGATAAAGTACTGTCAAGGATGACACCCAGACCCTTAACCTGTGGGGAAGGGGAGACTGAGGAATTATCAATAACAAATGAAAAGTTTTGGATAATGTTGATTTTGTACCAATGAGGAGAACCTCAGTTTTGTCACTATTTAATTTAAGAAAATTTGAAGAAAAACAGGATATTATTTCTGCTATGCAATCAGTAAGTGAGGAGGGTGGAAAGAAAGCAGCAGGTTTTCCAGTGAGATAGAGCTGGGTGTCATCAGCATAACAGTGGAAGCTAATGTTATATTTACGAAAGATATTTCCAAGGAGAAGGAGGTAAATAATGAAAAGAAGGGGCCCCAGGACAGAGCCCTGGGGCACACCTCAAGTAAAAGTGGTGGGTTAGGATGTGAAAGTTTTAAGCTGAACAAACTGAGTGTGGCCTGAGAGGTAGGATCTGAACCAATCTAGTGGAGTGTGGGTAATGCCAGTCGAAGATAATCTATTGAGAAGAGTAGCGTGACAAATAGTGTCAAAGGCTGCACTCAGATCAAGGAGGATGAGAACAGTAATTAAACCAGAGTCAGCTGCCATAAGGAGGTCATTAGTAATTTTAATAAGTGCCGTTTCTCTACTGTGGAGGGGAGGAGAACCAGACTGGAACTGTTCACACAGATTATTTTGAGATAAATAAGAATGAAGTTGAATAGCCACTATTTTTTCAAGAATTTTGGAAATGAAGGGTAGATTAGAAATAGGACGAAAATTACTGAAATTAGTCAGATCGGCACCAGGTTTTTTCAGTATTGGGGTTATTGCAGCAGTTTTAAAAGATGAAGGAACAGTACCAGCAGTGAGAGAAGAGTGGATTATAGCACAGATAAGGGGGACCCAAAAGGGGAGGCAGGCTTTGACCAGAACTGTAGGGAGGGGGTCCAGTTGACAGGTGGATGGCTTAGACTTACAGACAAGATCTGAGATTTCTGAGAAAGTAGGACGCTGAAAAGAGGAAAATGAGTGAGTTGGTGGGTGAAATTCAAATGAAGTACTGGAGGAATCCGTACCGAGAGACTGATAAATCCTCTGGATTTTTTCATTAAAAAAGAACATAAGGGAATTGCAAAAATCCGTTGAGTAAAAGTGAGAAGGTAAAGAATCCGGGGGTTGTGTGATATTATTAAACAGTGAAAACTATAATCTACAGGAGTTGTTTCTTTGTTACACATAAATTGTGAAGGGATTAGTAAATAGTCACTTTTGTAAATGAGGCACAATTAACAAAAAGAACAGCACTAAACCAAACAAAAATGAATATATATTTCAGATTGGATCGAGTTGGCTGCACTGTGAATCAAAAGTCATTTTGCTTAAAAGCCATTAGTTAAAGTAAGTGAAACAAAACAATTAGGTTAATCAATTTTTAAAAAATTATTCACCATAGTGATATGTTCAAAAGGATGAATTGCTTTCCAGCTGCATAGCAACTGCCACCCTGGTGTAAACATTCAGCTAAACTGAGCCTGTAGAGCACTTGTAAATATGCATTAACAGGCACAGGTAAAAATAAAGGAAAATTCCTTTTGTTTCAGAACAGCATAGTGTCAAATTGTTCTCAATAAATTAAACTTTACTTTTCTTTTTTAACAGATGAAAGCAGGACAATGTTCTCTTGGGTCCCATAAGGATGCTATTGTTTCAAGCATTTTGTCATTATGTTAAAATGAGCTGATACAATTTTTAAAGGGATTTGCAACAATGACATGTATACATATACACAAACAAATCTATATATAAAATACATAAAGTACTACTTGAAGATTATTGCACATCTATTGTCAATCTTGAGCTAAGACACGTTTACGACACAATCTTCTCTTAATTCAGAGTACTTACTTTTTGCAAAAGAAGATGATTATGACCACAAGTTCATATTGAATTTTTAATTTGCCATATATCTATTGAAATTATTATATGTGCCTCTCCTCAGTCCATCAAGCAAGATCAACTTGTAATCAATACACCAAACACCACAGTATATATCTTACAACAATAGAATACCTTCATCTCTGCAGACCATACCTGGCCAAGACCCTGATAAGGCATCTGTAAACTGTTAGAAGGAGGAGTGTTGAGGTTGATCATGAAAGTCGTCCACACAGAGCATGGACAGAGGTCACTTAAAAAAGAGAGCACTTATAAAATTCTCCTCCACTAAAATCCATTGGCCTTGCTATGTGGTTCTTGGTGAGTCTCGGGAAGGATCTTAGCATTGATTGGCTTACTGTGTTGGGAAGTGAAAGAGATGTTGCCTCACATCCTAAGTGAGCTGAGGGAGACTGAGTTGGCACAGGCAGTGTTGAGTGAAGATCAGGTTGGAGAGTGGAGTGGAATCTCACAAGAGTAACAGTGTAAGACAAAGTGGTGACACTGGAGCACAGCCAAGAGGGAAGGAGACACAGGTTCTGCTGCTGTGTAAGAAATGAAAGTATTAAAGGACACCAACCACCAGTATTGGCTGTGTGGTAATCCATTCACCCAAAGGCATTACAATGCAAAACATACTGTATATAATACATACAGTAATGAAGTAGCTAATCATCTGCACTGGTATCAGGAATGTTCCTGGTTCAAATCCTGCTACTGCCAGAAGGGATCCTACTCTGTTGGGCCTTTCAGCAATGTCCTTAACCTGAAAATTGTTCCGTGGGTTTTTTGCAATGGCTAACCTTGCGCTCTGACACCCAAAGGTCATGAGAAAAGGCAATTTCCCCTCAGGGATTAACAAAGTATGTATAAATTGTGACCTGACGGGGATGCTACAGCTGCCCAAACCTGACAAAAGCAGACACGAGTTCACAAGTTCTAGCACAGCACACATTTTTATTCATGTGGGGAAGTGCTTTCCCTTGCTACCCACAGCAGCACAGTACAAAGCACCTAGCACAATAAGTAAACAGTCCTTTTCTTTGCCTTCTTTTTCTTCTTCTCTCTCTTTCTCTTCTTCACCTCTACTAATCCTCCAAAAAGCTTGACCACCTCTCTCCCGACTCTGGCTCTTGGAGTAGTGGTGGCAGGCTCCTTTAATAGGGCAAACGGAAGTGCTGCAGGTGTCCGGTGATGTTCTTCTGGCAGCACCACCGGGTGTGATGGAAGTGCTACAACAAAGGACTCAGCCAAACCTGCAGCACTCTCTAACGGCACCCATGGAACCCAAAAGGGCTGCTCCAAACTCCAGCTCCCATGGAGCCGTGTGGGATTCTGAGGCAACTCTGCAACCCAGGGGGAGGTAATGCCCTGAGTCTGCTCTTAACCTGTTCTTCCTTAATAATCACATTCTGGCTAAGCAAGGTACCAGGCCATCCATAACAGTATATATATATATCCATCTATCCATCCATTTTCCAACCCGCTGAATCCAAGCACAGGATCACGGGGGACTGCTGAAGCCAATCTCAGCCAACACAGGGCACAAGGCAGGAACCAATCCTGGGCAGGTTGCCAACCCACCGCAGAGTATATATATATAAAATCCAATGTCTGTCTGTGTGTTTTTCACAAGAGAACTAAATTCGGAATTTTTATATAATTTGCTCGAGCATTGCGCTTGATTTTGCGACTTCTCTCATCGTGCTAAGTATCATAGTTCAGTTCCAGCAGCGATTTATTAGCGCACATCCAAGAGACAGGCTGCTGGCCAAAGGGAGGTGGGTAGTGTGACGTCAGGAGTGGAGAGCTGGGCTGTACGTCTTGCCACGTGTTCGAGTATACCCTGCCTCCACTTAGCTAGTCATATCTGTTTGTTTAGTGAACATTATCATCTAGAGTTTGTTAAGGAGTAATGTTTCACGTTTTTGAGAGAGAGATCACAGCTATGTGTGTTTTACAGGGTAGCTGCTGATTGCCAGAGATATCAAGACCACATGCTCTTCTCCCCACACGGGGTACACTGTCCCGTCAGAGCTCAACACGATCAGATACAGTGCCAGCGCTTGATGTTGGACCATACCTATGTTCTGCTTGGCCGTACATACCTAACGTTTTACATTTTTGACAAAGAGATCACAGCTACATTCTCGTCCCGAGAGCAAAACCAAAAATACTATATATGAAGAGGCCCTCAGATAAGAAAGTAATCAATATACATACTTCTCAATACAAATTACATTTTTTTTTAATTAGGATATAGCGGGTTGGATAATGGATGGATGGATGATTTTTAAAGTTTGTCCTGCTTCACCCTGGGGGACAACTAGTATATATATATATATATATATATATATAAATCAGCATTAACTTGTTAAGGTGAGGTTTAGGAGTGCAAAACAGACGAATATGTGACAGTTAATTTTTCAGAGCTGTCCAGCCAAGATTCCATAAACAACCTACCATTTTAGATGCACAAAGATCCTAATTACAATTACACAAGACAATTAGTAAAGTGTAATGGTTGGTAGAGCAATGAAGGTGTATTGAGCTACAAATCAGACTTCATGGAGGGTAATTCACAGGAAGAGACATGTATGTCCATAGCTTTACTGCAGTTTATTCAATGAAACCGTTTTCCCAGACTAAAAAAGCAGCAGTAACATCTGGGCATTCGACATCTTAATTGATCTACCTATAGTAGATGTTTCCATGAATTCAGAGGCACAACTCTAAGGAATTTGAAGAAACAGATGTCTAATTATGGTGGATCATGGTGCATCTCCCTATAATAATTAAGTTAAAGCGCTTCCTCTGGCTCTGTCCTTTTCTCTTTTATTTATTTATTTATTTACTTTTACTAGTTAATTGGTTTATATTAAGGATTCAGCCCAAGGGGGTGGGACTTCCAATTACATTTAATTACTTAAGCATGTTGCCAATTAAGACAGCCACTGAGGCAGAATAAAATGGCAGCTCAAAACTCAGTATTTTGCTGAGGCATTGTATGTTAGGGCGGCACGGTGGCGCAGCAGTAGCACTGCTGCCTCGCAGTTAGGAGACCTGGGTTTGCTTCCCAGGTCCTCCCTGTGTGGAGTTTGCATGCTCTCCCCGTGTCTGTGTGGGTTTCCTCTGGATGCTCCGATTTCCTCCCACAGTCCAAAGACATTCAGGTTAGGTGCATTGGCGATCATAAATTGTCCCTAGTGTGTGCTTGGTGTGTGTGTGTCCTGCAGTGGGCTGGTGCCCTGCCCGGGATTTGTTTCCTGCCTTGTGCCCTGTGTTGGCTGGGATTGGCTTTAGCAGAACCCCGTGACCCTGTAATTAGGATATAGCGGGTTGGACGATGACTTACTGACTGATTGTTTGTTATCTGCATGTAGTGGCTCTCTTCTAAAGTTTTGCATTTTAAAATTTCTTAATGTCTAATTTTGCTTCTCTGATTTTTTATTTCTTTTATTAGTTCTTTGTCTTTTTTCATGAATAGTGTTTCAATTTTTATTAACATCTGATGTAGTTTTTTTGTTTTAATTGCTGTAGTTAGGAAGCTAAGTTTGCCACATGCTTTAGATTTAGTTTTTGTTTCTCTTTTTTCCCCGTTTTCAAAATCAGTTATTCTGGGTTTTTTTTTTTTATTATTAATGTCTGTTTCATTAATATTTGTACTGAAATGTCATGTACTGGTTTGTAGGTGTTTTGGTAATGATTTACTTTTGTTAATACTAATGATTTAATAATTAATTTTATTATTGCCAAAGGTGCAGGTGGGGATTGCCACTTGTGGATCACTGTAAACATTTCTAGTCTTACTAATTGTGTATTTAGGAAGCAAATCCAAAAACTACCTCTGCCTTCAAATGTCCTTATGTTATTCAGGGCCAGACTTGAATGAGGAAACCAAACCCATAAAGGATCACCTAGTTAGATTGCAGCACTTGGAAGCCCACTTTTTCCATAACCTTAAGGCTAGGTACTGTATCATAGCCATTGCTCCATTGTTAGAGGAAATGATGCAAGCAAAAAAAAAAAAAAAAAATCAGTAAATAAAAATTAATTCATTGTCATTGCTAGCATGCATATCACAAAAAGAATACAATTGCATATAAATATGCCCTTGAGATGCCAAGGAGTTTTAGCAACAATAGGGAAAATCAAAACAATACTGCATATTATACACAGAGCCTGAACAGACCCTATCACAAGTCTAAAAAAAGGTTACTAAATACAAGACGTTATAAACAACCCTGCAGTTTCACACATCTGTACCCACGGAGTTTTTAGAAGTGGGTGCCTTCCTAAGGCTATCTAGCTCTTAAAATACAAGCGAAAATAAACCCCCACAGAACTGGAAACAAGTTTGAACAAAAAACAAATCTAGGCATTATATGTAACAGACGTAAAAAACTTACAAGGAAAAATAACTTGCAAAACAGAAATTAGCACAGTTAGCGTTAAAATGTGCCACACAGGCAAGAGAAATAATCACAAGATAAATGGAAGTTGTAACCGTAATGAAAGTTAAAACCAGAAGATTAAAAATACCTCATGTCTAAGCCCAAAATTAAAATCTAACTAGTAGCTGAAACAGTAGAAAGAATTTAAATTTCTGAGAAACTTTAAATGCTTAAGTGATTTTATTGATTTTATTTTTTTTGTGGTATTTGAAAAATCAGATAAGTAAGTCCCCCCTGAGACTAACTTTTTTACCCTGTGACCCCTGATTTCACTTACTCTGTTACTCCAAACAAAACTGCACAAAATGACAAAACAAAATGACATTGTGTCAGAATGCAAATAAATATCAAATACTTTTAAACTGCCCAATAAAAATTAGCAGAAATGGCTTCAATGACCACAAACAGTATAAAGAAAAATACTTTTCAAGATATCATGATGACTTAACAATGTAAAACATCTAATAAAATATACTTTTCAATTTAAACAATTAGAAGTCAAAAAGAGAGTCTGGCACTTTTAAACAGATCCAAAGAGCTTCTTAGTTGAGTTCAGTTTATGAAGAAAAAGAAAAGTTTATAAATGCTGTGTACT
This sequence comes from Polypterus bichir lapradei, assembly GCA_026402145.1. NCBI lineage: Eukaryota > Metazoa > Chordata > Cladistia > Polypteriformes > Polypteridae > Polypterus > Polypterus bichir. The sequence continues at coordinate 104,289 of JANRMT010062834.1, forward strand.
TATTAAAATAATCATTCTCATGTATGATCCAATAATTTAATTTACATGCTTAAATATATTGCAACAATATCAGAACACTTTTCAGTAAAACAGGCTGACAGATTCCTCCAGTATTTACAGTCATATGAAAAAGTTTGGGAACCCCTCTTAGCCTGCATAATAATTTACTCTACTTTCAAAAAAAAAAAGATAACAGTGGTATGTCTTTCATTTCCTAGGAACATCTGAGTACTGGGGTGCTTTCGGAACAAAGATTTTTAGTGAAGTAGTATTTAGTTGTATGAAATTAAATCAAATGTGAAAAACTGGCTGTGCAGAAATTTGGGTACCCTTGTAATTTTGATGATTTAAATGCATATAACTACTCAGTACTGATTACTTGCAACACCAAATTGGTTGGATTAGCTCATTAAGCCTTGAACTTCATAGACAGGTGTGTCCAATCATGAGAAAAGGTATATAAGGTGGTCAATTGCAAGTTGTGCTTCCCTTTGACTCTCCTCTGAAGATTGACAGCATGGGATCCTCAAAGCAACTCTCAAAAGATCTGAAAACAAAGATTGTTTAGTATCATGGTTTAGGGGAAGGCTACAAAAAGCTATCTCAGAGGTTTAAACTGTCAGTTTCAACTGTAAGGAACGTAATCAGGAAATGGAAGGCCACAGGCACAGTTGCTGTTAAACCCAGGTCTGGCAGGCCAAGAAAAATACAGGAGCGGCATATGCACAGGATTGTGAGAATGGTTACAGACAACCCACAGATCACCTCCAAAAACCTGCAAGAACATCTTGCTGCAGATAGTGTATCTGTACATCGTTATGCAATTCAGCGCAATTTACAGAAAGAACATCTGTATGGAAGGGTGAAGAGAAAGAAGCCCTTTCTGCACTCTCGCCTCAAACAGAGTCGCTTGTTGTATGCAAATGCTCGTTTAGACAAGCCAGATTCATTTTGGAACAAAGTGCTCTGGACTGATGAGACAAAAATTGAGTTATTTGGTCATAACAAAAAGCACTTTGCATGGCAGAAGAACACCGCATTCCAAGAAAAACACCTGCTACCTACTGTCAAATTTGGTGGAGATTCCATCATGTTGTGGGGCTATGTGGCTAGTTCAGGGACTGGGTCCCTTGTTAAAGTCAAGGGCCGGATGAATTCAACTCAATATCAACAAATTTTTCAGGATAATGTTCAAGCATCAGTCACAAAGTTGATGTTATGCAGGGGTTGGATATTCCAACAAGACAATGACCCAAAACACAGTTCGAAATCTACAAAGGCATGCATGCAGAGGGAGAAGTACAAATTTTCTGGAATGGCCGTCACAGTCTCCTGACTTGAATATCATCGAAAATCTTTGGGTTGATTTGAAGCAGGCTGTCCATGCTCGGCAGACATCAAATTTAACTGAACTGGAGAGGTTTTGTATGGAAGAATGGTCAAAAATACCTCCATCCAGAATCCAGACACTCATCAAAGGCTATAGGAGGCATCTAGAGGCTGTTATATTTGAAAAAGGAGGTTCAGCTAAGTATTGATGTAATATCTCTGTTGGGGTGCCCAAATTTATGCACCTATCTAATTTTGTTATGATGCATATTGCATATTTTGTGTTAATCCAATAAACTTAATGTCACTGCTGAAATACTACTGTTTCCACAAGGCATGTCATATATTAAAAGGAAGTTGCTACTTTGAAAGCTCAGCCAATGATAAACAAAAATCCAAAGAATTAAGAGGTATTCCCAAATGTTTTCATATGACTGTAAATTAAAATAATCTGGTAGAATTTTTTTTTTAAGCTTTGTTATACAAAAGGTAATCGCTGATGCATATTTTCACTTTTTAGGTTCTTTAAGAACATTTTGGGTTAATTTTACTGGGATATCTTGAATAGAGCATGTTGAACATTTTTGAAATTTCCTAAAATCTCAATTAGACAGTTTTGTTCAATGTTTTCTATCTTAAAACAGAGAAGCATTTTGGGCAATCTCAACTGATGATTAATTCACTGTTTCAAATTTACCTTGAGACAGCTTATTTAAACTTTTACTTGTCCAATAGATGCAAAACAGCTTTCCAGTGCAAGTTATGGAAACACCAGCAGATTTGTGTGCATGGCTAGGAGCTCTCTATCACTTCAGAGACTTTTCCTATCAGTTGGGTACTTCATTTAAAATCTTTATAATTAATAAATATGAATGTTGACTAGCAATAGATAGTCCATGACTAACACTAACCCTTTCTATTTATCTGGGCTTGGGACCAGCACCAAATTGGGCTGGTTGGCCTCCTGGTGACTAAATTTAATGATGGAATCAATCCTATCAGCTTCAGAAATATTTGTCCAATATATGTCCCAATGACAAAATGGCAAATTACTGAAACAGCAGTAGAGTCGTGCACATGGCTAGGAACTCTCTATTGTTTCAAAGATATTTCCTCTTAATTGGGTACTTCTTTTAACATTTTTATGATTAATAAAGTACAAATTATGAATAGCCATAAGCTGCTCCATGACTAAAAACAAACACATTGAGTTGGAATTGAATGTCTGTGACAGTTCCTCAGTTTTTAACAGTGTTAATATGTTGTTTAATGCTTTAAAACATGTATTTTAAGTAAATAGACAAAAACTTTCAACATGAGCATTAAACTGTCATTTGGGGTTTTCATTAAATGTTATAATAATAATAACAATATTAATAAACACTGTGGATCCCATTTCCTTGGTATGGTACCTTTCTCTTGGAAGATGCAGAGGAGTTTGCACTTTCTTTTCATACCTGTGTTAGTTTACTCTGGTTAGTCTGGATATCAGGCAATTTGAAATTGGCATGCTGAGAGGTTGTGTACGATTGTGCCCAGCAATAAATTTATGTCCTTATCAGAGTAGGTTGCTGCTAAGGCTCTGGATATCAATGACAGTAATGGAATAAACTTGGCTCTGAAAATGAAGAATAGTGCAGTAGCACAGAGAGCTACATATGGTGCTCTGTACAATAATGTAATTTTCATGTTAAAATTCCAATTTTATTTATTTATTTATTTGTTTTGCTTCAGCCCATTGAATGATCAGTCTGGAAAAAATAAAAACTAAAGTGTGCAATGAAGTAAAGCTTAGGCTTTCCTCCAGGGAAATTATAATAACAGTCTTCTTCAGTACGTTAAGCAGCAAGGTGTTGGCAGTAACTGTGGAAGTGCAACAGGGAGTTATTTATTACAGAGAACTGCAAAAACTGAAATTTAAAAAACACAATGAAACAAATCAATCAATTTCTATGCATTAAAGTGTGGCCTGTCATAATTAATGCTGCTGCACAGTTCTTTACAAAGCAATTCATATCACACTACAAGAGTAGACAATGTTGTTTTCAGCTTGTGTGTACTACCAAATGACAGAAGAAATTATATAAAAAGCCAAAAGGGTGAGACAGTGGTTCATTTGGGTGAGCTGCCTCACAGTTCTCTCCAACAGTGTGCACAATGCACTGGCAAGAATATAACAGCTTTCTTTCATCTTTCTGACTTATCTAAAGTAAAGGTACAAAATACAAGAACAGCTCTACATGTAGACATATTTTTCCATTCCACTTTTAAATAGAATGGAGAACATCACTACTCTGCCATGGACCATTCAACCACTTAATTTTTTTTTACCATTCCACAGTTGGGTTTATACTCTAGAATAACATTAGTCTCCAAAATAAAGATGGGATGTTGTGACAAATGATTTTAATATACAGTACCTGACATTTATAGGTGCAGAGAAAACTAGAGTACCTGTAGAAACTTCTGACATGAACCCAGCAACTGAACCAAAGTCATTCAAGTTTTAGTTTAAGAAACCTCACCAAATACTCCACCATATCTCTTCTGACATTAAACAACCAAAATAAAAAAGCAAATTATTAATTATAATTAAAAAAATAAACACAAAACCCACTTTTCTCTTTCTTTAATCAAACTCTACATGAACTTTTGGTGGCACTAATCAATGGATCATCTGGCTCCAATATAGAAAAGTGTCAGTTGTTTCAGAGCTAGCCAGCCAGGGATCCATGTAATGCCACTAATCGTAATCCCTAATTTTCCCCTCTTCTTATCCCTTTTCTCTCCTATGTCTCACTGTGTCTGTCTGGCCTCTCTCACCAGTCTGTACAGGCATCAGTAATTTTTAATTCGATATGGGACCATTCTTTACAGGGAAATTTCGAGAGGGTGTTGGAAAAAATCTAGTTGTTTCCTCTTTAAAAAGCCTTGTGATTGGGTACTCTGGGAATGACACTCTATAAAATAAAGACTAAAAATAATTGGTAGCGGTTTCTATAAAATGTTTTATGTGTTCATGGGTATAACATGAGAAAATACTGGTGTAAAAGATGAATATGTTATGAGTAGAGCAAGAAATTGGGTAAACCTAGCATTACCCTGTTAAAGCTCGCATTATCCAATAATACCTGGGTAAACCTAAAATCAGGCTTTATTTGGGTAAAGTGCGACCTAACCACAGGTTTAAGTTATACAAAATTCATCTTTAACCAGTTGGGGTTGGGTAAACCTAAGATTATCTGGGTAAAGTTAGAAAGTCATATTTTAATCCAGCTTTACCCACGCCTATTAGATAAAGCAAGCTCTGCCTGGGTAATGCTAGGTTTATCCAATTTTCAGGCCTTACCTGTACAAATACATAAAAATTGTTGTGGGCCATTTGCTATTATGTCCATTAGTAAATTTATCTTGTGACAACTTTTATATAGGAGAACAAAATATAAAGTAAGAAATATTTTCTGGTTACATTATTAGTTGTAACTAGAGTGCCACCCAGGGTTTGTTTTAATTTTCAATCCAAAATCGTTGGAGTAGACTCTGACTCCCTTTAACAATTAACAGGATAAATCAGATTTGCAAATGAATGGTTGTACTGTACTATTAAGCAAACTAAAATAGGAATGCAATAGACCATGGACCAGATTTTATTAAACAGTACTTGCCACCTGCAGAACACAGTTTAATTTTTTCCTTTGCCATAATGGTTGCATTGTAAATGTCAAGCTGAAGTGAGGGAAGGGATTCTTTACATTGAAACACGTAGAGAGCAGGTTTTAATTCAGCTGGAAGTAGCAAGCTAATTCTGCTCATTCAATACATAGTAAAAATTTGATTTTGAGGACTGCATCAAATCTGGCAGGCAAGCTCAGCTGCCCATTTACAAGATTGGTTCAAGGATTAGTTTCATTAAGTGTTTTAATAAAGGAATAAATAAAAATGCTTACCACGGTCCTTTTCTGCTATGTTCACAATAATTTCAACAGCTGTTTTGAGAAAAAAGTGCATGTTTCAATTTATGAGTGGAAAACAAGCCACTGGGTTTGAACAATGTTATTTCCCCACTGGCAATGCATTTATTTACAAAGCATCTGTCTTACTTCCTAAGGTGTTGTTTGCTCATTCCTCCTTGTGGTATGTAGTATTTTTTAAGATGCTTTGGTCTTTTCTGTTAAATATTCTCTTCGACAGTTCTTTATTTTCCCAATACTGGCATATCAGTTTGGTACTTTAGCTAGCACTGCAGTTTATAAGGTTCAGCATTTCAACCAAAACTGAATGCCCACCTCTTCTTTTCATCACTTCAAAGCATGGCATTCTTAGTCTTCATTGGTCCCAAAAACATATCTTCTGCTATTCAGTTCTCTATTTTTTTGCTTTACATCAATATACTGGCCATGAGAGTGAAACAGTTTTTTTCACACAGACAACCATAGATATATGATATCAATTTGGGAATCTTCAGATCTCAATTTAATGATCAGGTTAGGTGAAGAGAGCTTGAAAAAGTATTGTATGTAAGAATGGATTATCAAAATTGCTCCTATGTTGTTCACGACCAAGAAAAAATATCCATCCATTTACCTCAACAATGCCCTTAACCTGCAATTTCTCTGTCCTGGGTATGACATTAACCTGCATCCAGCTCTGCATGCAGGTCCTCCATCTTGCAGGGAAAACTCGGGGATTGGTGGCAGGATTGGCAGTCCAGCCACTGAAAAAAATAACTTCACACTGTTCCATTCCAGTCGAACTAGTGTGTTGCTGAGGTGTCATCCATTGCACGGCTGCTCTTGGATCCTAATTTGGGATCCCAAGGTGGTTTATCGTGTGGTGGGTACGGCAACACGCTGTATCAGTGCATGCTCCCATCCTCCCTCTCCCTCTCTTAATTTAGTTTCAGAGTTACTGGGAGACAGTAAAGCGAGATAAAGGGTAGTGTTGAATATCATGGTATGTGTCAGCCTACTCTGTTCTCCATTACAACCTTCATTAAAGAATATAGTTCAGTATACAGCATTATGTGAAGAGTTTCACCACAAAATACAGTATGAACATTTTCCCAACTACTAACATAGACAGGTCACTGACTAAGAGTTCCATTCTGTAGTGAAATAATATTTTAGAAAATATGGTATATTTTACTGTCCAGAATATTCAAATTTATGATTACATTTCATAATGTGATAAACTTCCCTTTCTTTTAATTACAAACAGATACATATACTTTCAATCAATTGGGACCGTCCAGTTATTCAGCATAACGGTGTAAGATTCTACTGTAGAAAGCAAAGTGCTTCACTTTGGTATGGATTAGCAAGGGTTGTATTCCTGATTTGTTATTTCTATTTTTTGTTAAATATCATTTTGTATATTATGTTTTTAATCAAGTTTTTGGTGTTTTTTTTAATTTTGAATAGTGTTTGTTTATTTGTTATTTATCATATACTCTGTATATATACTATATATACTTTATATATACCATATACATACTGTATACTGTGGTAGCCAGCCCGGACACAGACAGGTGGACACGTTAATGTCACCCAACACACGTTTATTATCATCCATTATATACAATCCTTAAGTGCCACACAAACCCAAAGTCCCCACAAAGTCCTGGCCACAACACAGTGCCTTCTCTATCTTCAGGCCGCCTCCTTGCCTCTCCTCCAAGACCTTGTCTTCTCCTCCCGACTCCAGCCATCGTACGAAGGGAGGCAGCCCCTTTTATAGCCACCCGGATGTGCTCCAGGTGTTTCCCGGCAATCTCCCACTGACACGCCCCAGTGTGGCAGAAGTGTCGGCTGCGTACCCGGAAGCACTTCAGGTGTCCCCAGTCTTCTTCCCCCCAGCACTTCCGGGTGTGGCAGAAGTGCTGAGGTCCAGGGCTCCAAAGGCACATGGGCGCCCCCTGGCGATGACCACAGGCCCCTACAGGGTGAAGCTTCAAAGCTCTGTACCTGTGGCCCCCAAAGGTGCCAGGGTGGTCACCCCCACATGGTCTGGGGAAGGTGCAAGCCCTCCTCCGGTCCTCCTGGGCGTCCTGGCCGGGTCGCCACCCCAGCCATCTCTGACAATACATATATATATACAGGTGGAGCCCTGGACCTATTAGATTTACACACACACATACACTGTATATATAAAATATATATATATAACATATACATATATAAAGGGTCAGGCCCTTTAGATCAGCATTGATTGTTGTTAGACAGCATACTTTGGATTTCCTGGTTTTTGATTCTCTGATTTGTGTAGATTTAGAACGGGTTTACAGGCTAGCTTTCTTTTGTGGGGGTTGTTTTCTGGCACACCCTTTTTATTGTCTTTTACACTTTTTATATTTGTGAATATTCATTTTTTTCTTTGCACTTTTATGTTCAATATTTTTGAATAGTCAGTGTTCAGTATTTTATCCCTCTTTTTATTAATTTTGTGTACAAAAGGTTATTTCGGCTTATTCTGATTCTGGACTTTTCCTTTGGATTGTATCTGTGTAGTTGGAAGCCCCTTAATATTTCGGGAAAGCTATTTTGAACAAATCCTCATTAAAACCTATTTTTAGTATTTTGTGACAGAAATCACAATACATATACCTTTTATTAATCTGCAGGTATTTGCCTATAGCTATATATTTTGTATCACCACAATAATGGTTTCGTATTGGACCTGCTGTGGGGCTTGAGTGTGTGCATTGTTAACAGTGATTGATGTATGAAATGTAGGTAATTGGTGAGTTGTAATCTATTATGAGACATGAAAGGAAGAATTTCACTGCACTCTATACACTTTTGACAAGTCTACTATCTACTAATTTCTACCTTGTATAATACTTCTGAAACATTTCATAAAACCAAAGGAAACATTACAAACAGAAATATTTAATAATTGTTTCTGGCCTATTATTTGTAATCTAATTTGATTCCTTCATGTACACTTGCTTTCCACCTACATCCAACAACTATGTATGTTAAGGTTATTAACAACTGATTGGTCCTGTAGATAGATAGATACTTTATTAATCCCAAGGGGAAATTCACATAATCCAGCAGCTGATACTGATACAAAAAAAAACAATATTAAATTAAAGAGTAATAAAAATGCAGGTAAAAACAGACAATAACTTTGAATAATGTTAGCGTTTACCTCCCCCCCCAGTAGTCTGTCACTGAAGCTACTCCTCTGCCTGGAGATGACACTGTTCAGTGTATGAATATGAGTCAATTTGGTGCATGTGTGTGCCCTGCCATGGACTGGAGCCCCATCCAGTACTGTTTCTTGCCTTATGTCTGACAGCAGTCTCCCCCATGTTCCTGAATTGGATTGAGTGAATTTGAGAATTTTATATTTTACTAGCCATGCTACCTGTATAAAAATATTTGCTGTCTGTTGCCCTACGTGTATCTTCTGTGCCTTTCCTCTGTGTATCCCCGTGTGTCTAAACCTCTCCTGACTGGTACTCCCTCTCTTAAAAAGCCTGCTTCTCAGATTTTATTATTTTTGAGGCAACATTCTCAACTCCTGTCCAGTTTTATAATTCCCGTTGACTCTCTCAGCGTGCCTCCCATGCCTTTTCTGCCTAGTGTGTCTCACTTTCACAATTCCTCTTTCGATTATGTCACCAAATCCAAACTGACCAATCACACTAAGACCAAACTAACTAGTCAGATTGCTCTGAGAGACAGGACACACACAGACCTTAGTGTTTTATTTTATAGTAGATTTATTTTAAATTGTGTTGTCTGAGTAATCATATTTCTCCTTGCAAGGACAAGATGGTTATTTTAAATAATTCTAAATTTGCCCTTTATGGGTGATTAACATTTATTTTTATAGCACATTTTCATACACAGATGTAGCTCAAAGTGCTTTAGAAAATGTCAAAGAAATATATGCAAACAGAGAAAAACAAACATTACAAAATTAGGTAAGAATAATAATGAATAAAAAATAATAAAATTAATTAATTCAGACATAAAATACAGTTAGTTGATTGGTAGGATCCTTGTGTATAGGGAAGAAAAATAAAAAAATAATAACTTCAGATAAGGTGGAGGTAAAAAAAACAAAACAAAATCTTTGGAGGTTCCAAGGCTAAAATACCACCAAGCCCCCTGACTGGTGCCCCAACAAGAGTTGGTCCTTGCCTCACACGCTGTACTGCTAAGGTAGACTCCAGTCTTTACAACTCAGAAGTTAAGTTACAGAATATACTGTAGATGAATGCTTATGCTATTTTTATTTCTTTTTATAAAAAAGTGGAGGTCAGATGCACAATGTTTAGTCTATACTTTTTATTCTTTTCACAGATACACATTGACACAGTCTTTCACAAACTTTTCTGGCTTTTGTTAGCTGATAGAACAATAGCAGAGTGAACCTCTCACCTCCTTTTACCTATACTAAATTTCCAGGCGAGTCACGGTCCACATGGATTATGTACATTCACAAGAGGGTTTCTCCCACATCCTAGAGATGTGCCTGGTACATTAATTACTGATGTGCCCTGAAACGGACTAATAGGAACTGTGGTAGAAATTAACATCTTCAGTTAAAGAAAGAAACTTATCCTCTAGTAGCACAAGTCTGATAAAACCTCTTCGAGTCAGAAACCAGGCAGGAGGTAAGTCGTTCATTGTGTCATTATTTACTATTCAACAAATGTTTGAGCAGAAAGCATTCATTACAGCACTCTGTTATAGCATGATGAGAATGATCAAATTATTAAGGGTATTAGTCTAGTTTATAAGCAACTGAATTTACATAACAATGTCAATGCATATATTTACTCTGGTTGGTTCATTATCTTACACCTAAATGACTTACTCGTATATAATGAAAAAGTCCAGTTAAATATATATTCTTACTCTTCTCATACCTTTTGGGATGAGCTGCCACCCTTGAAATTTCTGTGTAGGTAACAACTGTCCATTCTGGTTGTTCACAGGACATCTGCTGATGTCTTAGTCATCTCTTAGCCACCTTTCAATACATTTTGTGTATTACATTTAACTATCTCTGTAGTTTTCTATAGCCAATTCTTATATATTTTAATGTACAGTGCAAACCAAAATACTTAGCTATTGTAACCTCTAAATTATTCTTACACAGAACATAAAAATGTTTTCAAATAAGTGTGGAGTCCATTGAGTTCATCAAGATTGCATCGTTAGTTACTAGCTATGTTCTCCCAAAATGTTAGCCTCAAAACTCTTAAAACTCTGTCAGGCTTCTACTTCTGTTACTTTGGATTCCCACAACATACACTATGAAGAAGACCTTCTTGGCTTCCTACATGAATGCATTTCTTTCTAAATATCATTGTTGTCTGAATGGATCAATGTTACTAAAATCGTAAGTTTAAGTGTAACTGGTTTCTGTCAAACACCATATTGTGGGTTCGACTTCTCTATACTCCTGTAGTGGAATAAACAAGTTTGGAAAGGTATATGGAGAGGGAAGAGATAAAAACAGTGAATCATCTTTATTAAAGTTTGTTTTACATGACATCTGTCTAGCAGTTTTAACTTGAACTGCTGGTGCAAGGAAAGTTTGCAATGTATAGGGTCACAGTTATACCCATGATTTTCTATCAGCAAAATGAATGTGGTTTATTACCCTAAGTCTCTCAATTCAAACACTGTACACCCACCTCATGATAAAAGAAATCGAACTTAGTTTATGTTTTATATTTAGTTATGTGAATTATACTGTAAAATTATACTGTAAAATTTAGATACACAGTTTTAGAAGGCAGTTTCATTTGCTATGTGGGAATAGCAATGGGAGTAACTGGTGTACTAAATTGCTATTAATATGCAGTTTAGCATGAGTCCATACACAAATTTTGAATTTTTAAAATGAACTAAAAACTTTCCATGACTTAAACTCAATTAGATACTTAAAGTATGTAATTGTATATGCCTACATTTATTTTAAAATCTTTCTGTCCAACTAATTCATTCAGTTTAGACCAAATGTGCTTTAAAAGCTGTTCCTGTTAAAGTCTGTTTTTTTTTTTCCAATTGCCCTAACAAGGTTATTGCAAGTAAGTCCTTCAGATCAAAGCTCAGTTTTCACAGTAATTCAAACCACTTAAAATATGTTAAAGTAATGAATGAGACAAGATTGTTTTGAAACACCTGTTAAGGAAACAGGAGAGTAGCTGAAAGTCTCTGAGCTCCAGGTGTAAGGGTTAGGGTTCATGCAAATTGGCAGAAGCAAGCACTGTGAAGCTAAAATCAGCTTGTGTTTACCTTGGTCCATACTTTTTTTGTGTGATTTGAAAGAGATTCATTAGTAATGCGGCAGCTGTTGAGTGGTTTTCAAGGGGTTACAGGCATCCAAACCTCACAGACACAAACAGTGGCAGCACAAACCTGAGACATCTTATTCCGGGGAACTACAGATATAGTTCAATGCAATAACACACAGAAATACTTTTGCATCAAAACCAGACTACTGTAATAGAATTAATGATTTAGAAACTGATGTTTATTGCCAGAAGTAGCAATCCTCACTTAAACTACATTAAATTTCTCCACTTTTTTTTAGCCAAAATGGTTCAGGCTGGGCCTCATGAACTTGAATCACCACAAGCACTTCTACTTACTAGCCAATATTAGATGTGCCTTCATTTTACTTAATTTGTACATTTACATATTTGGCTGACACCTTTATTCAAGGTGACTTACAACATTTATGATATGATTGGTTACATTTCTTTTGTTTTTCCAATTGTAGCAGGTCAAGTGACTTGCTTATGGTCACACACTGTCTCTAGCAGGATTTGAATCCACAACCTCAGAGTTTGAAGTCAAAAGTCATAACCACTACACTACACTGCCTGCCTAATTGCCACTGCCTGCTTAATTGAAATGCCAAAGCCAAATTTCATGTTCCAGAAAAAATGAATGAATGGCAAGGAAAGTTTAAAAAAGAGAAGAAAGGGCAACAGTTGGTTATCAAATTATTTTTTATAGAAAGGTCAGTTTAGTCCATTTTCCATATATGGTACAAACAAACCAACAGAGGTGGTGGCCTTAGGCGTAACCTGTCTTCAATTTATTATGCTGCCCTTTTATCCATCCCCAGGAAAATCAGGCCCAATTCACACCTCCACCAGGTGGACCACTCTTAATGACCCACTCTATGGGGGTAGGAGGGGCTGTCAAAAGGGGTGACGGTTACATCTACCCACACCTCCCCCTTCCTTTGTTTTACTCAACAAGCCTAATCAGGGCAGGTGTGAAGTGAAACTAATCTAGAGGATAAAATTGTGGTCTCTAACAACCTTCCTATGACTGACGAAGCTGCTTGGATGAGCAGTGAAACGTATCGACCTAACAAGAAAGAAGTCCAATTGCCATGACTCAACTACCAGATAACACACTCATCTACTGGTTTGTCTGTCTTAATCCCATCAATGTCCCATTTTGTGTCATATATGAATTCATGTAGTAAAGCTCATACAATGTGTTTGTTATGCACACTTAGAGATCATAAAGAGAAACTTGTGACCTGTAGCTAATCATCATTATTTATGGCAGATCCTTGATTGCTGTTAAGTGAAGTTGTTTGTTTGGAACACTAATTGATTTTTACATTATAGTATAATAACTACATTGGTTTACTTAAGTTAATATTGCAGGATTACTTACTTTAGTGGTCCCCTGCTATTTTTATACATTTACCTAAACAATTTGAATATGCATTTATTGAAAAGCACTCTATATGAAAATAGTGTAGTGTACTAAAGATAAGAACATTTGAGGTACAGATTGAAAGAAATTTCTAAAACATTCACCCTTACTACAACATGGAAAATTCAATTAAAAGAAAGAGAAATTTGATGGACAAAGAGAAATTTATTAAATCATCACTACATTTTCACTTTTATTTATTAACAGGTAATGTTATTTACAAAAGGCCATTTAGAGTGAATATACAGATTTATTAATAATAAATCTTCATAATGCAATACATTTTCAAAGGCAATAAACTATTCATATTAAAAAAAAAGTTATCAATTTACTGAACTTCCTTAAACAAATTGTAGGGCCACAGTGACAACAAGCCAGTCCACTAAACAGCACATGCATTTACAATCACACAAAGGTAGGCCAGATTTGGGTGGCTGGAGCATCCCTGTCTGGTCACACATTTAAGGGGGAAACTCAGAAAGATGAAGGTGGATGAACCTATGATGTCGAAGTTAATGGACTACATGTCAGGCAGACTGCATTTTGTGAGACTCAGGGACTATGTTTCTGATAAAAACATGAGCAACACTGGAGCAACACTCTGTACAACTCTAACTATAAATATAACACCAGGTCATGTCACTTCCAGAAATTTTCATGAATCTGTACTTCTGAGACAGAGTATAGGAGCCAGATGGGGAACTTTGTTTTTTGGTGCAAAGAAAATTGTCTGCAGCTTAACATCAGCAAATCCAAGGAAATGGTAATTGATTTTCGCCACACCAAAGAGACTATGTCCAGTCACTATTCAAGGAGTAGATGTAGAGGAGGTCCACTCCTACAAGTACTTGGGGTCCATGTTAATGATAGGTTGGACTGGTCTCGGACCACAGCAGTACTAAAGTATAAAAAAAGGGGAAGAGCAAACTCTTCTATCTTAGGAGATTGCATTCTGTTAATTGTGGGGCGTTGCATCCTTCACGTCTTCTACAACTCTGTGATGGCCAGTGCAATGTTTTATGCTGTGGAGTGTAATATCATTTCAAAAGAGGCCAATTGCATCAAACAGCTAATTAAAAGGGCAAGTTCAGTTATAGGACACACTCTGGACCCCCTAGAGGTAGTAGCAAAAGAGAGAATTAAAACAAAACTATGGGCTATTATGAACAATCCTGACATGCTCTCTCTGACACATAATACTGAATATGTTCAGCCAATGAATTATTCAACAAAAATGAGCCAAGAAATGTTACTGAGGCTCCTTTATATCAACAGCAATATGTCTGCATCATGTCTCACTATCTATCAATCTATCATATTATGCTAAAATGTGGGAAGAAAGGTAGAATAGCTGGAGAAAAATCCAAACAGACACAGGAATAACAACGTCTCCTGAAGCTGTAAGGCACCTTACTTACTACTGTGGCACCACAACATACCAAAGGAACTATGACTTCATCAAAATACATCTGTTCTGGAAAACTGGATTAAGCAACGGTCAGTGTTGCTGTGCCATAGTTTCAAGTGTTTCAAGTGTCCAGAATCGTCTTATTCCATAGGCCAACAACAACACACACAACAGGAGGCCAATAATAAAACAAGGTCTTCTTCTTTTTTTAAACCTGATTATTTACAATGCAGTTGTACTGGATTGATGTTTACAAATCAGGTCTTTTAAAATCACATCCATTGATTTCCCTATATTGTAAGTTAGGCTAGCGGGACTTGAATTATCAGAGTCAGCATGATCGCCTTTTTGCAATGGAAGAATGCATGTTAGCATCCAGTCCTTGGAGATTTCCCTGTCAGTATTTAACTACAAAAATACTTCTTACGATGTTTTATATATATAACCATCAGCTTCTTTGATTCAGAGACAAATACTGCTTATTGTTGGGCATTTGTTATCTGTAAGCTTTATAGATTTTCAATGTTTAAAATCATCCTGTCTTGTAAAATAACTTCAGTATTGCTTATATTTACTGACATGTTCTTTTGTCCTCATTACTGAAAGCTTCAAACAACTAAGAATTAAAAGAATATTCCTTTTTATGTGTATATTTTATTTCCTCCCTGCTGTTGTTAATACTTACCTGAGGTGAACTTGTGTCTCATCTCAGTCAGGATGCTTTCAGGTTGAGCTTTAGTTTGCTTTTTTCTCTGTAATGAGCTAAGCAGGTTTAGGAAAAAGGATAAATAATCTAAATGCACTTTAACTCCTTTTTGACAGTTCTCTTACTGCTAAAATAATGAAATAATCTTGTAGAGTTAACTTTTTTATTATTAGCAATATTCTCCAGCTGCCTTTTGGCATTTCCAGTTTATCTTTTCATATGTTCATAGTCATTTCAGGTAATGGTTTTATATTTTTTTCTTATCTTGCATTATGTTTAATGGTTTTTATATTTTTTCTTTAAATTTATCTTATTCATCTTATTTTTTTCTGTTTGTTTATCAAAGCCTGTTTTCTTGCTGGATTCTCAAACCATTTCAGTGCACTGTAGGGTACAGCTAGACAGTCCCTCACACTTAGGCCATACTATGACAGCTCAGAGAAATCAATTAATCTAACTTGAATGCATTTGGGATGTGTGAGGAAATCAAAGTTCCAAAAAAAGAAGAAACTGGCAAAGGAAGAATCATAAACTTTCCCACTGAAAGTAGTCAAGCTAAGAAATGACTTCCGTCCCCTGAGCTGTGCTAACCAATGCACCACCATACCACTTTCCCTTTTATTAGATCATACTTATGTTCACTAAATACCCCGTCATTGGCAAATCTGTTCTTTTTTTATTTAATTGCCCCATCTTATTATTTGAGCACCGTTTTTTATAGAGTGACAAAGCAGACTTGGTGAAATCTATTATGATGTTAAAATCTGTTCAACAATTGTAGCTGATGTTATATTCTCAATGTACTTGAGATTTTGTACTCGTGATTTGCACGAAATTGAATTTACAGCAAAATTCATATCATTGACACAGGAATAAAGGTGTTCCACACATATACAATTGTAGCTGATGTTATATTCTCAATGTACTTGTTTTCAAGTGTATTTTTTAACAGTAGGAGCAAAGGCAAGTTAAGTGAATAAATCGTGGTCACAGAGTGAGAACTAAACTGGTAGGCACTTCTGTTTTAAAGTCCAGCCAGCACCTTACACAAGTGACTGCTGTATTACATTTACATTTATTTACTTCACAGATGCTTTTACTCTAAACGACTAACAAAAGAGGTTAAAATAATTAAGTAACATCAATCTGGGGGACTGCTTGATAACAAAGATTACAAAATTGATCATCACAAACGGATAGCTCAGAAAAATAATACAAGCAAGTTACAGTTCCGAGAAGATAAAGCCTAACAGCTAATACTAGTTAGATAGAAAATCACTGAACAAGAGAGACTTATAACACTTCTTAAACACATCGAGGGACTCAGAATTTCAAATGGAGGTGGGCAGCTGATTCTACCAACCTAACTATGAGATTCACATGAAAAGAATCTTGACTGAAATGTATTACTATGCCGAGGCGGCTTCACCAGACACCATTCATCAACAGATCTGAGTGATTCAGAAGAAGCATAAGACCTCACAAGTATCTCCATATGCATTATAAAGGTGCTGATCTACTGGCTATTCTGTAGGCAAGCATCAAGGGAGCCAATATAGTGATCTGAAGAGAGGAGTGACATATGCCCACCTTGGCTGATTGAACACCAGATGCGCTGCTGCATTTTGAATCATCTGCAGTGGCTTGGTGACACATTGCTGGTACTGTGGCAGGGCACACAGCTCACTGCAATCTATTTCATCTACTACAGTCACTTGTCTTATTAAAGTGAATAGCATCAGGCAAGACCCGAGCCATCCTGCAATGCCACTTTTTATCCTCCTTCACTGTGGGAATTGCGTGAAGTCCATCTTGACACAGACCTGCAGGTCCATGAACAGTTTGTATCCAAAGGCAATAAGACTCATGAATAATCCATAATCTTGCCTCGAACATCATATTGTGTCATTTTCACTGGCCACTTGCACTTTGTTACTTACTGGTGTTTTATGTTTTTTGTCTGTGAGGGCATATTCAAGTATTCAAGTACAGTACTTGTACTTGTACATATGACAATTAATTATTGAATCCTTGAACCCCATCAGCAGCGAGTTGCAGTGGTCTAGCCGTGACGAGACCAAAGCCTGGTCCAGGAATTGTGCTGGATATTCTGTTAGATAGTCGGATCTTGTTGATTTTGTTTATAGAGAACCTGCAATAGCGAGAGACCATAGCAGCATGGTCTCTGAAGAATGGCTTGTCATCGATCACAACCCCAACATTGTATACCAACTTGGTGGGTGTTCATGCTAATGAATTAAGTTGAACAGAGATGGGGTGCTGAACAGACAGGCAAGCTGGGATGACAAGAAGGTCCATCTTTGCCAAGTTAAGCAGGAGATGATTTTCCTTCATTCTTGTTGAAATATGAGTGAGACATGCAAAGATTCTACCTGATTCTAACCTGTCCTTTAGAGGTTATGACAGGTACATCTGCGTATCATCAGCATAGCACTGATAAGGGAAACTATGGGACAGGATGATAAGGCCCAGTGAGGAGGTATATGGAGAAAGAGGAGAAGGCCCAAAATCACTTCTTGGGGCCCCCCATGCTGGCCTGGCTCACTCTTAACATGTCTCCAAGCCAGGACGCATGGTGGAATCTGCCCAAAAAGTAGGACTCAAACCATCCGAGGAAAGTACTAGTGGTGAAAAGGTCAAAGTAGGGTGGCAAGGTTGACTAAGAGATCTTGCAGGATGAAGAAAGATGACATGTTTATAGCTCTAGCCTGTTGTAGAATATGACATCCTGTGGCCGAAACAGTTACTTTAAACTCTGTGATATTTTGAAACAAAAATAACTAAATCCTATTATCACAGGAAAAGCCTTACATTTTTTTACCTTGCGTTTTCCCATTTAGGTGTTCTTAGAATATCCAACGGTAACAAAACTTATATTTAGCACCATTAGAATTAATTGAATTGATTAACTTTAAATTTAAAAAGGAACTGGGAATGTAAAGACAGTTAGACACATGTGAGGTGTCAGTTTACAGCCATGTGTATATCCACCAGCATAAACGATTTCAGTAAGCTGAAAGACAAAAGTCCTCTTAAAGAATAAGCAATGTAGCCCAAATGTTTGGCAGCACACAATAACAAAAGAACATTTCTAACATGAAATGTTCAGTGTGTTATATTCCCATTTGAATGTCTATTACTTTCTAACAAATGCTTATTTAATGTCCATATAATGTACACTTTACTTAACCAAGCAACTAAGCCATCAGAAAAACTGTCTACCCCCTCATCATGTGATGCACCCTCACATATCACAGAAAATTGTCTAGGACTGCCTTTGGTTTAGCTACTAAGTTATATAAAGCGTCTGACGTTAGATATTAAAACATAATTATAACAAATAGTGATGAGGCAGTGATTTGCACGAAATTGAATTTACAGCAAAATTCATATCATTGACACAGGAATGAAGGTGTTCCACACATATCAGCCAGTCATTTGGTATTTAAATAAAGTTCTCGATTAAAAAACAAAAAATGTTACATGTACACATTTATTGAATCATGAGATGTGTGTTGCGTGTTATTATAAGAAACCAGGTTAATATTTCTTAATATAAGAAACAGTCGGACAGATAACGTATCACCCATCATAAAAAATAGATTTGACCCTTCAACATCATCATGGAGTAGTCATCCTGAATTGCTGGAACTATGTAAGAATGACTTGAAAACAATACAAAATTAAAAAAGCAATAACACAATACCAGAACAGCACAAAATGTCACCCATTATTTGTACATTGTTTTTTGGCATCATTCAGGGTACACTGAAAAAGGGTCTCCTCCTATTAGTATATGTAGGGTTACATGCAAGAAATGGGAATGCCTTGAAATAAAAGTGGGAATGCAGAACATAAGATGCCATGCCAGAATGAGAAGATGAGAGAGACAGAGAGAGGCCATGGAAGAAACACCAAAAGTGGCTAAAGGACACACGGCTCGCTGTAGGGAATACATGGGACCACGCTGTTCCTGTAATAGAACTTACCTCTTTAAGGATAATGGAGGATTCAGTGGTGCTTGGACATGAGGAGCAGATGTAGTACCATCCTTGATTCCAGAACTGATGCTGGTGTATGGTTATAAATAACTCAGGAAGAAGATTTAAAGATGCCTACCATTTATGGACTTTGAAGGCAGGGGCAGAGTAGAAACAAACACTCAATTAGATAAAGGAAAAGAGAACAGACTCTGCTGATAGTAAGGGGAAGTAAGAGAGTGAGATGAGAGGCACTTTAGCCTGTACAGGTAGGCCCAAAGAACCAGCAGAGTTTGCATCGTGTTTTCGAAATGAGTTGATTTTGTTTTATTTTTTAATTTATTCATTCCTTCCTTGAATTCATTGGCATAAATATGCCTTTATTTTTGGTAATCTTTCATTTATTTGGCTTTATCTTGGTCTGAGGGTCACAGCAAGTACAGGCCCTGTTATTTATGTAATATGTGCATGTGTGAATTTTCTGTAAATGCTACCATTTTTTCTTTATATTGTTAATCTGTTTGAATTTCAAAACCTGTACAGCTTCTCTGCATGGTAGAGAATCAACTTTAAGAAATACTTTATCAATTTCATGGTGCACAATACACTTTAGTGCAGTGAGCTTCAGGCATCATCAGTATGTGCCCAGTGTTTTAAACTGGGTTGAATGGTATATGAAAATAATGAGGAGGATTTATTTTCTGGAAGCTGATCATTTCACTGTGCACCTGCCGTTTTTAGGAAATAATTGGATCATTGGACTCTTTGTTATGGGAAAATAAAGGTTTGTTGATTGTCACCTTGTGACAAGGCTGAGGCATCAGTTCACTAAGATCTCCTAGTTGTAGTCATGGGAGCACAACAAAAAAAAACTGTAAATGTAATTGGACCCTACTTGGAAAAAGGAGTCCAGAAGTAATGAAATATCTTTTTAGGTCATATATATAGTACACCCCAAATAAAATATCTTCTCAAAGCCATATGTAACACACTACAAAACATGTCTATTTTGGT
Organism: Polypterus bichir lapradei; assembly: GCA_026402145.1. Lineage (NCBI taxonomy): Eukaryota > Metazoa > Chordata > Cladistia > Polypteriformes > Polypteridae > Polypterus > Polypterus bichir. The sequence goes on from JANRMT010062834.1 coordinate 124,455, forward strand.
GACAGTGTCACCCATAAAGGATCAAACCAAAATGCACGCAAGAATAACAGGACTCTGACTGAAAGACATATTTTAATGGTGATGGCAAACAAAAATTTGTCTTAATAACAGACTGAAAAAGAAGAATCTTATTAAATAAATAAGGAAGAAAAACAGTTTAAAAAATACAGATGTTTTACATAGCAATTTTCTATAATGACCAAAATCCCAAGACATTATCAAGTACAGATCTGTAGAACAATTGTTTGCTTAGATTTTTCACAAATTAAGATCTTGATACTCAATTAAACACCAAACATATGTTAAAAAAAAACAAACCAGAATAAAGCAATAAAAAAAACTGTGAAAAAAATATGACATTGCACAGCCTTTCGGGTCTTGCTCTCGAGTGGTGTGACCTCAGTGGTGTGGGCCCCAGCAAATATGGTAGAGATCTGTGAACCAAAAAATCTAAACAGCCACCACTTCTCCAGTCATGCTTATCAATGTATGACAACCTTTACCACCAATGAAATATTTTCAGAATTCCACAACGAATCATTTTCTGAGAGCATGCAGGTATGTAAAAATAAAAAAGGAAATAAAATACTGAAATGCATAGTGTGTACTGTTGTGTTGACAAGATTTTAACTGTGATAGGCAAACAAACTACTGTGTAGGCTACTGTGTGACAAAATGCAAAGTGAGATCAGAGTACATTAAAAGCAGGGATCGCAATTGTCATAAAAGGAAAAAAAGAAATAAAACAGAAAAAAATCAAAAGAAAAAAAATAAACAAGGAACTATGAAGGGTACTGAAAATTCAGTGAAGCACTAACAGCTGAGTAAGACCCCTGCCTACATACTGTAGTACAAATGACTGAAAAATAATTCTTCTTACCCACTAAATGTATATGGGAGGTGTGACCACCATTAAGCTCAGGTGATGGGAGTGGCTGGCGGTATCTAAATTGGCATGACTTATGGTGTGGGTCAGAAATTGTCAGATAAACTAATAAGGTACACACAATTACATTATATCTTCTAACTCAGTCTCAAATAAATCTCCACACTACATTATTCTTGTGTGTGTTGATAGTGCAGGCAGTAAATCACCAGTTTACTAAAACAGCTTAAACAGATTGGTTGTTGGTCAGACTTTTTTTGAATTTACAAGTAAAATTTGAAATGAATTACATGCTTTCATGTTTTTAATGATGAGTCCCATGTGCTAGTGTATACCATGAATTGATATGAATGTTTTAAGAAAACCAAACCATTTTTTTTGTAGATTCTTAAATAATCTACACTCTGATAGATTGAATTGGAATGAAAGTAAGGGCATAAATGGTTACCCAATATCTATTTCAAACACATAGATGAACTGTCTTATATATATATATATATTAAGCAGAGTGACTTTTAATGTGACAAGAGTCACTAGTTTTCTGCACACATGTTGTTGAAATATTCCTGTTTTTAACATGGCTTTACTTAATAAATGGTAATCAAAGAAAATCTACTTCTAGATTTTACAAAATCTTTTAAAGTTACCAATTTGTCATTATGTGGCCGAAAATAGAGGGGAATAAAAAGAAGGATTGGTCGTGCCTTTAATTACTGAGAACCTCGATTCTAATATGCGTACAGACAAAATCTACTGTATATGCAGTATATTACCAAAATTGTTATGAAAAAATAAATATAATATTTCATCTTTTAATTTAATAACCAAATGGCATGCTGAGGCAGTGGTTAGCACTGTTGCCTCATGGATCTAGTACTCAAGGTCCGAAATCTAATTGCAGTCGTTGTTGGTACAGAGCTTCCACATTTTTCTGTGTATGGTTTTCCCAGGTTTCCTCGAACATCACAGAGATGTTCCAGAGAGTACAGGTTAGGCTACCTGGTGATCCTAAATTGGATCTATATGTGCTTCAGATGGACTGGAAGTTCCTATTTTGACAGGTTCAGGTCCCGCATGACCCTAAACTGGATAGAGTGACTCTCTGAATTGGATTAAAATGGTGTTAGAATTACATGTTAGGTTATTATATCTTATTGACTTTAGAATTTTCAACTGCCAATTCTGTCACTTCAAGGAGCAGAATTACAAGCAGTCATTGTTATCAACTACACCTCCCTTTTTCACATAAACAATAACATCATGCATTGACAATGCTATTGAAATCATGTAGGCACATACCTATATATCAGGGTTCTCAAATACCAGTCCTGGAGGGCCGCAGTGGCAGCAAGTTTTATTCTAAACCTTTCCTTAATTAGTGAGCTGTTTTTGCAGCTAATTAACTTATAATGATTAATTAATTGACTTGCTCTTGGAGACTCAGACCCCTTAATTGTTTCTTTTTCCTTAATTAGATGGCAAACAATAGTGAGATACAAAATGAACCAAAACATGACCAGCAAACTGTGTCGATCATACAATATCTAAAAATAAAGAAAGGTGAAGGTCTTAGGAATGTTGATCTGCTAAGTTACCCAAAACATTTTCACAGTGCAGAAAATCAACCATTTCAGAAATGTATGCTATTGCACAATGAGAGCAACAAAAATCATTGGATTTAAAGAATGGGTTTAATTAACAACAAGAATCAGCACCTAATTAAACAACTGGTTGGAGTGAAATTGGTTGGAGTTTGAGGCCCTGACATAGTTGGTCTTCTGTTGGCTCACTCACTTAACATTTCATTTCTGTTTGGGTGCCATTTAAGGAAAGAAATGAAGCAATTCAGAAGAATGATGACGAAATTCAGGGGAACAAATCTTTAAAAACATGTCAATTAAAATTAATTTAAAAGAAGTTAATTAGCAGCGAAAACAGGACACTAATTAAGAAAAGGGTTAGAATGAACACCTGCAGCCACTGTGGTCCTCCAGGACCGGAGTTTGAGAACCCTGCTATACTGTACATCATGTTTATGGTAAATTTTAGAGGAAAAACAGGAAAGTCTAATTTTAAATGACTTTACACAAGGTATGGTACTGGGTACCAGATGAGATGACCTAACTATGTCCTGCTAAGGTATTTCATGCATAAAAGTGTCACAGACATATCAAGAATAGTTCAACAGCTACAAACATCCAAACATCAGTGGTCTGAAGGCTGAAAGTATATCACCGATGATAGGAAATGATGGAGTCTGACAGTGACTATTAACGAATTAGCTACAGTAAATCAAATAGCAGCTCAGGATATCAAAACTGCATAAGCAAGCACATCAAAATGGCCAACTTATTATGAATTTTGGTGGATGGGTTATGGTACCAAACCAGTCCATCAATATTAACTCTTCTAAGCAAGAAAACAAGGAGGTAGGATTGAAGTGGGCAAGCAATACCATTTGAAGAAGTGGAAAACTGTTGATTGTTAAATCCCAGTTTGTAATAATCAAAACTGAATATGATCAAAATCTGTCTGTAGGAGTGTCAACAAAGCAGGCTGCTGGTGCTGGTTTAATCAAGAATAGATTTTCTTAGCACATTGTTCATTTATACAAACAGATCAATATTTTAACGTCACAAACCATCTGAACAGTGAGTTTTCTCAAAAGGACAAGCCTTGGACAAACGTGGTTGTAGAAACATGAGTTTGAATTAATCTTGATGTAGTAACCTACCCAGTAACCAGATCACAATCTAGCTGGGCACTACAGGAGTAAACGAAACAAGTCATTTCATATTAAGACATAAGTGAAAACTCTTACAGAGGTCAGAGATCTGACTTAAAAGATATAGACAATCTTAGGTCAGAAATATTGTATACTGATTTGCACATGGTATGGTGGTGCAGTGGTGGCACTTCTGTCTCTCAGTATGGAGACCAGGGTTTTCATCCCAGGTCCTCCCTGCATGGAGTCTGCATGTTCTCCCCACATCTGTGAGGATTTTCTCTTGGTGCTCCTGTTTCCTCCCACAGTCGAAACACATGCAGGTTAGGTAAACTGCCGATCCTAAACTGGCACTAGTGTTTGGTTGGGGTGTGTGTGTGTGTGTGTAAGTGTGTTCGTTCTACAATGGACTGGCGCCTGGTGTGGGGTTTCTTCCTGCCTTGTGCCCTATACTAGTTTTCAGCAGATCCCCATTATCCTGTTTAGGATTGTCATTGTGACCAGGGCTCTTTTGTGTGGTGTGTCAAGTGCTGCCTAGATTAGCTCTCTCTCCTCACGACCCTGAGTTGGAATAAGTAGGCTTGTAAATATCAGTCAGTCAGTCAGTCATTTTCCAACCCGCTATATCCTAACACAGGTTCTTGGGGTCTGCTGGAGCCAATCCCAGCCAAAACAGGGCGCAAGGCGGCTTGTAAATGTTATGTGACTTAATATTAAGGTGGTATAAACAGAGCCATTTATTAAGCACAGTCTCTCCAAATGCTAAAAAACATTGCCCAATTCCTATATTCAGAATTGAAACACAGCTTGTTTTCAAAGCAAATGCCATCCTCCAAGTGTGTAGACGTATACGTTTAGAATCATCCTGGACTTCACCTTTCCTCTGCATTACATACTTTATGAGAAGGTTGGGAGTCTGTCTTGCTTAATTGCTCTGAAATGTGTGGAGCAATAGATTTGCGCTCCTAATTTATCTTGTCCATCACTGTCAGTGATAACATAAGCATGTGTGTTTTTTTGTGCTGAAGTGTCTTTAATTGCACCCATCTTATGCAGTATGTGCATGATAAGGTTTTCCATGTCGACTGGCTGGATGGCAAATGGTGTTTTTCAAACTGCATACTCTTGAATTTTCATGGATTTCTCTGAAGTTGTCTCACCTTTCACAGCATCTGTTTTGTGGCTGATGCTGTCCTGCATTTAATTGTATATGTTGACCTGTGGTTGCCAATGCTACTTCATAACTGGGAGGTCTAAATCCTGGAGGAGTTTTATCAACAGCTGAATAATTTACAATTTTCAACAGGGCTTTATTATATTCTCAGAGACTAAATTAAATTTCTAATAAGCTGCTGTAACCTTTAATCAGTGATTTTTGTAACCTGCACATGTTCCATAGGAAGACAATCACTTTGTGGAAAATGTAGGATTTGGCAGTGGTTCATTTGTGCCAGAGCGGACCGGAGCATGGCTATAGTACCTCCGATTTTTAGCGTTTTACACTCTGGGATTTCCAAATGCATTCTGCGACCCCAAAATCTACATCATACTGTGTATTTGTTTTTTACAAAGACTTTATTTAAAATTTATAAAAGTAGCCTAATTAACATTACATCTATCTGTTAATTGACTAATGAGAAAAAGAAAAATGTGTGCCAAAAATCCACACAAATCTAAATAAATTGTCAGATGAATAAAGTTTAAAATAAATGCTGTCTCCAGGAGGAGCTGAAAATTAAAGGAACTGAAATGCGGCAATGGGAACAAAGATGCATCAGATGGGATTGAGAAGAACAAAAACTCCAATATGAGTGTGCTGCACAGTGTGTGAGTGTGAGTGTGGACAGCAGGACAAGTTAAAATTGCCCAATATCAGAGTAGAGTGAGGTGCAGATGTGAGTATACATATAAGCAGTACTTATGTAATTCAATGTTAAGAGCACCGTACTCTAGTGCCCAAATTGCTGTTTTTGGCACACAACTATTCTACCCCCACATAGTCACTATGAGCTCCGGCACCTCATAATTTCAAAATAAAGCACTGGGTTTAGAGCATGCTCAAAATATGATCATTCCACTTCTTTTTCAGGGACTTTATTGTTAAGAACCCAGGTTGAGATTTTTGTTGAGTTGAAAGGAAATAACCTACCTATTCCATTACCTGCAGAAATGAGGAGCAAGATAACAAATACAGCAACATCATTTATTTATATAGCACATACTCATACCAACAATGTGCTGTAGCATAAAGTGCTTTACAAGACTTGAATTAAGATTAGGCAATAATAAAGAGTAATTTGCTGGGAGGAAAGAAAAAACAAAAAAACTCCAGCTGGCTGGAGAAAAAACAAAATCTGCAGTAGTTCCAAGGCCAAAGGACTTCCCAATCCCCACTGGGCATTTTACCTAACATAGATATCCTTAAATGAATCCTCTTTGTTTTCAGGCTTCACATGATAGAATTTGATGAAGTTGGTCTTGTGGACAACTGAAACACCCGCCTTCATTCTATCATTACATGTAGCTGCATGGTGCCTTGATCAGATGGTGGTGGTGGTGCAGATTGCCACCACAGAAGAACCGGAAAAGAAAGCAGAGAATAATGGGAAATAGTAAAGACTGCGAATCCCTGAAGCATATGATAATACTATGAACATAAAGCCTATTAGGAATACAACTAAAATGTACCTACAAATAAGCTAAATTAAAACAATTGTTTTTTTATTAGTTTTTTTTAATATTTCAGAGTATTAGCTTGGCAAATTTCTATTGGTAAAGTATTCCAGATTTTAGGTGCATAACAGCAAATCACCACTTCTTTTAAGTTTGGCTCTTGGAATTATAAACAGATCTCCTCCATCTGAACATCTATGGTTACAGCTTGGAGTGAATGGGGACGAAGCAAGATTATTTACATTTTATAAACCAATATAATGAGTATGTCTCCCATTCCTTCACTGTTGCACCCTTTTTCCCTCCTCTTACTCCAAGGATAATATAGAAAACACCAAATACTCATTTCTTTGGTTTACAGCCAAATGGAAAAACATCAAGAAGGCTTCTGCACTGAATGCTGCACTGATGTTGACCTGAGGCTCTGCTCCCAAGCTGAACATTCCATTAAATTTGGTTTTCCGACCTGAGAGCCCAACCCTCTGTAACACTCTTGAATTTTTTTTTAACAGCTTCTATAGTCAATCATTTTCTTACCCACTTAGTATTGAACTGGATCGCAGGGGGTGCTGGACCCTCTCCCAGCTAGCATAGGACACAAGGCAGCAACAAACCCCAGACAGGTCTCCAGTCCACCACAGCAGCTTCTATAGGCAAACTTCTATTATGAATCTTCTGGGAAGCATTGTCAAGTATGGCCTTTATCATGTGTGAGGAATCCTTTTTGTAGTCTTTGGATTACGTGGTGAGATTCAGCCATTGTTACTCCCAGTGGACAAATTTGATAGTCAGGGAATTTTTGGCTCATCATGAACTTTGTCATAGTTCAGGTGCAGTACTCAGCAAAAGTAAAACATTGCTCTATAGTTCTTAATAAACTTGTAAATTCTATACTATAAAATAATATTGTCAGCACTCTTTTGAATTGAATAGAAACTGCCATTTATTTGTACCAACTTAAGTTTCTGCTATGCTCTAAGGTATCTTATACCCACTTTAGGTTATACCATTGTATACTTCATTTTATGTTTTCTGATCTCTGATGGATTTTTTTCAGCTATGTGTTACAGAGCAATTACAGCTGCGCTTGAAAGTTTGTGAATCCTTTAGAATTTTGTATATTTCTGCATAAATATGACCAAAAACATCATCAGATTTTCACTCAAGTCCTAAAAGTAGATAAAGATAAACCAGTTAAACAAATGAGACAAAAAATTATACTTGGTCTTTAATTTATTAAGGAAAATGATCGAATCTATACTAATAAAAGGCAAAGCCCTCACTGACTCACTCACTCACTTACTCACTCTCCAACTTCCCGTGTGGGTGGAAGGCTGAAATTTGGCAGGTTCATTCCTTACAGCTTACTTACAAAAGTTGGGCAGGTTTCATTTTGAAATTCTACGCGTAATGGTCATAACTGGAAGCTGTTTTTCTCCATTTACTGTAATGGAATTGAGCTCGAAAGCCGTGGGGGGCGGAGTTTCGTGTGACATCATCACGCCTCCCATGTAATCACGCAGTACCTAGAAAACCAGGAAGAGCTCCAAAAAGCGCTGAAGAAAACATGCATTATATAATTGAGAAGGCAGCGAAACAATAAGAAGCGAGCGAGTGACATATACAACCATATTCATGAGTGCTGCTACTTCGGAAAAAAGCACAGTGGAAACCTAAAGTTTAAATTAAGTTCATAGACAGGCTGCCGCTGGTGTTTGTAATTTAGTGCCTGCCCATATTAGGCTGTCCGTCAGCGGCAATCCAATAGAAACACTGCCGCTAAATATTCATGGGTGAAGGACTGTGCTTATGCAGAGGAAGATGAGATGGTCAGGGTGGTGTCTGGCACAAACTCAGCGAAACTGCGAGAGAAACTTTTAAGTGCCGGGCCTTAGCTGACATTACATACAGCCGTGGACATCACACAAGATGGCACCAGCACAGCTGGGAACCTTCGATGCAAGAACACCAAGCGGCTCACATGAACTGACGCAGTGCACAGACAAAAAGCAACAGTTCCAAAGAGTGCTGAACACAAACCGAATTACACAATTGAGAAGGCAGCAAAAAAATATGATGCATCTGATACATTCAAGCATATTCATAAGTGCAGCTACTGCGGAAACAAAGCACACGGTGCAAAAAGTGAATGTCCCGTTAAAGGAAGACAGTGTAAACAAAAAACCCGTGCATGCAGTGTGTCACATCTCAGATAAAGAGGAAGACGAGCTGTTTATTGATGCAGTAAGAAACGAATCGATGAATGAAACCTGTCATCTTTACAACGATTGACAAACACGGAATGTAACTTGAACACAACACATCGTACAAATACGACCCTGATTGAAACAAATAATGATAATCAAATCCTTGATGACAGCAACACTCAATAACACTCACAAAACAATTACTGTATATTGACAATCATGTTACGTTATTTTTAAAATGTTCCCTTTTCTTTTTCACAACTTCTTTAACACACTACTTCTCCGCTGCGAATATATATATATATACCCCGATCTACATACTCTCAAATAGACAAGCCACACGCCGTGGCGCAATTGTAGAGGCTTTGCCTCTATCGCCGACATCCGAGGTTTGATTCCCGAGAGGGGATGTACTGATTCATTTTAACCTCGCATCTCCTTGGTTTGGGACTTATGAAAAAATATGCGGTTAACGCAGAATCATGTTACGTTATTTTTAAAATCTTTCCTTTTCTTAGCACAAGCACAGCTGAGAAGCTTCGATGCATGTACTCCATAACAAAAAATAACGCATTTAATCACAGTTTCAATTCCAAGCAAAGGGGAACTTTTGTCAATGCATGATTTCCTGGTACATCGATTACACTGATGCACACATCACAGCTACAAAAATGTTAGAGTCGGAATGATGCGCATTCCTATGACTGATCGGAGGAAAATTTCATTTCAAAAAACTACCTGAGCGAAGCCTTGATAAAAGCATGGTTTTGTGCACACTGAAAAGCAAGCAAAATTAGATGCATTACAGAAAGCGGACTTTGTGGCTCTTACTGGGGATCATTGGACTTCCGTGACCGTTAGTAATTCTAATTACATCTAATTACAAAATGTTCAATGATCACACTGTTTTAGCCTAATGTACAAAATAATTTTGGCTAAGGTTACTCAGAGTTTAAAGATAAAGTTGGTCAAATTACCTTTTATGTTTCTGACTTATTTTTTTAAGAAGAAAAACTGCACTTTATGTTGAAATTTTGGTTATTATTATTTAAAGACAATACCATACTGAAAATGTACTTAAAGTACTTAAACTACCACTTTATTTTTAAGTCTGCCCAATTTTAACCAGGGATGATATTTTTGTTTCTGTTTTGAATTCAAATGCAGTTTAAAAGCATTTTTTT
>JANRMT010062834.1:138432-205280 GCA_026402145.1 Polypterus bichir lapradei
AGTCAGCGTCAGAATATATAAAGTCAGCGCTGGAATATATAAAGTCAGCGTCAGAATATATAAAGTCAAAACTTGAATATATAAAGTCATCGCTGGAATATATAAAGTCAAAACCTGAATATATAAAGTCAGCGTCGGAATATATATAGTCAGCGCTGGAATATATAAAGTCAAAACCTGAATATATAAAGTCAGTGTCGGAATTTATAAAGTCATTCCTGATTATATAAAGTCAACATCGGAGTATATAAACTCATTCCTGAATATATAAAGTCAAAGTCAAAATATATTGATTGAAACGACTCTGAACTGAACTAAGTTAACAAAAACGAATTCAGAAAAATAAATTAAAAAAACACTGTTCGGTTAATGTTTTGAAAATGATACATGTGCCCTGCCCAGGATTGGTTACTGCCTTGCGCCCAGTGTTGGCTGGGATTGGCTCCAGCAGACCCCCGTGACCCTGTGGTCGGATTCAATGGGTTGGGAAATGGATGGATATTCCAGCGCTGACTTTGTATATTCCGACGCTGACTTTATATATTCCAGCGCTTACTTTATATATTCCGACGCTGACTTTGTATATTCCGACGCTGACTTTATATATTCAAGTTTTGACTTTATATATTCCAGCGCTTACTTTATATATTCCGACGCTGACTTTATATATTCAAGTTTTAACTTTAAATATTCCAATGCCGTCTTTATATACTCAGGTTTTGACTTTATATATTTGGGAATGACTTTATATATTCAAGTTTTGACTTTATATATTCCAGCGCTGACTTTATACATGCAAGTTTTGACTTTATATATTCAGAAACAAGTTTTGACTTTATATATACCGACGCTGACTTTATATATTCAAGTTTTGACTTTATTTATTCTGACAGTGACTTTATATAATCAAGTTTTGACTTAATATATTCAGGAATGACTTTATATATACAAGTTTTGACTTTATATAGTTAAATTTAGTCATCATTGCATAAATTTTTCTTCACCATACAAATGTAAAGAGTAAATTCACCTTACGTTCCAACCAAAGATATTTGTGTCGACTAAATAGAACTGGAAAAGATATATTTTTTCGAATGTGATTGCGCAATTCAGATCGAGTTGACGCGCACCGACGCATCGAGCCCGCGTGCTATTGTGGTTTCGCCTGCTGCCTCAATAAGTCACCCTCCGTTCATCTAATGAATACACTGAGTATGGCTTTACCAAAACAATCATTGATGGCGAATAAAGTATCCATTATTCATAAAGCTTCAATTGGTGATCTGTCTTTCAGCGTTAACCGCATATTTTTCATACGTCTCAAACCAAGGGGATGCGAGGGTAAAATGAATTGGGAAGTGCGCGTACATACTCAGTGCATCCCCTCTCGGGAATCGAACCTCGTACGTCGGCACTACAGGCGAAGCCTCTACCATTGCGCCACGGCGTGTAGTTAGTCTAGTTGAGAGTATGTAGATCAGGGTATATATGCGCTTCGCAGCGGAGAAGTAGTGTGTTAAAGAAGTTATGAAAAAGAAAAGGGAACATTTTAAAAATAACGTAACATGATTGTCAATATACAGTAATTGTTTTATGAGTGTTGCTGTCATCAAGGATTTGATTATCATTATTTCTTTCAATCAGGTTCGTATTTGTAGGATGTGTTGTGTTCAAGTTACATTCCGTGTTTGTCAATTGTTGTAAAGATAACAGGTTTCATTCATCGATTCATTTCTTACTGCATCAATAAACAGCTCGTCTTTCTCTTTATCTGAGACGTGACACCCTGCATGCACGGGTTTTTTTTTACACTGTCTTCCTTTAGCGGGACATTGACTTTTTCCACCGTGTGCTTTGTTTCCGCAGTAGCTGCACTTATGAATATGTTTGCATGTGTCACACGCTTCATATTTTTTTGCTGCATTCTCAATTGTGTAATTCGGTTTTTGTTCAGCACTCTTTGGAACTGTTACTTTATGTCTGTGCACTGCGTCATTTCATGTGAGCCGCTCGGTGTACATGCATCGAAGCTTCTCAGCTGTGCTGGTGCCATCTCGTGCGATGTCCACGGCTAATGTTAGCTAAGACCTGGCACTTAAAAGTTTCTCTCGCAGTTTCGCCGAGTTTGTGCCAAACACCACCCTGACCATCTCATCTTCCTATGCATAAGCACAGTCCTTCACCCGTGAATATTTAGCGGCAGTGTTTCTATTGGATTGCCGCTGACGGACGGCCTTATATGGGCAGGCGCTAAATTATGTGGGAGGCGTAACTCCGCCTCCTACGGGCATCGAGCAGAAGTCTATTATAGTCTATGGACGAAAAAACAGGTTCCAGTTATGACCATTACGCGTAGAATTTCGAAATGAAACCTGCCCAACTTTTGTAAGTAAGCTGTAAGGAATGAGCCTGCCAAATTTCAGCCTTCTACCTACACGGGAAGTTGGAGAATTAGTGATGAGTCAGTGAGTGAGTGAGTGAGTGAGTGAGTGAGTCAGTGAGTCAGTGAGGGGGGCTTTGCCTTTTATTAGTATAGATATAACCAAAGTAAAAAAAAAAAACAACATTTAATTTACATGTTGCTGTCAATGAGTTAAAAACCCAAGCTCAAATGTCAATCGACAGGAAGTTAACATGAATTCTTGGGTGGTGCAGAGGTAAGAATTGCTGCCTTTTAACCAAAAGGTTGCAAGTTCAAGTCCAGGAGCTCTGTGTAGTGAGCTGCTATTATTATTATTACTATAATATAATAAAAATATACATTTGATTTGAGTCTGTAAATTTTGGCTACTTGTAAATGTTACTGCTTTTTTTTATATTATTCAGTTTTATTCTCTCAGTGACGTTCATGTGGTGCAACGGACTTGCACCTCCCTCTTTGAGTTGATGGTGTTTATCTCCATACTTTTCACAAGAGAAGCAATGACCACAGTTGGTACTGTGGTTGATGCCTGCTCAGAACTATTTTTTGTACAGGCAGTCAAAGATACGATGTCCCGTGACCGCTATCAGACTGGTCAAAGGCAGGACTGTAACAACAGACAGCTTCTTCATAGCACTTTTGCTGGCTAATAGATTGGTGCACCTCAAAGCAACTCTGCTTGGCATCATAAGTAAAATGGGACTTCTAACTGCAGTGAAAGTTACTTCAGTACGTGAGCAATTCACCATGCTAGTGTTTAGATTTGGAAGTACCATGCTGATGGTGTATTTGCATTCCTGGCCGCCTCTCCTCTTTCTCTGTCTTGTTTTCTCATCCCAACCCCACATTTTCCCCAAGCCACAGAGGTGGGCTAGTTTAAACCCTCTCTTAGGTTCAAGTCTAGTAAAGTCAGAAAATCAGTCCATGTTTGGAGATAGGCCTACATTTGTAAAAGAGGTCACTATGTTGGCTGCTGCTGTTCACAGGTCTATTTTCTCCAAGGCAGCTCTATAGAACTTCTGCAATGTTAGAGAGGGAGCACTACCCCCTCCATCATCTTTCAGGCCCATGTTCCTCTGGTGTCCCAAAAGTACAGTACTGTCTCTATTGGAATTTTCTCACTAGTCTCATTTTACCCATAAGTATTTCTTCTTATTGCTGCTTAATTTGTCTTTCAGCATCTGGGAGAAGTATTGCCTCTTGTGGGTCACCCGAGACAGTGAGCTGATATGCTGCCATCTTGTTAATTTCTTAAAAAGTAAACTTCAGGCCAGTGTGTTTCTCTTTGCTTCCTAGCGCAGTGCTTAGCCCTATCCTCACCTTATATAGATCTCCTGTTTGAACCTCAAGCAATAAAATACAATATAACAAAGCATACAATTCTGAACTGAGTTTTCTAAAAATCATAGAGGTTCTTGGCGGTTATTTAACTAGGTTTTTACCTCTTAACAAAACTATACAATTGACAGTAGTCTTTGTTGGCTCACATATTCATTAGTTGTCACAATTAATTACAGCAATTTGACTGGAAAAAAATTTCCTTTTTCTTGAGTTTTTAGTTGAGTGCCTTCTTTCCTGAATTTTCTGCTTTTTCCATTACCCTGCCACAAGATGCTGATGCCTATCCAAGAACATAATGCTAGTATATCACAGGACATGTGGAATTTGTGTGGCGTCTCTGTTTCACTTTCAGTTGGATTGACAGACTTATGAAAAGATCTAACAATTTATGAACAATATTCGTAAATTGGCAAAAGTTCACATAAAATATATTTATCTTTCCCTGTCTGTGGTTTGAATGTGGTGATAGACTGTTTTTCAACAAATAACCCAAACAAGCTTTCTTCAATAAAGCAAGTAATACAATTTATTATTTCCAACCTAATAATAGAAAATGGATCTATATATGCAAGTATATGCATGAAGGACAATAAAAAAACACAGAACAGAAATCTATTCCAGCATGGGTTGATGTTTTCTCTCCTACAGAAAAGGAAACATAGTTTATGAATTTTATTTCTTTAATTCTAGTTTAAATAATTATTCATCTTTGTTTGATCCTTTACTAGAAGAAGAAGAAGGCACATAACTTATGAATGCTGATCTGTCATTTGATGTGGTCAAGATGGATAAGTTATTTAGTTTGTAGCTCATATACTGTGAAGATGGTGTTAACTTGCTCACAGATAATCTATGATGGTTTATCCCCCCCATCCAGTTTTTCTGTTTTTGTGTGTGTGAGATATTTCTCTGAACTTTCCTACTAAATTTCAGAAAAGAAACATACAACAGCTACAAATGTATCCTTCACAAAGTGTTTGCTTTACATATGGTCTCTCTTGCCTGTGCACCTTCTTCACTTTAGCATGGTTTGGACTTGTGGCATACTTGTCCAACTCCATTGCAGATGCTACCACTCTCATAGTCCAGCACCAGGTTACCCTTCCGAGTAAAAGGGATCACTCAAGCACACAAGATGCTTGCTGTGCTGTGTGCAACCCTCGCTGAAATAATATATTGCAGCAGTACTGTCTCTTTCAAATGTACTAACCCCCAATTCCTGTCCTTCCTTTTTTTCTCTCCAAGTAACCAATTATTTAATGTAGTTAAAATGCATCTGTATAATGTAATATTCATACTTTACTGCATTTCATCTTAAAAATTATATCAAGAGCTCCAAGAAGATAGTGTTTGAAAATCTAAATCGACTTAGAAGCCAGTCGTCATCATCTGTAAATACACGCTTCCTTCTATCCAATTGAATTGAATTCCTTTATTGTTATTGTATGATATTATGAGATTCAATATGCAAATCCTCCATAAACATATTCCACACTCAGATACAGTGGGATAAAATACTCTGAGTGGAGCACTGAGAGTAACAATACTAAAGCAGCTATGGTATTTGAAATACTTTGGCCATTCCGTGGACCATTATATTGTCAAAGGTTAATTACAATCACGTGCCTTAAACTAATAAAAAATATGCGATTTCATAATTTTAATTTCAGTGTATTTAATAAAGCCGAATCAGGGATGAGAATCTAAAAAATAAAGGGAAACCACACAGGACCAGTAGCACTGCTTTGACTCTGGGTGCCGCCAGTTTGCAAAACGGAGTCAAAAACATGCGTACATGATGCATTGAGCTGGCATGAGAATGTGCGTGGCTTTTTAAACATCGCAAAGTGAGCGTGGAAATGGCTGTATACAACATTTTTGTGCATACGCACCTTTTATACATGAGGCCCCTAGGGTCTCATTTATAAAACCTTGCACAGCATCGATCCAAAAAACAATCCTATGTATAAAACCAGACGTTACACACATTTTTATGCAATTTTCTCTTCATAAATTACAATCATATTACAAATGTGCGTATGTGAACACACTTCAAATCCTACCTGTTTGCCACACTGAAACAGCCATAAATGGACCATGCTAATCTCAATGCTGCAGACCTTCATTTGGTGGTAGAGCAACCTCACATCTGATACATAGCAACACTGCCACCTGCATTTGAGTTGTGCTTCACAACGTAGCATACACGATCATGCATGGTATTATTGTGCCTAATCTTTGTTTTCTGGGGGTCAGGGAAAGGCGTAAGGCACCATCATCTGAGTAGGTAGCCACTATCACCTGGCATATATACAGTAATAACATTATTGCTGTTATAATAAATAGTATAGGCCAGTGTTTCCTAACTTTTGTGATGTCATGACCCAATTCGTCACATGCCAGCATGTTTGCAACATATTACGGGGGTGGTGTTGGTCCCCTCCAAGAATTTAATTTGATTGTATGAGGATTACCTTTTCCTCCTTGATGATTGTCTGCGACTCACCTTAACAGTGAAAGGGGTTAGGGTTTTGTCTGAGGTCAACCACATAATGTTGGTATGTCCCACAGGTTGCAAAATGCTGGTATAGGCCATAAGAGAAGTTAGGGGTTCAGCCAGCTACCTTACCAACAAGCCAGCCACCATATACAACACCACCAGCATGTAGTCTCATAAAGGTACTTTGCTCCTAAATAAATGAATCATGGGCTAACAAAAACATCAGAATTACAACATTTGCCAGCCTCATCTTTACACCACAGATGACTTGCTCATTAATGGACTGTATCTGTTCATGGTTAACAAAAATAGCTTCATTATCACTAGGTGCCCTTATTGCAATATGTGTGCTTTCAATTGCTCTGATTATGTTAGAAAAGCCAGACACTGCTGCCAATTGTCTTTCCATGTAGGCAGTTTTTTTTACAGTATGTTGGCAAAACATGTTTTATGTATGTGCACCCACACCATACAAAAACAGAATGTATCACCTTATCAGATGGTTAATGGCTTCCAGCACAGCTTGCATGTTAGAGCTGAAGCTTGGCTGAGATATTCTTGACCTGTCAGCCACTTCTCTAAGAAGTAACAACAGGTATCCTATATAAACCAACAAAACAACAAAAAAGTTCTTATGTGCAAATATGCAGTGCTGGCCCTTTTAGAAGGGAACTAAACAGAATCAGTACATCATATTCATCACACATTATAAAAAATGACTTGGTGATATGAATTTGTCATCATTTAGTTGGTTTTGCTGAATTTCTCTGCTTGATCAAGGGTGCTGTCTATTCCCAGTTTCTGAGAAATGGGGAATGTGCATGGGTTAGAGTTGCTGTAAATATACAGTCTCCAATCAGGTTTTCTTTTATAAATCCCAAGTTTTGCAAAGTTGCATATCCGCATTCCAGGCCTCTTTTTGTTCATATGCAAATTTTATAAACCTGACCCCTGGAGTCTTTCTTGGTATATTTTCCATCAATGTTTTCACATAAATCGGAACCTCTAGTAAACCACTTATTTTCCTTTCACTGGCTTACATAATTGCATTAGGTCTAAAGAAGACATACTGTGTGATTAAAGTCTTAAGTTGGGACACTAGATGAAATGATTTGCATTTTTAATTTTTTGTAAACATCTTAACTCTTTTTATGTAGATTATATCACAGTTACCAGACACCTACAGTATGTTTAAAATGTTGCTGATGATAGTAAAAGTCTCAGCACAAGAGCACTAGAATGTATCTGGTTTAACTCGTGAGAATGTTTTTTGCAAAAAAATAAAGTAAATTAAAACTGAAATATAACATTTTCTTATTCTGGATATTAGACAAACATAATTGTAAGAGCACCAGAGTCTGGGTATGATTTCTTTTTCCTTAAGTTAAAAATCCCCAGTGATGACCTTTGTATGCACTTTCTATTTTCCAACTGAAAAAGTAGTTTTTAGCCTTGGGCAAATTGGTCTGTTAGGAATGATTGATAACCCCAAAGAAGAAATTAATCAGCACGTCTATTAAGGAAACCTCTATTTCTATTCTGCTAAATGTCATTTCAGCCCTCAGTCTAGTCGAAAACACCTGTACAAGGGTAATCCTCAGCCCTGAATGCCTTTTTTAAATGCTTTTACAATGGTTTTTTTCTAAATGATACATCAGAAAAAGGATCCACCCTTTAATTTTAATATAATGGTTCAATTAAACTGTCTTGTCCTAATCTGGCTGCTATTGAGCCACTCTCAATGACATCCTTTTCAGATGACGAGCGCATATAATAGGGTGAATCTTGAATTAATAAATACTTTGTAACTCTTCAAAAGTCAGATTATGAAATACTTTGTCCTTAATTGGAGATAACAATGGACCACCATTTTTTCCAGAAAATGTAGCACTAATTGATGCTGATTTATGTTCATATTTAATTGGGTAGAGACCTGCCTCATGGCAGGAGAGGCAGAAGTTTTATAGTTTGGGTCATTTGCACTTAATGAAAGTCATGGAAAGTGACCTAGCGTTTGAAGGTTCATTTTTTACAGCCAAGGTTTTACTACATGCTGTGTTGAAAGCAAACCAAGAAAGTAATGGAACAAAAGGTCATAGTAACTTGGCTAAGAACTCAAATAAGGCCACCCCAAGGCTATATGATCGGAGATCCCTCTTGACCTATTTAGAAGAACCCATTTTTTCCTTCATTATTTCTTCCTCAAGACAGTAAAACAAATGGTGCTAGAGAGAAGGCATTTTTGTCTCAGTTATAATGAAAAAATAACTGAAATGGTGAAAAAAGAATTTTATTTAACCTTCTAATGTAAATTTGTTCATAAATAGACATAATGTACATAGGAAGATAGACAGTTAGATTGAGAGTGTAATAAAAGGAGAAGGGGTCTGATAAAGAGTTAGTGTCCAGATTTAGAATTCACATTTAATGGAAGGTAGAAAATAACAATCGTGAAAATAACAATGGCAGAATAATCAGTAGTCTTTCAAGACTGAGCCTTCTGACTGGACGATACTACTACTATTGGCATGAAAAGTACATCTTTAAGAGGAAACTTATATCCACTTCAATACTGGTTCTAAAATGCTACAGATTTCTGCTGCTTGTCTTTATTATACAGTGGAAGGAAAGGAATGGATGAGACTTCCAAGAGCAGGGTGGAAGCAATGTCAGTGGTCCTCCAGAGCATCCTCCCTCCCATCTGGATGCAGAAAGGAAAATAATGTTATGAGCTGTGTTGACCCTCCTCCTCCTTCTTTAGCTTTTACTTGTACAGAATCCATGAAGTGCTCCATTGGCTTGTGTGTTTGTTTGATGACCAATAAATAGATAGATACTCCCCTAACAGCTGTATTTCACCAACAGCTTGTTTCCATTAGAGTGGTCCACAGTCTTTAGATATGCCAAACCTGGGGTTTCCTTAGTATTCATGAACTTCTGCTATTCCACAGCATCATAACACATTAAAAATCATCATAGAAGATATGCTGCAAAGCTAAAAACAAAATGTAAGGACAAGTAAATGGTTGTACAGTCATATGAAAAAGTTTGGGAACCCCTCTTAATTCTTTGGATTTTTGTTTATCATTGGCCGAGCTTTCAAATTAGCAACTTCCTTTTAATATATGGCATGCCTTATGGAAACAGTAGTATTTCAGCAGTGACATTAAGTTTATTGGATTAACAGAAAATATGCAATATGCATCATAACAAAATTAGACAAGTGCATAAATTTGGGAACCCCAAAAAAGATATTACATCAATACTTAGTTGAGCCTCCTTTTGCAAATATAACAGCCTCTAGACGCCTCCTAGAAGACGCCTGGAATATCAAACTCCTGCATAACTTCAACTTTGTGACTGATGTTTGAACATTATCCTGAAGAATTTGTTGATACTGGGTTAAAGTCGTCCGACCCTCGACTTTAACAAGGGCCCCAGTCCCTGAACTAGCCACTATGGACTATGAACTAGCCAGCATGATGGAACCTCCACCAAATTTGACAGTAGGTAGCAGGTGTTTTTCTTGGAATGCGGTGTTCTTCTTCCACCATGCAAAGCACTTTTTGTTATGACCAAATAACTCAATTTTTGTCTCTTCAGTCCAAAGTACTTTGTTCCAAAATGAATCTGGCTTGTCTAAACAAGCATTTGCATACAACAAGCGACTCTGTTTGTGGCATGAGTGCAGAAAGGGTTTCTTTCTCATCACCCTGCCATACAGATGTTCTTTGTGCAAATTGCACTGAATTGTAGAATGATGAACAGATACACCATCTGCAGCAAGATGTTCCTGCAGATATTTAGAGGTGATCTTTGGATTGTCTGTAACCATTCTCACAATCCTGCGCATATGCCACTCCTGTATTTTTCTTGGCCTGCCAGACCTGGGTTTAACAGCAACTGTGCCTGTGGCCTTCCATTTCCTGATTACATTCCTTACAGTTGAAACTGACAGTTTAAACCTCTGAGATAGCTTTTTGTAGCCTTCTCCTAAACCATGATACTGAACAATCTTTGTTTTCAGATCTTTTGAGAGTTGCTTTGAGGATCCCATGCTGTCACTCTTCGGAGGAGAGTCAAAGGGAAGCACACCTTGCAAGTGACCACCTTAAATAGCTTTTCTCATAATTGGACACACCTGTGTATGAAGTTCAAGGCTTAACGAGCTAATCCAACCAATTTGGTGTTGCAAGTAATCAGTATTGGCACAGCCAGTTTTTCACAGTTGGTTTAATTTTATACAACTAAATACTGCTTCACTAAAAACCTTTGTTCGGAAAACACCCCAGTACTCAGATGTCCCTAGGAAATGAAAGACATAACACTGTTATCTTTTTTGTTGAAAGTAAATTATTATGCAGGCTGAGAGGGGTTCCCAAACTTTTTCATATGACTGTATTATGTCACTATACCTGGATCATGAGCGAGTGTCTACTGTAGCAAGGCATTATATAAAATTAAGTGGGGTGGGGTTCACATGGGGTTTATTCCATGTTTACTTTCCATTTTAATACTTTTTTGTTGCTTGTGAGTTACTACTTTTCATGTTTATTTTGTATTAATGTAAAGTTTGATTATATTGTTATGTTTCTTCATTATCTTGTATTAATGTATTGCATATTTAAGACATATTCTTATGTACCTTTTATTCTGTGGGTGGAACCTCAATAGGTGGGACCACCCTGATATCACTGCTGCTGGGTTCGCCCTCAGCCTTTATATTGTGATAAATTATAAATAAATTATAAATAAATTAAATAAATAAATTATAAATTTATTATAAATGGTTCCAGCTGAGGTTCATTAATTGTCACGGAAGCCTTTTTTGATTGTGAATATTGTTCTTTGGATTTTTTACTCTTGGATTATTTTTCTTCTGCTCTCTCGATGTTGATTATTTGATTTCAATTTGAACTTATTTGCCATGGTTAGCTTTTTTAGGCATGTCCATTTGCCTTATTTTTTCCTTGATTTTCCCAGTTTGTTCTCATTTTGTTTATACAGATAAATGCTTCATTTATAAAGGTTCTTTATTTATCTCTGTCTGTGAATTTTGAACATTTAAGGTATTTTTTGATATTTAAAAGCTAGTTCCTCAAGTTTAAGCCTGTGCAGGTTGAACCCTATATGTGGTGTTTGGGGTCAGGCTGCCTGAGATGAGGTCTACTGCAATCCATGCCAATGAAGATGTGGGGTTCTTTTTTTTTTAGTTCTTTCACCCTTATCACCATTTTGTGTTGCTACTTTTACAACAACTAACTGCACTGAGGAACATTTATAGTGGACACAATCAAGATACTAAATAGTTTTATATGGTTTATCCAGCAGAAAGTGAAGTGATATGTGTATAGTGATATTTATTATGCTATAATGTTTTTCTTTTTTACTGAACATTTTAATGTATACAAGCTAAAAAATATTTTACTTATCCTCTGGCAATTCGGGTAAGTTTGTTTGAGGTAAATTCAATAGAATGCCTCTAATTTATAAAGTTAAAATATGTCAATATGGCGTGTGATGGGAAATATGATTGGGTAAAAATGTGCAAGGCATAATATGATCATTTAAGGTTGGACAAGATTAAATAAATGACTGAAGTTAGATCAAGATAACCAGGTCTCCATGTTCTTTAAAATAACATTGACAATCCACCGTACTGATTTTCTTCATATTTTTAAATACTTCAGGCATGTCCTCCTCTTAATCTTTTGCTTAAACAGAAAAGGCTCAGTTCTTTTAATCTTTCCTCATAATTCATTCACTGTAGCCCTGGAATCAATCCAGTCACTGTTCTCTTGACTGCTATATCTTTTTTGTAGCCTGGAAACCAAAACTGCATACAGTACTTACAAAGCTTGAGCAGACTCTCCTTAGACTTGTACTCCACACATTGTGCTATATAACTTAATATTCTGTTAGCCTTTTTAATGGCTTCTGAACACTGTCTGGCAGTTGAAAATGTTGAGTCCACTACAACTCCTAAATACTTCTCATAAGATGTACTTTCGATTCGATTCTTAGACCTTCTATTGCGTATTCGAACCAAATGCTTCGATGTCATTCAAGTGGTTAATGGAATATAAAATGAACACTTCCGTAAAGGTATAACAAAACAAGTGTGCTTTTATTCAAGAATGAAACTGAATAACAAGAAATTCAATTGACAACAAGATACAAAGATGACATCATTCGCCAACGTTTGTGTGTCTGCTGATATGCCTTCAGCGATATCTTTTACAATTAGCAAAACTGTTACAGACTGATGGCTTCTTCTTTTTGGGTGCATACACTGTCATCATGGCACTGCCAAATCTAAACACTAGCGTAGTGAATTGCTTGCATACTAAAGTGACTTTAGCTGCAGGTGGAAGTCCCATTTTACTTTATGGTGCCAAGTCTGATAGCGGTCAAAGGACATTGTATCTTTGATTTCCGGTACAACAAATAGTTCTGAGCAGGCATCAGCCACAGAGCTGGTGTTGTGAAAAGAATAGAGATAAATGCTATCAACTCAGAGAGGGAGAGGAAGCTCATTGTACCACGTGAACGTCACTAAGAGAATAAAACTGAATAATAAAAAAACAAGCGCTAACTTTTGCAAGTAGCCAAAATTTACTCCGGGTGTAACAGACTGAAATCAAATGTATGTTTTTATTATACTGCATTAATAATAATAATAATAATAATAATAATAGCAGCTCACTACTCAAAATACAGAGTGCCCGGTATCAAACCAAGTTATAAGGCAGCAGTTCTTACCTCTGCACCATTGAAAAATATGTGTATGCTCCCTTTCAGTTTTTAACTCATTGATAGCCACGTGTAAATTTTTTTTCTTTGGTTATATTTTTGAATAAAAGCACATGTGTTTATTTGATATTTGGACTAAAGTCTTCACACATTATACACTTCATGCCATTATTAGTATAACATGGAAAAAAAATTCTGCTTTAGGTATGTGTTCAGCATTTCATGCTTGACATTTCCTTTCATCCTACACTTACCCATATCTTTGTAGACATAGAACACACATACATGAAATGCATGTACTCCAAATAACAATATACTATATTATTTACCCTATACAACTCCAGGCACTTCACATGCAGATAAGGAGCCTTGGCTTGAGCTGGGAAAACTTTTTGCCCGTGAGCTGAGCTCCATCAAGGTAAGGGATGGAACAGCAGGCTGCTTGTGCTGATTGACGCATTTACAAAACAAAAGACACTGATGAAGAAGTGAGAAGGGATTTAAGGTGGGCCAGTTTTTTCGTAGGCTTCAGGAATTCTAGTGTTAAGAACATGCAAATAAATATTATTTGGTCCTGGTGATTTGTTTAATTTCAGCCATTTTAATTTAAGCAGAACTTCCCCTCTAGAATTTCTAAATCACTCAGTGCCTCCTTAGTAGTCCCTTTTATCGCTGGGTGGTTAACTACTTTCTCACTTGTGAAGACCTCAGAAAAACTCAAGTTTAGAACATCTGCTATTTTACCATCTGTAATTTTTAATTTTCTGTTAACTATTCCTGATGTCACCTTCACCTTGACTGTTCTTTTACTACTAAAATACTGAAAGAATCACTTTGGGTCATCTTTCGCCTTATCTGCTAAATTCCACTCTAACTGCTTTTTAGCCTCCCTAATAGCCTTCTTAATGGTTGACCTGATGTTCTCATTTGCCCCATGAGTCATACTGGAGTTGTTACTCTTATATGCCTTATACAGTTAATTTTCCCTTTGCAGCTTCTTTTTCAACTCTACACCTTCAATCCTATGCCAATTATTATAAAATACTAAATCTAGACAGGCTTCTCCCTGCATTGCTGCTTTAACATACTGTGTAGAAAAAACAAATCAATAATTATTTGTAAAATGTACTGTTGTTGTGCTCCACAATTTGTAAAGTAAGCTCAGTTAATATTCAGGTAGTTAAAGTCCAACATGACTATAATATTCTCCTGTAAACTTACCTTTTTAATATTACTAAAAAGATGTGCATTGAAATTACTGTCTGAATTGTGTGATTTATAACACACTCCTAAAGTAAGGCCTCTTTCACAAATGCCTTCCAGACAAAGCCAGGTGTCCTCACAAAGGTGGTGCTCATCGTCCATTTGAAGAGGACTTATGTTTAAGTTCTGTTTGACATAAACAGCTTTTCTGTTCTGTCTATCCTTTCTAAAAAATGTGTACCCCTCTGTTATACTCAGTTCCAACTTTTTTATTTAGCAAGGTTTCTGTGATTCTATCTGTTATTAATGTATAGTTGTAAACCAGGCCTGTCCTAAACTCCCTGACCCCCATTCTCTAGTTTATACTATCCTTGACTAGCCTACTCATATGCTCACCCAAAACAGTTTTTGCCACTCCGGTTCAGATGTAACCCATTGCGGTGGAACAGGTCCCATGTGATCCAAAAAGAGTCCTAATAACCAATATACTTATACCCTTCTAAACTACACTAAGATTTGGGCCACATGTTAAGCCTTCTGATCTCCTCAGTACATACCTGGACTAGCGCATGGCACTGGTAGAAAGGATGTCTATAAGTTAAAAATGGCTATGCATGTTAAAAAAATCCTTTAAATTTTAGCATGGAAATCTGATAAATGACTAATAGTCAAATGCTAATTTTTCAGCAGCTACAGTTTTTTACTTGTTGCTGTATTTATATTTGAATATATACTGTATAGTATTTGGTAAATATCAACTGCAGTGAAGGGGCTTCATTTTAAACAGATTCAGGTATCTGATCAGGAATGTCCAACTGGCACTCCTAAACTACACTGTATTAAAGGAGAGGCCTGCCTACTATATTATTCTAGCGCATAATACTTTCTTGTGCAGACCCACTTTGGCACACATGTTGAAAGCATATATCTTTGGTCACCCTGCTTAGGCTGAATATTCTAGATCAATGTTGGCAGGCACTCAGCAAGAGATTCATTTTGCTTAACTATCAATTTTTACTGCTGACATATTCAGCAAATGTCATAGATGGGCATTTTGTTTTGCTGACAGGGGGCTATTTGTGGGGTTTTTTTTTCCTTCTTTTCTTCAGTGATGGCAGCCTCTTATGGGAGACAGAATGTCACTCTTACCTGTCATCATTTTAAGTAGTGTTTGTTCCTTTTATGACTCAACATGACTGGTGTGTCGCATATTATATTTGAACCAGTCCTTAATTATTCTTTTCAATAACCTGTCTCTTTTATAATAGTAGTCTAAGAACAACTTATAAAGTATCTTAATTAAAAATGATATTTAAAACATATGACAATCATAATTAAATGTACTTTGTTTTTGTCAATCACACAATTTTAGTTATACAAAGGCTTTTTGTAACTGCACCACTATTAGTTTCTATCTTGTTCATTTAATTTAGATGCTGTATGTCAAAGCATGATTGGTGCATGCCATTTCATTCAATATATGTTTTTATTCTAAGAACAAAAGTATTGATTTATATAAAAGAAAATATGAAAAAAGCTACTGAAAAGGTATTCATTAAATTCTTGCTACTCGTAACATCAGTCTATTGTGTCTAAACATAAAGTATGACAAAGGTTTTGCACCAGAACATAATTCTGGTGTAAAATGTCTTAGCATATTTATGGCACAGCTTTTTTCTTTAGACGACTTGACAGTAAACTCTAAAAAAATCAGACACTCATACAGTTCATTTGAAAGCCAATAATTTTCCTAAATAATTTTAAAGAACACAAATGAACATTTTGAGTTCCATACAAGTGGGATTAGTAGGTACCTACTCAGATAAGCATGTAATGTAATATTTTTTAATGCCTAAAATTATGAGATGGGCTAAACCAAATTCATAAAAGCACCCTAAGTATTGGTCCTCAAAAAACATTCCATGTTCTGAACTTAGGTTTCAATCTACTAATTAATTTTCCTTATAGTGGTAACAATCACTTGGGCCACACACTTGATCTCACTGAAAAATCTGTGTACTTTACATCCAATATGAATATAGGGATCCAATGAGTTAAATAAACACTTAAAAGAAATTCAGAGCTATGGTCTTGTTTCCATTTATTCCTAACTTCTTTTTTTATCTCCTTAATTATTTCAAGATTCTTAGTCACTGTAGATTTTAGAATGTTGAACAGTTATGTATAAGCAGGACAAAATGGTTTTTGAGGGAAACCCAAAAACTTCAGTTAAGAAGGATACATATTCCAGCTCCTAAGAAATACAGAATGTGATTACTTCTGAAACTGAAAAGAAAAAAGTGCTATGACATCTTAACTTACTGATATACAGTATGAGGTTCACTTAAAAATTTACTTGTAATAAAATAAAGAAAGGATTGTTTAGATAAATATTTCAGTCCAATTATGGCAAAAAAAAACTAGAATAAGAATACTTAGTCATAAGCCAATCTATGTTGTTCTCTTTAATAATTTCTCACACAAAAGGACATTTCACTATAGAAATTAGAAAAGTGAATGAAGCCAACCTAGTCCTTGCCAACATATATAAATATAACTGAGGTGCAGAATTTATAACATATTTTCTATAGTCCCAAATTCATTCAATCATAAACATTTATTGGCTAAAGATTTTAACTGTGAATGAACTTTTCTTTAAAAAAATGCTTTCATTTGGAATTAAAAGACGTACAAAATATTCTATTGCTATTTAAAACCAAGAGAGTATGACACTTATTGAACTTCTAGCTCCACTACTAGGTTGTGAATTTAAGTATGATAAGATTATGGATTATGAAGGAACCATGCAGAAAATAACTTGTAACCTGCTTGAAGAGCCATGGAAAAGAAACTGGTTGATGCTGGTGTAAGAGATATTTTAAAAGAATTCAATTTTAAAATGTTACTGTCATGTTTCAGTCTTATAAGAAAATTACATATTTCCACATACAATACAGAGAATTTACTATATGGAATATGAGTTTTAGCTTGAATATTGACTATACATTTGCTTTATGTGCCTGAAATATATCCTGTCTACAAAACATTTTATTTCCAAAATCCAAGTTCAAATAAATCTGGCTAGCTTTCCTAATGTTCCTCAAATGAATATACTCTTCATTAATTATTCTTTGTAGCTGTAATAAAGACAGTATTTTCAAACATTAGTATTTTCAAACATTAGTATTTTTTTTCAAAAGGATGCACCTCTAGATAAATTAAAAGAGCATTGAAAACAGTAACTTTCAAATAGTTATTTAAGTAATGCATTAATGTCAGTTTTAGATATTGTTTTCTCAATATGTAACTTAACTGAAAACTGTGCATCAATCTCAAAGTCAAGACCCCTACTTCTAAGCAATGTTGTCAGGCACCTGCATTGCTGGGTCACATTTTCGAAACATGACCAGCTCACATTTTATTTATGTAGTTACAAGATAAAAAAATGAAACAAAATAACTAGTTCTGTTAGAGCACTGTTTGGAGTAACACTTATTCAGATATTACTACTTAATGAAGAGTGTAATAGATTGTATTAACTTACACAATACTGCTAACACACTCTCTTATCTAGCATGAAATCTATCCCATCTTTCATAGCACAGTAGGAAAAACAAGCCCTATATTGTCTAAAATACCAAAAATTTGAAATTAATTTACAGAGAGCAGGCAAACGTTTTTTCGAAAATGGCAGGCATTTTTTTTCAATGCTGCTTTCAAATAATTAAACATCCTGAACAGCATTAGTTTTAAGTGAACTGAAACTCTCGATCTCTGCCAAGAGTAAAGATTCAGGATAAATACAATCATCCACTTCAAATTCCAACAAAGTCACACATTCCATAATTTAGAATTGATTTCAAGTAGAAGGAATTGGGTTTTATCTCTGCACCACAATAATATTACCTGATATAAGGTTAAAGAATGTTTTCTCATTTTGCTAAAATAATTAATGTGCACATTTTTGAATATACCGTACATATTCGGTATATTCACAGTTTTAATAGCTTAGATTCAAGTCTTAAACTGGGTTAATCAATGGCTATGTGGAGTTGAAATGTCCTCCAAACATCTGCTTCGGTTTTCCCCAGGTAGCTCAATTTTCATCCACAAACACAGGCATTTTAGGTTAACTGGTGATTCTAAATTTCCTGATGTTACTGAGCATTAAGTTTTAAATAAGAAAACCCTGTGATGAACTGCTGTCCCACAAAGGGCGGTTACTGCTTTATGCCCAGTACTGCTGGAATGGTTTCCAGTTTTCTGCAATTCAGATAATGGTATACCATGGGACACATCTTTTTACATCTTTTGTTGATAATGATCAAAATGAAATAAACTGCACTTTGAGTTCTTGCATTCATATCACATAAGAATATAAAAGTTTTGATTACAAAAAAGACACTCAGCCCCATATATCCCTTCCATCCTTATTTATACAGCTTTCTGAAAATTATAATAAAGTCAATACTTGAATATCTCCAAAGTTATACTGTCTACTTTATTGCTTGGGAAATTATTCCATTTATCTATAGTTCACTGTGTGACAATTTTCTTTCAGTAAATTTACTGTTTTACAGCTTCCAACTTTAGCAAGTGTCCCTATTGCAAAACTAATTTTAAAGCAAAAGGTTGCATTTAGCCTACTGACTTCCTTTTATCATTTCAAAACCTCCTACCATGCTACATTTTTTGCTTTTTTTAACCATTCTTATATGAATGTATTTAGGTTCCACTAAAGATAATTAGGGCAAGTCACATTTGGTAATCCAGGCAGCCTTGTTGAAGATAAAGCTTAGCATAGTGTTGCAGACTGAGAGTTGAAAAACATCTGAGGTTCTGGGGATTTTTTTTAGCAAATCTAATGTTGCTGAATTCTCATTTAAATTAATCTTATGTCTTCATTACAAAATGGTATAGCATTATAACCTGAACTATCCATTGAAAATGAATAACATTTAAATTATGTATTTATTTTCACTGTTTTTTGTCAGTGACAGGATTGGGTGGCATATTTAATTGTGCTTAATTCTTAGTTACACTGTCACTTAAAATCTGATATTCATTGCAAAGTAGTAAAATGTTAAAAGCTACACCATTTATTAAAAAATCACACGAATTAATAATCTATCACATTTATATCTTATGCCATTCATTCCCATTTTTTTTTTCTCAGGAAGAGATAAAAGAAAAGGTATAGTAAAGAAAAGACGGCGTTTAGTAATGTAAAAATCATTACTGTAAACTTCTAACACTAAAGCAGTGCAAAGATGTTAATAGTAATGTAATGCACAAGAAAAAGCCACAGGAATTTATAGGATCAACGCTGGCATGCTCCTGTCCTAGCATACTACAAAGAATTATGACGAGTAAGAAAGCCCCTTGTCATTGTCAGTATAACTCATGACATATTTGTATGTACTTTGTAAAATAATAAAAAGCAACATATATTAAACAGATTCAATTGCATACATCAATAATTAAATAGACTTGATCTCTGTATTATTTTTTAATGTAGTCGATATTGTTTGTTTTTGTTTGTTTTTTCACTAGCAAGTTATTAAAATACAAAATGTAATTGGGGTTATGGTAGTCAAAGAAAAACACTCATTACAAAAATTGTCAATTCTGGTCTGGTTCTCATGACAATGAATTTCATACAGATACTGTATTTGTGGATATATTCAGTGCATAAAATGTCAAGTGTGGTAAGTGAATCTGTAAAATATGTTTAGTGATAGTCATATCATTGACATTCGATAAAGTTATTTACATCATAGACACAATAGATAGCACTTGTATGCAAATAACAGCAGTGCCAAGCTAATAAGAGATGGAAAATGTCTCTTACAAATACAAATCATTCATAGCATCAATGTACAGGTTACTCCTTTTAAATGACTAGTCATACTGAGCAATTAGACATTCTGGTGAGGGCAAACTCCTTCAAAAGGAGTGACATTGAAGTATCGCAACAGTGGCAGAAGTTGCAGCTTTCTCTTTGGTTGGTAAATGTGCAATTTATGTAAGCATATACTAAATGTACTGTTCCTGTAATTCTGTAGCAAGTTATATTCTTGTATATAATTTTCAATTGCTGCCAGATGTGCTTCCTATTGCTATCGAATACTTACTTGTTATAAAAGTTTGAAGTATGACATGCACAAAGCAGTAAGATTATAATCAAACTAGGCAAGTCAAAGGAAACTTTTAAGGAAAAAATTTGATAAAGACATTAGTAGTTAATAATTCAATGCAAAAATTCAGAATTGGAACGTACCTTGATATTGATCTGCTATGGATTGCCATGTAGCCACTCTTGCTTTGTTTATATTTTCTTTTTTGTGTTATAATAGATCAACTATTATTTCTTAATCAACTGCTGAAAAGACAGCCAATGTCTCTGTTACATGTTCTTCTGTTTTACGACAATTAAAACTTTACACCTTTCCAAGCTTTCTGAACTATGATCGATTCTATTGAAGATCTGTTTTTGCGGCTATTTATATCTTTTTGTTTGTGAATAATCGTGAATTGCCCAACTCCATCTTGAGTTAACAAGAAACACTTTGAGTTTATGGAACTGACTGAGCCTCAATTGGAAAATAATGCCTATTCAAGTAAGGTTAATTGAGCTAAGTCTCAGTTTCATGAGGTTGCTTTGTGGAATACCCCAGCTCTTAGAGGTAATTCAGAAAACAAAGACACGGTAAAGGTCAAATCAAGATGAAAAACAGCCTGGCCAACAGAAATCGAAGGGCAAAATGCTAATCAGAAGATGAAGGCAAAGTGAAAGTCAAAAATAAGCTAACCAACTCTAGTGATTCTTGAGGTTGTTATTAACCATCATGAGATGACACACAGTGCAAATGTTACCGTATTTATATTGTTGTAAACGTGAAGTCATCAGTGCAACAAACAAAATTATGTGACAGATTCCAAAAGGCATTGCATAAATAAAGAAAAATATATGGTGAAAACAAAGAACAACTTTGTTAATTCCTATCATGAAAGTCATGCTAGTAATGTAATCCATCCATCCATTAACCAGCCCTATATATCCTAACTACAGGGTCACGGGGGTCTGCTGGAGCCAATCCCAGCCAACACAGGGCGCAAGGCAGGAAACAAACCCCAGGCAGGGTGCCAGCCCACCGCAGATAATGTAATCCTCATATGTAAAAACCCTAAAACAGATAAAAATATACACATAATACTACACAGTAGAGTGCTAGGAAGTGTATGGTATATCTTAAGGATAACCTACCGTAACTTGTGCTTTTCACACCTTGCTAAGAAATACAATATCTTATTGGCTACCTTACTTCTTTTGTTCATTGTCTTGATGTGAACGATAATGAGTCCAGGATGGCTGTTTCTCATAAGGTGTGCTTTCAAATTTCTCACCACCATATTTTTTTGTAATATTATAAAATATTGTTTACCTTCTTGGTGTAACGTCTCATAATGATTTATATTTACTTTTATTTCAAACATATCTTTCCAAATCTGTATTCTGCCCAGGACCATCTGCAATGATTTCACATACTCTAGGATATCTGTTAATTCAAATGTTAACTGCCATCTACAACCTTAACCAAATTTGAAGTTGATTTTTCTTTTTAAATAGATATTATTTTTCGTTTAAATGTCACTCTCTCAGAATTATATGGAAAAGTTTTCTGGAAGCATACAATGTTGTTTAATGTATTCTAGCTAACTTTACAATCATCTGAACAAAATGTGCCTTGAACTCCCACTTGTTTTAGTTTTTATTTACTTGACTTTCATGGGGTAAACTATTAAATATTTTTTTAAATATGAGAAATACTTTACGTAACTTTATAATGAAATGCGTTTGTTGCTTTCTCATAAAATTATAACTTAGTAGTGAAACACAACCTCATCTGCCTAAACCCTGTCTCACTCTTCACTGAGCACCTGGTGCCTCATGTATAATGCTGTGCGTAGAATTCGCACTATAACATGACGTAAGCACAAAAGCCGAAATGTGCTTAGGCACAGAAAAATCCAGATGCATAAATCTGTGCGTTTGCCCACTTCCGAGTTCTTCCGCTACATAAATCCTGATCAGTTTGAAAAGTAACGCTCGTGCACGCGCCTGCTGTCCCGCCCCGTCTCCTCCCAGAGTTACGCCTTTTTGAATATGCAAATCAATATAAATAGCCATTAAGCTCAGCGTTCTGTGAAAAGGCAATGACAAAAGCACGAGGGAAAATATAAGAATTTCAGCGAATACCAAGCGGAGGAAAAGAAAAACGTACTCGAAAGCTCAAGTTCACAAAGTCACGCAGTGCTCGAAATAAAAAAGAAGTTGTCACATATCAAACTCGCCGTGAAACGGCGAGTCGTAGCCCACCGTCTGAGTGTCATATGAAAGCTTATTAGGGTACAGAGAAAAAAAAGGCATACAGTGTGAAAAAAGCATGAAATGTCAACTTTAATCTTGAAATTTTCACTTTAATCACTTAGTTTGTTTTCTCATTAAAGCAGAACATCATAAACTTCATCTTAAAATCATTTAATTTACTAGTTTCTCAAATCCCATCGTAACTAAAGTAGCACGTTAAAGTCTTTGTTTTGTATTTGATCTTCTATGTGTGTGAATCACTACGTGATTCTTAAACGGGTTTTCTCTTCGTCCATCAGGACACAGACTCCATTACATTCGTGAAATTATAACTCTCTGAATAATTAAAATACTGAGAGGTATACGTGATATCATTTTCATGATGATAGGAGTTAAAGCATGTTATTAAACATGGGAAAACGGAGGCGCAGTGATTGTTCATGTCTCGACGGAAGATGCTTGCTGCGCCATGTGTGACCTGCGATGAAATGATTTATTGCAGCAGTACTGTCTTTTTCAAACATACTAACATTCAATTCCTGTCCTTACTTTTCGTCCTCCAAACACCCAATCGCCACACAATCAGCTCTGTAATGGACGTTAAGCCATCTGTAAGCTTTGAACGCCGATTCTTCAAAACTTTTAAGGAACACTGAAATATCTTCGTAGTACATGTGTAATTATTCTATCCATCTATCCTTCCAGTGTCACGCCAGTCCCAGTAAGAATACAGCACGAGGCAGGAACAGTCCCTAGCGCTGTGACACCGTGTCCTCACATGTTTATTTATTAACAATATAGATTATTTAAATGAAGTTAAAGTTTTATCTGTATAATATAATATACATATTTTGCTGCATTTCATCTTAAAAATGATATCATCATCATATGTAAATACGCACTTTGTAAAGTGGCTCAGGTTGTGCAATATTATAACTGTATCGCACGTTTACAGTGAAGTAATTGTACTTATTAGTAGAACCAGTTCTACAATGAGCAGTTGATGAACTGATTGAGTGCGTTTATATTTCTTGGAAAGGAACTGTTTGTGAACCACGAGGTCCGAACAGGAAAGGCTCTGAAGCGTTGGTCGGATGAGAGCAGTTCAAATAAAGAATGGCTGAGGCAGCGTGTGCTTGATGCTGTATACCAATAACATCCAATCAGCTGCTGCTGTAATTCACACTCAGATACAGTGATATAAATACTCCGAGTGGTGCAGTGAGAGTAATATGGAAAAAGATGATCTGCTGTGGCAACCTCTAACGGGAGCAGCTGAAAGAAGAAGAAGAAGGTGCAGTGAGAGTAACAATGCTAAAGCAGCTATTGTATTTAGAAAAGTTTGGCCATTCTGTGGACCATTATATTGTTATTATTATATAGGTTAATTACAATCAGATGCATTAAACTAATAAACAATATGCGGTTAATTTCAGTGTATTTATAAAGCTGCGTCAGGGATGTGAATCTGAAAAAGAAAGGTAACCACACAGGAACAAAAGCACTGCTTTGACTCTGGGTGCCACCAGTCTGCAAAACCGAGCGGAGAACTTGTGTACGACAGGGTATGAGCTACCGAGGAAATGTGCATGGGTTTATGGCATGTTTAGGTTTTATACATCGCGATTTGAATGTGGAAACGTTCTTACGCAACATTTCTGTGCGTACGCACCGTTTATACGTGAGGCCCCTGGACTTTTGCAGTTTTTCTGTAGAAGATTTCTGCCATTAATTTACCTCTGATAAAAGAATCGCTTACTGACATATCATTTTACAAGTTAGTCACAATCATCTTTTTATATAATAGCAGAATATTTGCTGTCTTCCAGTCCTTCGTTAATTTTTCCAGGATGCAATAATTTCTGAAAACAATATGTTAGAGTGTATATATAAGCACTGGCCTCCTTGAGCATTTCAGGGTAATTGTTACATGTTCTTGATGCCATATTTGATTATAGCCTTTCTTAATTTTAATAGCAACTATGTGACTATTTACTGTAAAATGATATGCACTTTACAAATTGCTGGCCATCAATCTAAGAGCAATAATGAAAATGATGGTCAGATCAATTAATCCAAATTTAAAGTATGCTTGGTCTTAACATTGCTTAATGATTATTAGGCAGAAAAGATTTTTCTTGACTTTGTCATACCAGAACATATTTGAACAGAGTTTAATGGATGAGCTGTACACAAGTATATGTTAATCTTTTATTTCTTTCTTTTACAAAATGTAACTGACTATATTTCACCTAATTGTGTTGTTTAAGGTTTTCTCTGAAACAGTAATCTGGTACATTCTCAGACTTTATCTGTTATATATCATTATAAGTGTGCATTTCAGTTAAGCTATTGATGCTTGATTGTGGGTTGTTGCACAGGGATATGATTGGTAATGCCTTGCACATTTTGTTAGTTAATGTTGTTCAATAAAGAGCAAAAAGGCACTCACTGTCAGCTTGTTTGTTCTTATTAATAAGTACGATAGTCTACTACGTTACAAATACACAACAGTGGCAAGGATACCAAGACGAAAACTTTAAGCACTGTGACACAGAATAGCTGCAGCCAGAACCACACCGGGAAAACGGAAAAGAAAAAGGACTTGGTGCAATAGTGCAGCATGAGTACGATAAGATACAAACATGGTATGTAGCGGTAAGATAGGTATTTTTGATAGTTTCATGGAAGACTGGAACATGTATGTTGAAAGACTACAGCAATATTTTTCTGCAAATGATATATCAGTCGAAAAACATGTTCCTGTACTACTGAGTGTAATGGGAAGGAAAGCATATTCTCTCCTCCATAATTTAACTGCCCCAGACAGACCCACTGAGAAAAGTTTTAATGGCCTAGTTGAGGTGATGTGGGATCATTTGTCAAAAGAGCCTTTACTGATCACGGAAGATTTCAGATTCCATAAGTGTAATCAGAATGAGGAAGAGACGATTTTGACTTATGTGGCAGAGCAGAAGAAGTTATCAACGTGATGACCTGGAATTCAAATCGGTGACTTTCTTACTATGATGCAATAACATTACCTCTGCACCACTTTCATGGATCTGCAATGCAGCAGTTTTACCAATATTACACCGGCATGGATGTCAAATATAACCAGTTTAAAATGAAACACTCAATCAAACACATGCTTGCGAATGTCTTTATTTTGTACTGACTGATAGTTTGACATCAGTTTTACACATTCACAGCAACATGTCATTTGAACAATTTATTTTTATTTGGTTTTATTCTTGAAGAAATGCACACTTATTTTGTTAAACCTTTAGTAAAAGTGTGAATTTGATATTTGGACTTCACGTCAACATTATGATGCTATTAGCCTACATATGAAAATATTTTCCGTTTTGTCTATGTATTCCACGTCTTGCCTCACATTTCTTATGTCATCATACATTTACACAGATCATTGTAGAAATGGAACATACATGAAATGTATGTATTCCAAGTAACAATATATAATTTACCTATATAGTTCCTTAAAACTCATCCCTAGATAAAATCTTTCACTCAGACTTGAGCTGAACGTGAGAATAAAAAGAATAGAAAATATTAGTGTCAGGAAATTTCATATTTCATTCAGCTGGCTGAATAGAGGTGAGGGGGGGGGGGTGGTGAGTGCATTCTGTGTGCGGCTAATTGACACATTTGCAAAGCAAATGCACTTATCGGTGGGCAATTGGTGAGGAGGTAAAGGCATATGAATTTCCTAATGTATGTTAGCAAAACTAGAGTAGTCAGGGAGAATCAAATTTTGGCAGGGATTCTAGTGTTAAAGCTAGATATGTGAATGTGAAGTTTAAGGACCATTGTACCCACTAAACTAAGACACCAAGCATTAGAGGAGCTTCATAAGGGCTATCTAGATGTGATAGATAGATAGATAGATAGATACTTTATTAATCACAAGGGGAAAGACAGGTTTGAAGACATCAAGAAACTAAAGCAGCAATGAAGTGGCTGCCATATGGTGCAGAATGAATCACTTCACCCATACAAAAGGGCCTATATCACCTTGGCAATGGCTTCATATCAACTTTGCAGGACTTTTCATGGGAGACAACCTTCCTGGTAGTAGCTGATGCATGCTCTAAATGGCCAGAGGTCTTCACTATGAGTTTCACCACTTCTTTTCACACCATATACTGTAAGTTCTGAGGGATTTATTTGGTTGAACTGGAGTTCCACAACAATTAGTGAGTGACAGTGGAGACCAGAAAAGGGTTCCTGCTGTAGTCAAGGAGTAAACTGGGTCCTTGTCCTACAAAGTAGAGATTATTCCAGGTGTCTATGGCAACACCATGTCAATCAGATGAGCAAATCAGGGCAGGACAGAACTGAAGAGTTACCCACACTGCTTGTTGGTACTTCTGCTATTGCTTCTATTGCTCCCCTCCATCACCTCAAACAGCACAAGTACTGAGCCTGTGTGCATTATCTCCATCATCTTCTGCAGAGGCTAACGCTACTGCAAAAAATCAAGAGAAAGTGCCCTGTGAAGAGAGTCGTTACCCAAAGACTAACTGAGTCTTAAATTTATAGTTGGAATTTTATGTTTTGTTTTCTTAAGACAATAAAAAAGGGGATGAGATCTTTTTGGAGGGGAGGAATTGTTATATTATTATAAGTGCCCATGATGCCTGATTGTGAGCTGATACACATGAACATGCTTGGTAATGACTTGCACCTTTTGTTAGTTCAATAAAGAGGAAAAAGGCACACACTGTCTGCTAGTCTGTTCTTATGAATAAGTACGATAGTGTACTGCATTACAACTACTCTACATTATCCACAAAACCCGATAAATTGTGTGTTAGATTTAAAAGAGGGGAGCAAAATTATAAATACATAAAAGTAAATAGAATTCTTGTAAAGTGTAGAAAATGAAAACAAAAAAAATAGTAAAATGTGATTACTGTATAGTGTAGCAACCTAGTGTAAAACAGAATGGTATTCATTCTTTTTATACTTCACCTCTCATCTGAAATAAGGGATGTTTATCTCAAAAGAAAAAAGTAAGTGACAATTTGCCTACAACTTAATTGGAACAGCAAACCCATCTTATTGTACTAATGTCTGCTTCAGTTAGCCATAATATTGTCCATCAAGCCTGGTCATGACTGACCCCTTCTCCAGTAGTGCAGTGTACACTTCATTGGAAAATATCACCTTTCGTCGTCTTCTTCTTTTCCTCGTCATCAAACAGCTCTGTCCTGCACCTCCTTGCCAGTCAAGCCCTTTTCCTTCAGGTCTTCTTTAACTTTATACAACCACCTCTGCTTTGGCCTCCCTCTCTTTCTCTACCTCTGTACTTCCATTCCCATCACTCTTTTGCTCACATATTCATTGTCTCTCTATATCACATATCCATACCACTTCAACGTACTTTCTTAGATGACTCTCCCACGTTTTTGTACCTCTGATTATCTAATTTCTTATTCTGTCCTTTTTTGTAAATCCATACATCCATGTCAACATTCTCATTTCTACCGCATGCTCTTCTCCTATGCTCTCTTTACTACCCGTGTCTCAGCTCCATACACCATTGCTGATTTTAACACTGTTTTAAAAACTTTACTTTAACGTTTGCCTTAATTCTTCAATCACAAACATTCTTCCAGTTATTTCATTCACACTGCACTCTATGAGTTATCTCTGCAACTAGTTTTCCATCTTGGGCTACCATTGATCCTGGATTTTTAAGTTGATCCACTCTTTTTAATAACTCTCCCTGAAGGCTGACTTCTGAATTTTGGTCATCATTAAACCTTATTTATTCTGTCTTCCTGCCTTCTCAATGAAAATATTGCATCAGTTCTTCCTCTTCCTTGCATAAAAATTAATTTCTCATCCTCTATGGTGGTATCTTTCCTAAGCCTTCTCTCTATAACCCTTTGCCAAATTTTCATTGTGTGTGACATCAGCTTTATCCGCTATAGTTTCCACATCCTGAATATCGCCCTTCTCCTTATAAATGGGTACAATCACACAATTCCTTCTGCATTAGATCCCACAGCACATCTACTCCCTTTTCACCTAACCACTTCCACATGTCTGCTGGCATTTCATCCAAATTAAATACATCATTTAATTATAAATAGTAGTATATTATATATTAATATTATATTGTATTTATAATTTTATTATATATTAGAAAATTAATATATATTTTTTTGCCTAGTCACCAATATGGACTCCAAGGACTGAGCTCCAGGAAGCTGTTGAGTCTAGTGCCCGCAAGTGAAATGTTGACACTCTCTGTGTTAAATCATATGACATAGTTTAATGATAAAAAAATTGTAATATTGTCCTGTTTTCTGTAATAAAGCAGTATGTAATATAAAATGTAAAAAATAATTAGCTTTTTGGAAGTTTTCTAAGATCTGCTGTGGCTTGATATTATATATCCATAAACATGCTACTAACAGTCAGAATAATAATTAGAGAGAGATTACCCAAAAAAAACAAAATAAATGTTCCCAGACAGCCATTTATCATGTCATAAAACTAAGGGGGTAAAACTTTACCAGGATACATGTCAATTGAATTAACTCTCTAGGAAAGGCAGAGAAAACTGAAGAGCACTTAAGATGAAAGATTACAATGACACAAGCAGTGTTCTTTAAGGATAGCTTGACATGATGCTAGTAAGGTATCAATCACCAGCCTCATAGGTCACGCAATAAATGACAAGTACTTCAAACTGGAAGGTGCTTTTTTGTGCTGTTAAGTGACTTAGGAAAGACAGCCTAGGAAACCACACCTTTGTTTTATTTCATCAGTCTCTTCTGCCTTTGTTGGATAATTAGCTCCTGTGCCCTCTGTGATTTTCTAGCTACCTTGTCAAATCGCTTGTCACTTTCTCTGCTGATCACAATTTAAAAAAAAAAATTTACTCAGTTAGTTAAAGTTAAAGATTCAGTGGAAGAAGAAATAGGGAATATTTTAAGACTATAAAATGGACCTGGAGTCCATGTGTAGTACTGGAGATGTACAGTATACATTATGTTGCAGGCACCACATCCACAAAATCCAGATTGGAAGAGTCAAGGTATAGAAAGTCATGGAAGGATGGATAGATATACTATTTAGATACCCTAAGAATTGAGTTAAAACAATATATATATATATATATATATATATATATATATATATATATATATTATAATGCTATATAATATCTGGGTAGCATTGTAGCACAGTGAGTAGTACTGCTGACTCACAGATCATCCTAACATGAAACCCTACATCTGGGTGCAACTTCTCTACTTATCTCTGTAGATTTTCATCTATGCACTTGGTTTTCCTCCCACATTTAAAGAAGCGGTGGTTAGATTAATTACTGATTCCAAACTGTGCCCTTTAATACACTGCTGCCCTGTCCAGGGATATTTCCTGCCTCATACACAGTGTTTTTGAGGATAAGCTTGAGTCTCCCACACTCCCACTTATAATATAATATATTATCCATCCAGCTATATCCTAACTACAGGGTCATGGGGGTCTGCTGGAGCCAATCCCAGCCAACACAGGGCACAAGGCAGGAAACAAACCCCGAGCAGGGTGCCAGCCCCCCACAGGGCACACACACACACACACACCAAGCACACACTAGGGACAATTTAGGATCGCCAATGGACCTAACCTGCATGTCTTTGGACTGTGGGAGGAAACCGGAGCACCCGGAGGAAACCCATGCAGACACGGGGAGAACATGCAGACTCCACACAGGGAGGACCCCGGAAGCGAACCTGGGTCTCTTAACTGTGAGGCAGCAGTGCTACCCACTGCGCCACCGTGCCACCAATTATATTATATTATATTATATTATACAATACAGACTATCTCTTAACTTAAATATGATTCTTTATTTAGCTGTAATTATTATAGCCTACAAACCACAGAAAACTCTTGTTTGTTAATATTATAGGAAATACTGTTACAAATTCATGATGCCCAAATAACTCCATGTTAGTCTGTCTTTGTCATCCCCCTAAGGCTAATTGAAGCATGTGGTGTTAATAGAATAGATGGTGACCAGGCCTGGTAATTGGTACAGCTGCATTGAAGATCCAGGGCCCACGGTTAACTGCTTTCAGATTTGGTTAATTTGTTGTTACTTCTTTTTATCTTTATAGTCAAAGATCTCCCAATAGTTCATATGCTTACTTTGCAAGAAATTTCATTAAAAATGGATTCTGGTTTATTTGTCCTCTTTGGAGTCACTGCAAAAGACTAGCACTACTTCCTCATGGGTCC
The DNA here is from genome assembly GCA_026402145.1 of Polypterus bichir lapradei. Taxonomy (NCBI): domain Eukaryota; kingdom Metazoa; phylum Chordata; class Cladistia; order Polypteriformes; family Polypteridae; genus Polypterus; species Polypterus bichir. Next base: position 169,303 of record JANRMT010062834.1, read on the forward strand.
TGGAATCAAATCTCACTGCCAGTCTTTTCTGTGTGGAGTTTGAATGTTATCCTTATAGGAGTGTATGATTTTTTAGACAGGTTACAAGTTATATTTATCCTCTAGTTCAATTTAATTTTTGATTTTCCCATTTTTAAAATAATCTATACATTCAAATGGCTGATTAGTGTCAAATAAAGTCATACCATCCGCTGATCTTCAATTCACTAACTTTTATATTATTAAAACTTCTTTCTTACCAGCTTTAAAAGCTGACAGTCTGCAGCATCAAATGCACATGTCAATGACAATCAACGAGCAAAACAAAGTGACTGCTCATCACACTCTTCATGCTTCAGATTACTGAAAAAGAGTGCTGTTAACAAGCAGGTCAGAAAGGCTCAGTGCAGCTCTTTGATCTACAATTGTAATTTGATGGATTGTAATAAATGAGTTTCAAAAATTAGAGGGGGATTTTTATGAGAAATGCAAAATACTGCATATGTCACTGTATAAACATGCATTTTTGAAAATATACTGTATACTACATATATTGTAAGTTTAAAACAAGTCAAAAGATAATGCTATTATGCAATACATCAATTGAAAATCAATATCTTATTTCTCTGATCTCAAAAGGCTGTTCAATTAAAAATATGTTAATCACTAAGACAATTCAAACTTTGTATAGTAAAGAATTTATACATGATATTCTTAAACCTGCTCAGTCCAGTTCAGGGTCATGTAGTAGTATGCATTTTATGTTCTATATACATTCATTAAGCATAAGAATAGACCTGATTAAGAAATAGTTTGGACCAAACCAGCCAGCAACCACGAGTCCCTCAGGGTTAAGACATGGAGCGAATGTTGTAATTGTCAGAGTTCTTTTTCTGAAAGATACATTAGGATGACAACTCAACCAGATTAACTGCACAGTATTCCTAGCATTATTTTCAACACCTGGTTTTTCACCTACAAACCTCATAAAAGATGTCTTTGAACAATTTATTAAACATACCTGTAAGTTAAGAAATTACTTCTTCATCTGTACTCGAACTTCATTGGACTACACATTCATTTAATACAGTGTCCATTCTCTAAATTTACTCTCAAGATTATTCCATGTCAGAGCTCAAATTCAGACTTTTCCTTGTTGTTGTTATTTCAGACTGATGAAGAAGGCACCTTATTTAGTATAACGGCTCTTTCTGTTTAACTGAACATAAGAAAAACATTAAAAAGTGTTTGAAAAGAATGGCAAATTCAAACAAAGATCATCATCCCTATTCACAACATTTTTGTAAAATATTGTCAATTTTAGATCTGAATGTTCCCAAATTATTGTTATCTGCAATAATACTTAGTAATACAGTCAATGCTATTTAACACAAGTAAGTAAGTTCATTACATGCCAGTAGATAGTGTGTTTATGTGGTTCAGTGAATGAATGGGCAACACTAAAACTCTAATGGCTTTAAACACAACATGGTAATGGATGCTAATAATGAATTTATGAAGCTGTTGCTTTTATACTCAGTGCTATCGTTGGTCACCACCCAAAAAACATCCAGCCAAAGATGGGTCTGTGCCTGGAAATCATCTGATTGATGAAATGAGCTATTGTAGGCTAAAGTGACAGACAAGACTCCCTCAACAAGCAGCTAGGTGCTAAAGGCACTTTCGAATGCAAAATGTATCATGCAATAATGTTATAAGGACACGCAGTAAGTAGCTTAATAAAAAAAAGCATATATATAAATGCCAATGATGCTTGAACAGTTTTTACAAGTGATGATTTTTCAGCAACAGTAACCTCAACATCACAAAGTTAGGGGTGTTTTACAATGGTTTAAAAAAATAATACTTTGAACTTCCTCTAATGCAAATGCATGCCAATACACCAGAACTCAGTCTATTGAATCCAACAGAGCATCTCAACAGAGTTATTCAGAGCAGAGATCCTCCAATGGCAAAATAACACCCTGGTTTCGACATGAACCAGCACTTCTGTTCTACAATTTCAGAGTCTTGTTATGTCAATGCAACAAAAAATTCAGGATTCTCAGTTTCCCAACCTCCTGTAAGATGAACAAACTGAATCAAATAAAGTGGCTTCTTATTGTACACAACTAAGTGTTTTCTTCCTCTGTTCCCATCTCCCCTTTTTCTGAACTGTCTTGCCATCCTCATTTTTATTGCATTATTCAGATTCTAATGTCAAACAATTTTTGATTGAGCTCTGAAAACGGAATTGGTTAATGAATTGTAGCAGTCTGCCATCTCATGAATCCAACATTCTGAGTTCAAATCTCATACCTGGAGTTTGTATGTTTTTTTCTGTGTATGTGTTGGTTTTAATTCTGGTCCTCCATTTTTCATCCTATATCCCCAAACACACACAGGCTATGCTAATTGTCAATTTCAGATTGTCCCACTGAGAATGAGACTGTTGGAGTATGGGGGTTAGTGGAGCCTGCAATGGATTGCCACCCTGACCAGAGCTGTTTCTTGCCTTGTGCCCAGTTCTGCTGAGATAGGCTCAACTACCCATGACCATCAATTGGATTCAACTTGGTTGAAAATGTTGTGTTATGTTATGTTCTCTTGTTTCGGTGCCATGGGGAGTAGCAGGTGAGGTTGATGCCTTATAGGCCTTAGACGAAAATTTAATTCTTGGGTGGTTTGCCAATTTTTTCTTATAATGGGGTTGCTCCTACAATCTGAAGATAAGCTGTCAGGTCATACTGGTAGCACTAAATCACCATAGTAGGGTGCAAGAATTGTGATCTGTACAGGGATGCTGTCCCTTTTGGAGTTAATTACTAGGATCTTATAATGTTTGGAGAGGTGAAGAACGGAGAATAATGTTTGGAGTGGTTTCCTTTTTACATTATTTTAGGGTTGAACCACTCAAGGCATACTATTGGAATGATAAAAAAACTCAATATTTCCTTCAACTGTAACTTCATTTGTAGTAATGATCTATCCTACATCTGCTTGTCCATTTATCTTCCAAACCCACTTATCCAGAGCAAGGTCAAGGAGAAGCTGTAGCCTATCCCAGCAAGCAACAGGGACAAGTCAGGAACAATCCCTGGACAGGTTGTGAGCCCACTGCAGAACGAACACACACACACAAACATTAGGGCCAATTTAGCATCACCAGTTCATATAATGTGCATGTCTTTGGACTGTGGTAGGACATGCAAACTCCACATAGGGAACACCTGGGACACAAACCCCAGTCTCCTTACTGCAAGACAGCAGCACTACCACTGTGCCACCATGGTGCCACATATGCTTGTATATAGCTCAGTCTGTTTATTGTTATTTATATGTCAAGCAGGACAAATGTTATTTTCCATTTTAAAGACTGTACATTGAATTGATACCAACATCATGACAATTAGCTGCCTCACGTAGCAGACAATGTTATTGAAAAATTGCTGTGATATTCTAGAAGGAGACTTCACAGAGTTTGAATGCTGCTTCAAGCTATGTTTGCCCTGGTTCTCTACACCCAGAAACACATGCCAGATGGAAATTGTTGAAATTCATTCATTAATATTACAATTCTCCAAATGTCAAGATGCTTTGAAAACATTTTCTTGCCCCTAGTCGTTCCTGCTGTGAATGCTACAGTTGGAGTTCTATAGCTCCTTTCAGCATTTTGTGCAGTGTCAGGAAGGCTTTGATGAAGGTTCGTTTGACAAGGTTCTTAGAGAAGTTTTTTTTTTTTTCTGCTCATGGGGTTACTAGTGGAGGATTTTGCTTTTGATGATAAACAGCTGTGGCTTTTTTCAGTCATATTGCTTCCATATCATTTTTACATTTTTGCAAAAACCAAGAAAGTGCTTTAGTTCCAAGGACATGACTCCTTAGATTTATTGTATGCAATAATACTTTTGCAAAAAAAGGTTATAAATTTTTGTACTTCACCATAAAAAAAATGAAAAAAGGTTAAAGGTAATCTTGTAATGACTACAGTTCATGGCATTATACTGTTTGTACAGTCACTATTGAAACAGAGAAATAGTTCAGAAATAACAAAGTAAATGATTAGCAACAGAGCGATCTTGATAACTCTCACCCATTATTAATGTGAAGCTTCTTCATAAAGTGTCCCTTTGAGGATTTATTCATCTACACATAGTCTCTAGACTTAGTTTGTTAAATGTGCTTGTGTGTGCCAGGCTGGGCCTAGCTTTTAGAGGACCCAAAAAAAGATTTAAATTTATACCCTCCAACGGTGTAATTAGTAATGAAATACCTTTAATAATCAACTTCATATATGCACAATGTAATATATTGTATGTATAATATGTACACATGGCAGCATAGTGCACATGCCAGTAAGCATTCTTCTGTAACTCATATAAATGACAATGCTACCATTGCCTCTTCTTCTTCTTTTTCTTCACAAATGCTCTGCTATAAAACTCAGCAGAATGCTTCAGCTCACTGTCCAAGATTACAGATTGAAATCGTGAACGGTGTTAGTCTTGAGCTTATAGTATTAGATATTCTGGTCAGTGACTCGGCCTCCCAATTTTTTATTGGGTAGCATTAGCATTTTGGTTCTTGTGGTATACTTATAATTTTAGTAATAACTGCTAGCAATTTTTGTTTTGACTTTGCTTACTACTTTGGTATTCTAGAAAAGTGTTTTTCCCACTTTCTCAAAAATGCACACATCTCTCAGTCTCTTTTTAATAACATCTTTACATTTGCTCATAGCTTGGTTTGCCAACAGACAACATAAAGAGGTCTGCTGGAATGAAAGAAATTAAACAGAGTATGTGCGTGTGCTGCTGTACAGCCAAGATGCTTTGAGTATCTGTGATTGGCATAACACCAGTTATTCCATGTATGGGGAGACTTACTGTTGAAAAAACATTTCACTGTATATTGTATGTATAATCTGTATGCTACAAGTACAATTTGATTTGATAAATGGTTTAATGAGTTAAGGTCATTTTGAATGTCCTCAAATTATATTGCATCCCAACTGTTTTTTTTTTCTTGTGGGTGCTGTCATGTTCAGTAGTATTTGTGTATTTGTCATGTTAACCAGTTGTCGCTGTGCAACAGTATAACTGTCAGTGGCACACACTTTCTGATTGTCTCGATTCTGGATATAAAATAACAAAAGAAACTTTCACGGTGGTAGTTGTGGGTCAGCAGTTTAAAGGCTTAGAATCTATTGTCTGTCTCCTCGTTTAAATTTCTATATTATGTATAAAGCTTAGTTAGTTTCAGTACTTTTTTACATTGAGTATAGTTTTTTTCTTGTGTTTTCATCTAGTCCCGCTCCTGATCCTCGTAGATATTTTCTCTGTCAAATTTAATTCAGGCAGAACACAAGCAAATTCTATTGAACAACTGATTTGCAAAAGGGGGTGTCCCTGATGGCCATGGACCCATAAGCAGCCCCTGATGTCACTTTTTAAGTATGATCAAATCTGTCTTGGTGTTTGTATGTATATTTGTGATTGAATGTGGCCTAAACTGGACTGGTGGCCCAAACAGGGCTGGTTTGTTCCTGTACATCTTCCTGTTTCAGAGTTTCTACTTTTAAGTGTCACTCTCAGCAAGCTAGTGTCACTTTAGGGTTGTTTTACGGACACAAAGTCCAAATTTATTGTCCCTTAGCCCTAAATAAAACAGTTTTAGGTCTGGAATCATTTTCTTTTGCAATATGTCACTTGCCTACATTTAGTACAAAATAATAAAAAGAAAAAAGTAAGAAGCATCAAATAACAAATGAAAAATGAGCAGTATAAACACAACTTATATTTTTGATATGTGCAATATTCAGTAGTTAACAACAACACAACATATGCCTGTATGCCAAAAGATGTAAATACAAAATACGAAAAATGATGTAGTACTGCTGAACATTCAGTAAGACCCTTCATTTCCAAACAGCTGTTGACTAAGTAAATGTGCACTTCTTCATTTGGTAAACTGGACATTTGTTTTGGACTTTGTAGGTGTGTTCCAGGGTATTTATTATTATTTGTTTGGGGATTTGTATATCTTTACAAATTTATTTTTGTGCTCTTAAATTGTTCATAATTATTAAATGTAGCCCTTTCTTACCCTAGTGTAGTATGTTTCTATTTTATTGGGGGGCATTTGTGTGTGTTGGACCAGGATGGGTGCTGTTCTAACTTCCTTATATAAAATAAACAAATCCCTGTCAGCGTAGTGAGAATCTCTATGACCCTGGGGTCGCAACAAAAGTAATTAGTAACTTTTACTGTTTCATGTCTGTAAACATTTCTTCCAGCTCATAACATGAAAAGGCAATTCATCTTCTAGGCTTTGATGCAAATGCAGAGCTGTGATTCATAGCAATTAATGTCAGCTTTGAATGGTTTGTAATTATCTTTGTAACAGTTCTGACACCAAGTCAAAGGTGATAGAAATGTACAGTTAAGGTTCAAGGGCCTGGAGATGAGAGAGAAATTCAAAGTGAAACGAGCAGAGGTCAAAACTAAAAATAAACATTAAAAACTGTAAAACTAAAACTCAATGTGCTAAACAAATATCACACATTTTTCTTACCAAAATGATCGAAATATCAGGAATTTTGAAACACTTACATCCACTTTTACATCCAGAAACCTGACAAAACATGCAGCCATTTTAAATAGACACAGTCCAAAGTACACTGTGCAGCATCCAGCCATAACGCGATAGCAACTGAGTATGAAAAACAAATAACAACAAAGAACTTAAAATGGCCACAACTGTTAGAAAACCAAATGAATGAAACTACATTATTTTCACACAATGGAAAAAAAATTGTTAAAGGCCATAAATCAGTCCAAAATTAAATTCTATGCATACATAAACCCTAAAATTCATCACAGTATTACACCATATTGTTTCTGTTGCTGCCTCCTGTAGTGAGGAGATCTTCAGCAACTTCTGTGTGCATTCCACACACCGTAGGACCCTGCACAGCCCACCTATTGCAGATGAATTCCCTGGTCCATAGGAGCGTTCATAAAGAACCTTAAGTAGCTATCAATCTTCATCAATGAATATTTGTGATGGTGATAGATCATTGGTTGTTTTTAATAATAGAAAGATTTTTTGATTTGCACTTGAGTTTGCTGTAGCGCTGGGGAGGCACAGGAGGTTCCAGACTGGTGTGCGGGGCAGATGAGTCAGCTGTCATGAGGGGCACAGCTTGTGCCAAGAGAGTGTGGCAAGAGTGTGTATTAAGGGCACATACATTTGGTAATAAGTTTAATTACCAAGGTGGCACATGTGAATTAGGGTGTCAGCTGGGTACAGTAAATGGGAGACCGTGAGATGTGATTAAAGGCACAGGGATGAAAGTGCTGTGAAAAACAAAATATAGAAAAATGAGAGAGAAAAAGAATTTGGATGTGCTGTGCGAGTTCTGTGGTGAAAGGGCAGAGGAAAGGAGTCCTGTAAAACTGAATGACTGAATGGATGACTTGGCTGAGGGCTAACATAACTAAGGAGACACAGGAGATGACTTCTTTTCCAGGTAACAGAAAGCTGAAGTGTTGGTGGTCTGCTCAGCTGAACAAATGTGTGGGGTCACCAAAGCTGAATGGGGTCCCGTAGGGAGTCTGAAGGAGTTGAGATCAGAGTGATCACTTTGCTAGATCCACAGGGAACCAGTGATATTTGGCTGTGAGGATCTCCAGAATTTACCATTTCAACTTTATCAATTGGTGTTGGATGGAGAGAGAATTTGTTTTTACCTTGATTTAGGTCCTTGATCTATTTTAACCATTTATTCATTCATTTATGGATTGAGTTTTGTTTCTAAGAAGATTGTTTATTGTTGCACTTTTGCACAATAAACACAATGGCTTTGCACAGTTTGATAGGACCTGCTGGTCTCCTTAGCCCCATCCATCCTTAGTTGTGACTACAGATGCCCCATTAGAGGGAGGAGCCCAAGGATGTGCAGGAATGGGGCATCACACTATTAGGGTGTATTGCCTGAAGACTCACAGTGAGTTTCTGATCTAATGAATTTCAAGTCCAGGCCACATCATACAGTGTGGTTAAGTAGGGTACCGAAATAGTATCCACCAAACACCTTTTCCCTTTCCTTATCTTTGATATCTTACCTCCACTAAAAAAAATCCTCACAAGTACACTCATTTCTCTGAGAAACATTTGCTTTAATTATTTTATTATAAATAACTCATATTTGGAAGTATTAATAATCATATTTAATGATGGAAGTTGCATGACCACATCATAATAAAGAATTCATCAAATACTTTTATTGAAGTGTCTGTATTTTCCAGCTCTCCATTCCCTCCAAGTCAGAAACTGTTGGACTAAAGGAATAAACCTTTGAGACCATGGATACAGTTTACTTTACTAGTTACATTACACCCATTTCATATTTTCATAGTATCTGAATAATGTTATGAAAATGTAGTAAATTCATCATCTGAAAGAACTTTTTTTCTTGATCAGAATAACAATAAAACACATTTCAGGTAAACACAACTTTATTCTTCCCTCAAACCCAGACACCTTTTAAGTAGCTCCTTTGTTGTGATGTGATTATTGCAATTGTATTCCATGTGGATTTTGTCACAAAAAAACAATGCCTTATGTTCTTTTTCACAAAATGGTCCTTTTCAAACCACAGTCAGAACATTTCAAAGAGTAACATAATCCCTTTGGAAACAGGGAAGGTAATGGATTTTGTCTGTATTTATTGTGTTTAACTTAATAAACATTAACTGAATCCAAGAACAGGTACTGTAATTCTGATTCTATTGAATGGTGTTGCACAGAAATAAACAAAATAATTCTGGGTACAAATCTTCCTTCTTAACATTAGAATGCAGTTTTGTTTGTCCACTAGCCCCATTTTATTTGGCTGAATCTTTGGGTAATATTCACTTACCAAATGTGGTGGGAATTGAAGGCGGCCTTTTGGACAATTTTATAGACAGCTGTTGTAGCATGCCCTGCTTCTGCTCATATTACTCATTTGTCTGTTAATGGTCCTATTCCACTTGAAAGGAATTGCCCTCAATTTATTAGACATCAGACCACAGTAAAATAAATTATTATGTCAGGCATAATGTTTATATAATATGGAAGAAAGGAGATAATTATTAACTCCTGTCTAGTACAAATAAATAAAATGAAGCCTATTACAGTTCTGAAATAACTGCTGAACATGCCTCTGTTAATGCAAGTGCCTATCAAATTGATCCTAAATTTTAATGAATAAGCTAGAGCTGCAAACCTCAATGCCTCTCCTATCTGCTCAGCAGTTAACAGTTTTTATTTTGTAAACAGCTTGTCTGTTCTGACATGCTCTAAAGTCTGTCTCAATAGTTACAAATATAGTAAGTATGATAATAAGTTCTCACTTTAAAGAATGAAATGTACATGGAAGCTACCATAGTTTCCTCCTAGTGTAACCATTTTCTTAATCTTATTAACCTTCTGACAACACTCATATGATTGCAAATTACTGTGTTTCAGCTTTAGGGTCTGACACATGAGGTCTGAGGTAAGTTGGAGTTGGTATATGCAGGTTAGTCAAGTACAAAACTAAATATTACAAAAGTGCCTGGAAAGATTCATATTCTTTATGTCACTCAAGTGCACAAACTCCCGCGGAAACTTTACACAGGAATCAGCCATTCAGCCCAATATATTTGTTTTCACAGTGAGTGTCTGTCCACCATATCTGAAATAATGTCAGGTTGGCATCTGATGACCTTCAATGTTCACATTTCAACTTCATTTTTAGATAACTTGTTTGAGGCACTCACAGGTCACTAACACTAGTGGTGAAAAGAGAAAGGGGCATCAAAACTGTGATTACACAGGTTTCAGACAAAGCAAACCTCTGATACTTATAATCGTTAAAAAAAAAAAAAAAGTTAATTCAGTGTTTATCTAAAGACCAAACAGACTCCCAACTGCATTGGGTGAAACATTGCAAGAGACAAACAATTGGTCTGTCACTTGAGATAAGAATGTTTCCTGTCCATTTTCAGATCCTTTTTTAAAGTCTAGTATGTTTCTGTTTTCAAAGATGCAGGGATAATAAGTGGACACAATCTGATCACAATGCTGGCTTTAAATATTGAAAGCCAGTGGTGACAGTAGTGCCTGTGATACGTTATTTTGTGGCCTAGTCCAAGCTTATTAGTGTGCCAACCTACTGTTTGGTAGCTAACCTGTGTGGCTGGGTTTTTCCCCCTTATGATCTGCACCCTAGACGAATGCCTAATTCACCTTAATGGTGACACCGGCCAAGGGTGGCAGCTATAGTAAAGTTTCTAAAAAGACTAGAGTATATTAATGTTGTTTTTCGAAAAGAAATTATTTATTTCAATCTACTTACTATGATACATTGCCTATTAGCATCATCAGCTTATTGTTAAATATGGGCCTGCATTCTGCCATTTGCTTCACCTGTTTGGGGGCAGTTGCTTATCTTCTTTCATTATCATGCAAGTCATTATGAAGTGCTCATTCTTTAAACACAGGAATTGGGTATAAAATGCATACAAATCTAATCATAAACCCTCACATAGAGCTTTTAGGCATTTATCATAAATGAAGCCTCCAATAAAAGAAAGGAGAAACTGTATACAATTTTAAATGTTGAAATAAGCCACGTGAAATTAGATCTAAATTTAAGTGGGAGCCTGTGTAAATACATAAAAATTGAAATTATACAGGTATATTTCTATGTTTTAGTTATGGCCCCTGCTGTCTTATTTTGAATTAATTATAAAGCATAAGAGGCAAATTTCAACAGCCTGACAGTAAAACATTATAGTAGTTCATTTTACTTGATGCTAATGAATGTTTTGTCATATCCTACTTTTTAAGGAAGAGATTTCATTTTACCGCATCTTTAATATGTTGGGAGCAGATCAGAGTAGAAGTAAAACAGCTAAAAGTTAAAGAAAATGCACAGATAAGATCAAAAAGTCATATGTATTTATTGAAATATAAGCTCCAACCCATTGGATTGTAATGAATATCCAGGATGGAACAGCTGCATGAAGAAAATATGGAGCATAGGAAAAGAAATGTGACATACAAAATAGATTTAAGGGAAACGACAAAGTCAAAGTAAGAGAACAAGCTGGGGTCTAAATACTAAAAGCACTGTCAGTACCAAAAATCAAATCTAAAATGCTAAATGAAAATCTTTGTTGAGAAAGTCATTGCATAGCTTTGAGTGCCTAATTCAAACTATAAACCATAGACTGTCTGAATGTAATATGGCACATCACGTGATCTCCACAGCAAAGACAGGTGTATTTACCCTCAATTAACAACCACATGAAAAGGCACTAGGGTGAAATCACCAACTTAACAAATAAGTTAACACTATGGTGTAAATGAGAAAAAGTTCATTGCTGTTATGTGTGGTTAAGTGTTGGAATTCTGTTTTTTTGATAAAACACATCTGAGAGGCATCTGAAGACAATAAAAATTAATATAATTTTTGTAGTAACACTGCGGCAGCTCAGTCGTACAGTGGTTAAGTTGGGCTTATAGTTCCAGGAGACTAGCCTCAAGTTGCTATGTGGAGTTTTCTGGTCTCGAAGATATTATGACAGTTAAAAGACACAAGAACAAAAAAACTAGGGGCGTCATGTTTAAATTGTGCATACGCACAAAAATGTTGCATATGCCAATTTCCATGCTTTTCTCTATTAGATTCACCTATATGATGCAGTTTTATCAAATACACCAAAATTAATTGCATATCGTTTACAAAGGCAGACTTAATTGTGCCGTATCTGGTCCTTTGAAAGTTCTGTCCACTCTTGGGTTTTTAGCTGTAGGAGCTTTTCTACTTGAACTTGCTGACCGATCGGGTATTTCACAAACACCACTGAATTGCGCCATGCCAGTTGTATAGGATGGTATTATCCGCTTGTCATCCAGATATATAAGATTTCTTTACAGTGTGGTTGAACTGGCAAACATAAAAGCAGCAACGTCAACTTTTTTTACAAATATAATCGGAGTGGTCAACTGCACACACATTGCTATTGCAATGATACCAGACAAGTTACATCAGCCAGGGATGAATCCACATAGTCGCAGGTGCATTTTCTAACTAGTGCGGCAAAAAGCAAGCAGTCCTTTTAAGGAAAGTGAGTCACCTCATAGAAAAGAGCAGAGAATCGGTCCATTGTGCACTTGGGGCCATCGCTATGCTATAAAGGCACCTTCAGGGAATGAATTTACTTATGTAAATAGAAGGTATTTCCATGCTATTAATGTGCTGTTCTATAGTGCACAGAAAGTGTGTTGCAGTGTGCAAGCATGTACCTGAAAAGATCCACTATGATGAACCTGACCCACCAAATGATCAGCCAGATCGGACAGCGTTACAACTTTATTTGAATGTAATTAACAGAATGTAAAAACAGTTAATCAGATGCAGCATTTATTTTTTAACCAATTTATTTAATTTGTGGTCAATATCACATATTACAGCCTTTATATTCCTTAGTTCACTGGCTACATCTCTTAAAGCATCCACTATTGCATTTTGTTGCTCCTGAACAGCATCTGTCAGCATACCCTCAACAGTTTCTTAAGGTATGTAGAGGTGTGCGTGCAGCCAATGCCCGAAGACATACTCGGCACAGCAGCATCATCACCGCCTGACCATTGTACGGGGGTCAGTTTTTGTAATATTGACTGAAAAAGAATGAACAGACATTGGGCCGCGACTTGCCTTTTCACGTTGACTGTGATATCTGACTAGTTGTTTTTTCTTTCAGGCACTGTGCGACTTTCTGAACTTGAACTTTCGAGTGTCTCCACTTTTGTTTCTTATACCATGGTGTTTTTCCTTGCCTGCACTTTGCATTGGCTGAAAGTCTCCCTTTTTTACATACCTTTTCCATTGTTTTTTAACGAAACACTGAAGAGAAGGTAATATTTATAATGATTTGCATATTAAATTATGCAAAATTCTGGGAGAAGTCAGGGTGGGGCTGTAGTAGCATATGCATGTGTTAAATTTGACATTCATTGGGTTTTGTAAAGGGGAAGTGCGTGGAACTAGGCGTATGTACAGATTTGTCCGTAAAAAATCCAGTTTCCACTTTTGTCCATATGCCATGTTTTAGTGTGAATTCTATGCATGGCGTTATACATGAGGCCCCAGGAGATGAAAAATCAGAGACGAAACTAAAAGATAACCAAAATGGTAGACATAAAAGAGTTGAAAAAACAAAGCTAAGAAGTAAAAACAAGCCTTTCCCTAAGAAAATATTTTTATATTATCCAAAAGCAATAAAATGAGACTGGAGCTGCCACACCAACATAAAAGGCATCATGAGAGGTGGTCAAGGTGGCAGCCACAAAGAAAGTACAGATGTCGACAGAAATATGTACTTTCTGACTGCTGATGCCAACTACTTTATGATTGACCAACTTGCCTGTTGCTGCTTATCTGCATACGCATGAAATATGTGAGTATGGCTGTAAAAGTTTTAACTACTTAAATCATGTTATTTTAGTTGCCCAGAAGAAGGAAAAGTGTTCTTTTGCTTTTCATGTTTAAATGTTGAAGCATTTTATGTTGAGCAAAAATGTTAAAGAAAATTATTTATTTTTAGAACACTCAAGCTGTGTTAGGCTATTTGCACCTTATGGACGGGCTGGGTTAAGCTGAGAACAAAAGCATACAGACCCCACTCTGTGTGGTGTCACATGTTACAGTATCTAAAAATAAGTGATAGTTCTAGTGTTAAATATTACATTCCATTTGGCCAAGTATAGCAGAGACAGTGACTTGGGGAGGCTTTGCTTCTTCAGGAGGAAGACAACTAACTTAAATGAAGTGAAAATAAATCCTGTGGAAGGCAATGGTCAAAAACACACAAGCTAGTCTACAACAGAAAGGTTAAAGAAATAATCTAATTGGTCATGTCAAAGTTCAGACCTAAGGTATATTAAGATGTTGCAGCAGAATTTAGAATCAGTAGTTAATGCTTAAAATCTCTTACATTTTTGCAAGGAGGAATCATTTGAATTTCTCTACAGCCCTGTGAGAATTTAAATAACTACAGAAAAAAGCTATACTGTAGATACGGTGATTGCTTTTAACACTTGCATAATTAAGTACCAACATTTAGTGTTTTTTTGCTCACCCAGAATCTACTATTATATTTAGACTAAAGATCTGAGCAAATTCACTAAGAACAGTACACAATAATGCAGAAAATTAGACAGAGGGTAAATACTTTTTATGGTACCATATATCCTGGAATCCCCTTACTCTAATTTAATTTATCTTTAAAAAAACATGTTTCCTTTGCTCTTATTTCAAAAACATGGTTTAGATGTGAGTGTTTTTATCTTTTATATAAAGGTACAGCATGCAAGGAAGCACCAAGCTCCTTTAAACCATAGAATTATATTATTAAGTGTGTGTGCTTATAGACTTAGGGCACCCTGTGACACAGAGATAATACTTACAGCTTGTTGCAGCTGCTTTTCTAGTATGCTGTTTTTAAATATTAAGAAAGCATAGGTAATAGGATAAGAAGACAAAATTCCTAATTTTCTTTTTTTTTTCTTTTCTGAAAAATGCATAAATACTTCCATGTGCTCTCCACTTATTAAGCTGTTAAAAAATGTTACAATTAATTGTCATCATATACTGTAGAAAAATATTTTGCTCTGAGATGACTAAAATGAGCTGGCAAATTGCCTTTAGTTAATCTGGAAAATATACTCAAGAGCTCATTGCAGTTTTCTTTTTTGTACTTTTTTCTGGTGACACCATTGTTTATTTGCTAATTATTTTTTGGAGATATTTTTTCCCTTTCTTACATAAGAACAGTTTGACAAATGAAAGAAGACCATTCTCATTTTGTTAACTAATAAGTAAGTTCCCCCCATAACTCAGCCAGATCATTTTTGAAATTACCAAAGTTTTCACTTCAACTAAATAATTTGCCAATCTATTTCAGTTTTCCATGGCCTTTTTATTGGGAGGGAGACACATCTAAAACTTCTGTGTTTTCTATAATTGTCTCAGAGTTAAGGATATATTCTTTGTAAGGAGTGTCTACTCACTCCTGCTGTAATGTCGCACCTAATGTGGTAAAGATGGCAGTCATTTTGTGCACATCTTCTCTCAAATATATAAATGAGCTATAGTGCAGAATTACTGAATACAACTACACAATTGGTGAGGCTAATGAAACTTTTTTTCCACCTCTGCTCCCATTTCTTGCATGGTATTATTGTCATGCACCACTTCTGATCATTCACTACTAGAACTATTTCCCTTCAGCACACAGATTAATACCATTTCCATTTGCCAGAGGCACATGCCTTGAATAAGAAACAGTAATTTTGTTCAGAAGTGACAGATTTCACAGTAACCTGCACTAACATTGTGTTTGATTTACATTTGTGGTGTGACTGCAGATTTCAATTCTACACATATTACTTTCTTATTTTAAAATGTTGCAGCAATATGATTTATAGCAACAAATATACATTTTAAAATGTTTGTGTTTATATAACTAATTAAAAGGTGACTTAAGTATAGTCCAGAACAGAAATACTTTATAATATGTTAGTGAGTAACTGTGGGGTTGCCAAAAGTTAATGTTGCCTTATACTCTTATGTCTTAGGTCATTCCATTTTGCAGTACTTTCTTTGGCCACACATTGAGTTATTTTTAAAGCTAATTATCTGGGAAGTAAGTGTTTGTTTGTGAAAACAAATGTGGCAGACACCTCCATAACAGAAGGACTGGGGGAGAGAAGAGGCATAGGTCATTACCTCCCCCGAAATGTTAGATGGCATTCCTCCCTGGGTTGCTGCAGCATCACGGATTCCTTCAGGGCTTCATGGGAGATGGAGTCCTGCTACTCAGCCCTGTTGGGTACCATGGGTGCCGGCAGGGAGTGCTGCAAGGACTGTTAACAGACCACCGTTTGTATTCCCGAGATGAAGGATAAAAAAAGGCCACTGCTTCCATTGCAGGAGCCAGAGTCGGGAGGAAAGTGATGAAGCTTACTGGAGGAGGACAGAGGCAAAGAGAGATGATTAAAATGAATACAAAAACATTCCTGCAAAAAAGTAACAAGAATTAATTGTTTTCCAAGGACTTATCAATATCAAACAGCACACTTGATTCAACTTAATATGGCAGTGGTTAGCTAATCCAGGTGTGCCAGTGCTGCAGTTTAATAAATAAACTGATGTATAGGATGGTGACCCTAAATAATTAGGTGACTTAAGGAGAAGTTTTGAAGGCCAAGTTGATATAACAAAAACATCTGAGAAAATTTCAACAGAAGAATGGTTGTGGATAAGATCAAAGAAAGAAAACTAGGACTGTTGCAGGATGCAAAACATCAGATTGATAAAAACTGATATTTGGAAGAGTCCAGGGAATGAGAAAAAAAAATGACTGGAAATTAACTGAGTGGAGCTCTCGAACAATAGTCCATACTTGGCCAAAATAGATAAGGAAATAGGCTCAACGAATGTGACTGTAAGTATGTGCATCCATTGGATTATGGAATTCAATGAAGCTAATATACTTTGACAGACCTAAAATCACATTCAGTCTGTCATTAGAGAATATGAACAAACTAGGCAAGCTGAAGAAATAAAATGTAAAGTAGAGACCAAAAAGCTGCACTTCTTTAATGGACAGAAGGAAATCCAGAATAGTGCTTGTTCAGCATTGGGCATAGAATAGAATAAATATCAGTTTTTCACAAAAGAAAATCCCCTGTTAATTACTGTGGCAAGACTTGTGAATGAGAATGAAATTAGGAAAATAGCATACATTTCTCAGGAACTTGACATTGTGAAAACTGTAGTGATAAAATTACTATGCTCATTTTCTGAAAAAAAAGTGCCACATTATATGAAACAGGATAAAAAATGGAGAGGAGCTCTGGTTAAGTAACATGTTCATTGATGCTTTAGATTCAGTTTTATATCTTATTTTTTCTATTTTATGAAACAGTGATTACTGCATTTTCCATACAAATTCATATTCTGAAAATTTTAATCCTTAAATTTTACGATCCTGCGGACATTTAAGAAAAAGAGAATTTCTGATTACATGAAAACAGATAATATACGGCATATACTCGCATATACAGTAAGTCAGGACTTAAAACCCGAAAAGTTGATCATAAAATCAGATCCCGACTTATACGCCCGTTTAAAAATATAATCATTGTTAATTTTATTTTTACATCTTCTTGCTTCCTCCAATCTCACATCAGTTTCTCAGACACAGCGAATTTGTTGCAACAGCGCAGTTACCAATTTCTTTCACCACTTCAACGATTTAAAATTAAAACCAGCTTCATATTTTTTTCTGATCTTACACTCCATCATATATAAGAGATGCTCTTACGATAAAGGTGTATGAGGGTCTGAGATACAAAAAACACTAAACAGTGCAAATGTCGCTTCGGAATAGTTCAGGTATTACCATGTGGTCACGTAGTTACAATGCATAGAAAAAAAGGCAGTGTGTTCCGTGGTTACTCTCTCAGGTGGGTGTTAGCATATTATAATCTCTTGGACCACTAGCGTGAATTTTCTGCATTCGACTTATACGACCGGCATTATAAAATACCAGATATTAAACGGAAATATCAAGCCCTGACTTATCTTCGGGAGAACTTAAACGCAAGTATATACTGTAACTTCTTTAGTTTCTACTAGATGAGGAAAAATAGTTATTACATCATTTTATTATTTGAATTATTTTTAATTCAAATTGATAATTATAAATAGGCCTTTTGTCAGTGTGAGTCACTTGTGAGACTGACCCCTACACTGGAGTGTGCTTTGTTTCAGCCATGGTATACTTGTGTTTATATTGCCTTTCCTTGTCTTTTTCATTCATTTTTCAGTTTTGATCATTTATTATGGTCATTTCTGTTAATATTGTTCCCTCTATGTATTACTGAGCAGATATATTTAATGTATTACTGTTTTTGTTATATTTAACAATATTTCTGTACTATCTCAAATGTAGAGACAATATTGTTTGAAAGAGGAGGACCAGAAAATGGGACAGAATCAGAGATACACACATGAAATCAAAAGGTCAAGCTGAACGCTTAACAAGACAAAAAAACAAAACCTATAAAATCATGGTCAATAAAGTTTCCAAAAGTCATATGCCTGAGACAACAAAAAGAAAAGAATATAGTACTAATCTTTTAGAGGTTATCCAATGCATTTAACTTGTCAGTAACTGATGACAGGTTGGAACTCCAGAGACCACACACCCCAGCAACTGGGAAGCCATGTCTAGACAACAAGCTAACAAAATGCTGACACTTGTAACTAAACAAAATGGCGTGAATTGCACAAGACATATTTAACAACACCCAAATATTTGAAATCCTCATAGCCCAAACCCTAATAAAAGTCAGTTGAAGAACAAATGATTTCCAAAAGAAGCCTAGAAAAATTAAAAACAAAATACTAACAGGTTGGCACTCTGTCCGGGTTTGCTTTTTGCCTCACACCTCATTTTTTGGGAAAAGGCTCTGCCTCTGTCCAGCAAGCCTGTATTGCATTACACAGGTTGCAGAATGTTAGGTCTTGTTATCCATTTATTATGCTGATAATGGAAATGGAAGAAACCAATGAACAGTGTGTTCAAGGGTATGACCGGAAGCCTTAAATGCAACTTTGGACAATCTTGTCATAGTAAGTGATATTCTGATAATGTAATGGAGATGGGAGAATGGCCATACTTTTGTAATTGAAAACTCGTGAAGATAGCTCATGTTGTATTATCTGGTTGATACCTTGTTTTACCAATTTCCTTTTCACTGAGTTTTTCTGGGAAACGTTGAACTATTTTAATATGAAATTCAGGGTTATTTCTATAGTTTTGTTTTTCAAAAAATGATTCTTGATAATTCTAATTCTAAACTAATTTCAACTGCTGCACCAGGACTATTCATCAATAGTGTGAAAGTCTGAGGCTTCACAGTCATTAATATGGAAATTGGCTTTCTCCTTTCTTTATGAAAAAGGCATGGTGATCATGCACACCTAATTTTCTAAATTCTAGAAATAACTAATGAACAGTGTGCAACAAGTTGGATTGCTTTTGCTTCTTTGAAACTTCTGTCTTTTATGACATAAAAATATATTGCTATTACTACTGTTTAACCAAATACTTCTTCTGTTTTCTTTTAGGGTGACACAATAGTGCATACCCAGTCACTGCCCATATGATTTTGGCAGTTTTAGGCAACTTCATAAAGACATTTTACAGATATTCTACTTTCCTCCTACATCCCAAAGTGGATGTTTTACACCATTTATTACTCTAAAATGAACAAATGTGACTGAGAGTGGCTGTATGTGTCAGTGTACTCCAGAGTTGGGTTCTTCATAGCATTCAGCTTATCACATGGAATGGAAAAACTTAATTCATATAACTGACAGAGTGAAGGAAATAACAGATGGAAAATATGAAAGATGGAAAAAACCAGAGACACAGAATGCAGTATACAGTATACCAAGCAGCGCATGCCCAGTTTTATGGGATGTGAGACAAACATCTAAAAAACTCGCAACACACACACAAGAACATTGCAATGCTGTCAGAAGGAAGGACCAACGATCTCTGATATACGCAAATCCCTGTTCAACCGAATACGCGTTTAACTGGGACACGGTGCAAGTAAAATTCAAGGTTAATATTACAAGTGCCAGAGAACTGGCCATCAAACAAAAACATCATTAACAGACACTTGGACATGAACCCAGCAAATGCAGGATTAAAAAAATAACATCCACATATTATACAAGAAAACCCCACTTTAGTATCCCCCATTACACCTACCTATCCCCCTTCCTCATTTGCTATATATTGCCTTTGATTCCTGTAAGTCTAATCATTTTCCTCTGATGATGACTCCAGGTAGGGGTTGAAAGCTTAGGAATAAAAAAACTATTTTAAGATACATGACTCATCTTCATCCTTTGTGGATTTCTAGCTACACATATGCAACACGTATTACAGACCTTCACTTATATGTATAGATTTGGCAGATACACAGATATAGGTTTATTTATTTCAAGTACTTCGCAGATATCACATCTTTTTTCTTTTCTTGATTTGTTTTGTTTGGCTTTGTTTATTTTGTCTTTGACTTCAATGCCAGAAGCTTAGACAGGAGTTCATTTTGTCATACAAGTGAGTTCTTCTATTGAGGAATAAAAAAATCAATATAAAAAGTTGTATGCCTTAATACCCAGGTGATTTATTGATCTTGTTCTTTGAGTGTAGCCCATTCTGTGTTCTGCCTCTAAAAATACAAGGTGTTATTATGGTAAGATTTTAAAAGACAAACATTTCTCTGTTTTGCAGACCAACTGTGTACCTTTTCCATTCTTGGATTAATTAGTCCTGTTTTATAGCTTTAATGTTAGGAATGATACCCAAAAGATTTGCCACCCTATATTTTGAAATGCGTCTGTGTTCAATCTATCTAATGGCCTTTAAATTTAATCACTCATCTCGAGGTGTCTAATGTTCATGTAGTAAGACACCATTAACTTCCTAGACATTTATTTCTCTTTAATGTAGGAGCTAAACTGCCTTGATGCCAAGTGATTTTGAGCAAATGATAACTTATAGACTATGGGGGTATGAATGTCAAGTGAACTGATTATGTTCAATGAATAATAATTGGATTTCTGTATGGACCAAAGGATAAATAGCACCTATCTTTTAAAAAAGAGGATACAGTATGTTGCTTGAAAAATAGAGTTTGAAAGAATTGTAATAAAAATATGAACAGCAAGAACCTGGATTAAACTTAACTTGCACATTTTTGATACAATATCTCAGTAAGAATCCACTTCTTCATGATGATTTACAGGCAGCTGAAGGTAAACAATGCCAAAGCTCTATACATTGTAGAGACATAATCAATATAAGGCTGAACTCTCTCATTGACGCTGTTCATTTTGCTCACTCAGATGTGTCATTCCCGCACTGTGATCAGCGATTCTGCTTTATTACATCCTTTGATTACAGAGATTTTGGAAGTTCAGGCCTTGAATATTCTGCAAGAGCAAATTAAGAAAGGGCACATTGATTGGTAATTGTTGTCAAATCATTGCTAGCTCTTTCTCTCCAGTGACCTTACTCTTTGAGAGAGGGACCTTTCGTGACTAAGTAATAATAAGTGGTATTTGAGGAGAAAAGAGTAACTGATGGAAAAGTTTAAAGTTGGATTTAGCTTAGTGATTCTAAGATCCACTTACTGTTGAGAAATTGTCATGAACAGGACCAAAGTTCAGGCACTAGACATATGAAAAGCAAATAGTTTGAAGGAGTAAGAGAACTTGTAGCCCAGATCACAGAGCTGGTAAACAAAGGCAGAACTCTGAATCAAGAACTTTGCTATAGAGATGCTTAACAGTCTAACATACTAAAACCAAAATAAATTTCTACAAAAAAGATAAAAATCATTAAAATGGAATCTGAAGGACTAATCTGACTCATTGTTTGTGCACTAAGGTTCATCCAGGAGCTGGTTAAACTACATGCGAGTGTCCTTGAATAACGGCAACTTCAAGAGATGAAGGCACCAGGCAATGAGTACATTTACAGTGTGTTTAAAAGGCTAGGAACACCAGTGTCTATTGTACACAACACCACAGGAACATTTAATCTGAACAAGCCATTTCTGTTTTGTGAATGTGGATGACTCCTTCTATCCTGGTTTTCTAAATGGTGTCAAATTTTCCATATATGTTTCATAGCTTTACCGTTTTCAACTCTTCAACTTGCACCTGTAGTACTGCTTCACCATTTCTACTGCTAGTGTGTCACTATATATACAATTTTGTATACTCTGTTCTTGTATCTTTTAGATACAGGGTTTTCCTAGAGAAATCTAAAGTATATACAAAGTGATAAAATACACTTGTGGTAATTTAGTCAGTTATGGTTTTAGAAACCCAGTAAACAATGACTCATCTGTCTTCGTTTCAATGATAATATCATTCCAATTTTGGATATTTATTTTAGCAACTCCCATGATGGCATCTACCTATCTGACTTTGTTTCTCCTAGACTGATTTCTATCTATCAGTGACACCCAATTAATAGACTTCTCTACTCAAAATATTGCCATGTTGTTTTTACTTTAGGTTGACTGTGGATGATTGTCTAAGCAATTTATATCAGTCCTGACAGTGACTTATTTCTTTATCAGGTTCTCCATAGCATATGCTTTTAAACATTAAATTTCAAAGGCCATAGGTATATTTTGATTTTCATTCTTCAAGGTCCATTTATACAGCCACACTGCATGTGCTAAGATCACTGTATTATCAAATTCAAAAAAATATTTTTCTAGCAGGTGTTGTTTTATTGTTTTATTTTGTGTTTGTGAACTTTATTCATGTGGTTGGGCCTAAAAGGATGAAATAGTTTTAACAATGTATAGATAAGTGCTACAAAAAGTTAGTGTCAGGTGTCAACCATATTGTATTCTGTTTAGTTCATAACAGACATTTAGTAAAATTATTTCAGGTTTATTTTTATGTGTAAATGGCATAATCAGACACTTCTTATAATGAAAACAACACTTTATTGTAAGGTTTATAAACTCTTTTAGGACTCCCCCCAACTGAACAACACACTGAAGAGCTTCCTGAAGCACCATCGGCGCATCTGTGGAAGACAGCTTGTCCGTCGCCAGGGCAACTGCATGCTCCTAGTGCTGCAGCGGCTCATCCCAAAAGCAAATCCAAGCCAACCATTGTTGTGCTATAAGCGCTGCCATGGATGGGTGATGCAAGGAACATTATAAATGCAGGGAATAGTATTATTCGGCCACTAACCTGGCCAAGACCCTGCCTGATTGTTGTGTCTTTGCATAGGAGAGTGGTAGATCCCACTACAATAAGTAACCATGCTGTTTTTGTTTCAAGCTGAATAAAGCTAGTTTTTCTAAAGTTACTGAGACTCAGCCTCGTGTTTTCGGGTGCAAGACAGGGACTCACACGCCACATGGTACCAGAAGTGGGGTCCTTGCACCGATGGATCCCCAAGAAGTACAGCAAAACCCAGAGCAAGAAGAAGCTCCGGTGGCCGTCCCTACCTTGATGCTGCCACGAGATGTGCTGCTGAAGATGGATCCCTCGGACGACCCTGAGCATTTCCTATTCTGCTTTGAACGTATGGCAACATTGATGCGCTGGGACAGGGGAGTCTGGGCAGCTATTTTGGCCCTGTTTTTAACTGGAGAAGCCCTCCAAGCTGTACGGAATCTCCCTCCCGAAAGGCTCGATGATTATGACTTCCCGAAGCAACAGATCCTCCTCTGCATGGCTGTGAGCCCGGTGGACAAGGGGCACCAGTTTCAACTGTGGCATATTGATCCGGATCGCCCTGTACAAGGACAGATCCAGGGCTTAGTGGACCTGATTCAAAGCTGGATCCACGGATACCCTTTCAAGTGCGTTCTGGAGAAACTCGCTATTGATGCAGTCCTGTCACGGATAAACGAGAGCCTTTGTGATGAAATGCTACTAAATGATGTCCACTTGCTGCTGGATCTGACCCGCAGACTTGAGGGTGCACAAACCACCTGGAAACAATGGGGCTACCCAGGCTTGACCCCAATTTCGATCCAGCCAGCACAGGCATTCAGGGTCACCAGCACCATGGGTAGAAGACACCAGAGTGTGAACACCATGGTGTGGACTAAACACAGCCGCTTTCCCTGTGATCAACTGGGACATCTGGCTCGGGAGTGTCACCTCGCACCTGAGCAAACAACGGCTATAGGTCTGGCCCAGGTATGCGGCTTGCAAGTTTCCCCCAAGATGTTAAAGGAGGGCAATTTTAAGGTCTCTATTACGTTGGCTGGGCGGGAATTCTCTGCACTGTTGGACTCTGGTAGCAAGCTCTGTGTAGTACGCCGTCACTTGCTCCAGCAAACCCCTTATAAGGCTACAGACAAAGTAAGTATCCGCTGCATCCATGTGGACATTAAAACATACAAGACTATATTACTCCCTCTGAAATTTAAAGGGAAGAACTTTAAGGTTTGGACTACCATATCAGACACCTCACTCTGGCCACTCCTAATGGGAAAAAGAAATGTCCTCTTTCCACAGGTCTTGGCCACCTGCAGAGTGCCTAACCCCGTAGTGGATAGAGGGGGGCTTGCCACCGACAATGTCCATCAAGGAAACGGGTTTGAAATTGAACCGGAGTTGCCGACGAGCTGGGGGACGAATCGTCAAGTGAAGACCCGGGACAGCTGACAAACTTTTTTGCACCATTGCACACACCAACAGCCTCCACAGACCGGACACTCAATACAGACCAGACACTCAATACAGACCAGGACAAAAATGAAATAGCAGTGGGAGGTGAGTGTGATTCTGCATAAAACACGGAGAACGCAGAGACTGCTCTCTAGGCGGAGTTTGCTTGCCTACAACAAGCCGATAACAACTTGGATTTTGCATTCAGACAAGCCCACGTCACAAATGATTTTTACTATCTGGAGAGAGAGGACCCGAATTTTAAAATATCAAACTTTTTACTTAAGGATGGTTTTCTATATTGGGTGATTTCTGATTGCATGGGTGATGGACGTATTGGGCAGTCGGTAGTAACAAGTGAGCATTGGGAGAAGATTTTAAAAAATTGCTCACAGTCACGTTTTGTGGGAGGGGGTGAGGGAATGCATTTTAAAAGGCTTTTATTGGATAAATGTCGGTTGGGATGTGGAGCGATTTTGTAAGGTCTGTCCCGACTGTCAAATAATTTCCGCTAACAGACCTGTCAGGGCACCCCTTGTACCGATGCCCATTTTAGACATACCCTTTGATTCTCCAAAGCAGTACGTATTCACTTATGGCAATCCATATGCAAAAGATTCACTCAGATGGAATAACATAATCAATACAAGTATGTACTGCACTTCCCTCTTAGCTACAGAGAAACATGGTGTTTTTAAGAAACTCAATGAAACTCTTAGCAGGACAGATAACGTTGCACTCTCAAGTTCACCACTGAGCTGAAATCAGTTTGTCATTCTGCAGCCGCAACAGATCTCTTATCAGTTAGGTTAATTTTGTTACTAATCAGGCAACTTCAAGTTACCCTTTACTGTAAAACAATTCAAAACCTTGCTTTTGTTTCACAAAATGAATATTATATCTTGCATAATTTTTAGAAAATGTATATGGTATGAGATATATAGATTTACCTTGCATTTCGTGAGCATATTCAAAGTTTTAAATGTGCATTCTGCAGTATGTTAAAATGTTGAATGAATGTAAAATAAACATTATTCTGTTTTGTATTTTCATGATTTAAATCTATACATTATTTATAGTATTGCATATTTTAAATATAATCTTTCAGCATATCAGGCAATATACATGGTGTAAGTACCAGAGAGGATGGTCTAGCATCCTGACAGGGGTTAAGGATAATTCCTTACCTGGCTGGGCTGATGTAATGAGAGGACCGCTGCAGTGGGGACCCAGCCCAGTGAGCAGAGCACCAGCTAGTGTCAGGAACAAGTAATGGAAGGACCAGCATAAATGGCTTTTTATGGACAATTCACGACAAAAGAGGTGGCAGTGTTCCTCTGACTGGCTCCTAACTTGGAAACCTGCAGGACTGCCTATAAGTTGGAGTCTGGAGGGGTGACCCTGTAGGGGTCCTTGGGTGCAGCTAGGGGATGTCATGGAAAAGGAGCTTGCAGGTGCTGTGCAGCATCTGTATATCCTGGAAGTGCTTCCACAAGTTAATGCCTCAATCCCGGAAGCACTGCCTGGTTCAGGGAGTCAGAGATGGGTGAGAGTTAAACAATGCTCATGGAGGAGGATGGGAAGGAGAAGGAAGAGATTGGTGTACTATTTAGTGATTGCTTGGTCAATTCATGCCTGAAAAGGGATTGCTGTTAATAAATTACTGCTTAACTGAACTTAGGACTGTTTGTGGTAGAGTTGTGTCTGGTGTTGGGGCACTGTGGCTCCCCCTGTGGTCACAATGGTTAGAGATCTGTGAACTATGTCAACTAACACGGTTAAAGAAAAAGTGACTTTTTGAACCAGGGTTATTATTAAAGTATCATGAATTTGTTGTTAGTGATTTAAATGGATTAAATTATTGCCATATTGGTGCCTAGCCCTATTTAGGAGCTTTATATGTGAAAGGTACCACATGACTGAAAGAATCAAGTAAAAATAAAGAATAATGACAAGCAAAAAGATTTAAAATAACAGTGCAACATTTATAAATGTAGTTTGTGTTATTCACTAAATGTCACTTATGTTTTTTCTACTTTCATAACTTTTTCCTCATCCCCTTTAAGGTGACTCTGTGGGTAAATAATAAAGAAGTTTGGAAGACAAGTAAATGTTTCTAAATTTTAAATACAAGTGTACGTTTGAAACGTATACAACCTACCTTCAAATAGACTTTAAAAAGGAAAAGGTTTACCTGATTTACATTATTCAAAATATGTGCGCCTTTGTGTTTCTGTGGCATGTTAATATATTTAGTTAGAGTTATTTGTAATGCTTCTTTGTCAAATTAGAAAAAATGTTTCAAATTCTAATTTACTGGCAAATGGTGGGTGGCAGATGCAATGCATCATCCATGAAATTAAAGCCATCAAAAAATGGGAAATTAAAAAACAAAGAAAACATGCAAACTGACTCAGTAATTGCCTTGCACTTTCTTTTGCTCTCTTTTACATTCTTGTTTTATGGAGTGAACAGTTTGTTGCAGCCATTGTTTCCTGAACCATCACATGGAATGGATGAGCATCACAATTATAAAAATAAAAACAATGAAATGTGGAACATACAACTCATTGACTCAAAGTCTCTTTTACAAAAATGGTTAATTAATAGCTATGGGTATTTTAAAAATGCAAAATGACATAATTTAGCTGCATTTTACTTAGTAACAAGTACTTATTATCTTGTAAAACTGGACAGAATTTTAAATGACTATCAATTTTACAGTTGATAGTCATGAGGGGTTAGGTCCTGGAATTCATATTTACTAAGGTTACAAGCAGTGCTTCACAATATAGTCTGTAGTAATGTAGATAAAAATGAATGTTAATCTTGCTTGCATTTTCTTTGCCACAGATCAATGAGTCATCTAACCCCAATACGTAACCCTGTGACATGGCTGGTGGTCACCATTACAAACACAGTCTTCATTTTTCCAGCTCCCTTTTCAGGGTTTGTTTTTCTTCTTCTTTAATGCCTATTGTGTGTGTTCTCCTGTGCTATTGTACACAGGCACCTTCGATCCTGGATCCTCATAACACTTCTTTTTGCAGGCCAGGGATAGGTGGGTGGACAGAGGGTGCCAAAAGGGAGCTGACTATTATCCATCCATTATCCAACCCGCTATGCCCTAACTACAGGGTCACAGGGGTCTGCTGGAGCCAATCCCAGGAAACACAGGGCGCAAGGCAGGAAACAAACCCCGGGGAGGGCACCAGCCCACCGCAGTTGACTATTATCCATTTTTATTCTTTATTTTGACAAAAAATTATTAATAGTATTAATACTCCTGTTACTTTTCCTTATTGGCTTCTATACAAATTTCAACACACACCTCATAAAGGAACAAACATTAAGTAAATGTAAAGAGTCATTTAAACAGCAGTATCAATTTATGTATCTAAAATGTAATTACTCATTTAATCATGTACTTTAAAAATAGAAATTCTTGATTTTAGCTGTCAATACCATTTAATGCTTAAGAAACCTAAGAAAATAATGTTTAACAAGAACAGATTATTCAGCCTACCAGTTCTCATCATTCTGAATGTAACTAATGCTTTAAAAACTCTAGTCAAGAGCCAAAGGTCCCGAAGTACAACTATCTGCAAATCTATTTGGAGTCTTATTCCATGCATCTATTATTTTATGTGTGAATAAATACCACACTTTTAAACAATTGTGTAAAATTTAACCTTAACCCCCTTCCATCTTCTGTCTAAACGCTAGTATAAGTCAGGTATTCATTTTCAGATGCTTAAACTGAAAAGATTTAACTCTTTCATATATTATACTCACCAGACTTAGAATACGTCTAGTAACTCAACTCTGGATATCCTCTAAACCTGATTTATTTTTTGAAATATGGAGACCAAAACTGCACACAATATTCCAGGCTTGCTCTGACAAGGGCATTGTACACTTTAGGATAACTACCATTGCCTTGTACTTAACCCATGCAAGTGTATGTTGCCGAAAATCCTATTAGTCTTCTTATTAAGATACCGTATGTAGACTGTCTGTATGTTTTTACTTTCTATATGTAATAATTTACATTTATTTACATTAAACTTTTTCATCACTTCATTTGGGAAGAATTTGTAGTACTGTAATTTATTGCGTCCTGTGCTCTAGTAAACACTGTACACTGTAGGTGCCATGGAGGAAAGGCAGGCATCCTGGTCAGGATGGAGAATGAATTCTTGCCTGGCCAGGAGGCCATACTGGATAGACTGTGCGAACGAGAACAGTTCATTCCCCTAGACGACAGGTGGCAGTGTTCCTCAGGTCTGAACCCAATTAGGACACCAGCAAGGGACTGGAGTTCAGAAACACAGCCCAGTCAGTGTCTTTCGCTACCGCTGTAGGGTGCTACCGGGGGAGGAATGTCCTTGTTTCCATATGACTGGGATATGCTTTGGATGACCTGGCCTGAACCGACACCAGCAGTCGTTTTTGGGTTAGATTCCAAATGGAGCCTGCAGCCTCATTTTACTGAGTCACAGTCAGGAAATAGCAGGCAACACTCACTTGGAGGAAGGATTGAGGGAAGAAATTGATTGTTTGTTGTATTCTGGTATTGATTTTGTCTGAAACATGTTGGTAACAAATGAATACCCTTTATTTGAACCTGGAGTTGTGTTGGGTGACATTGTGTCTGTGGTTTGGCATTCAGTGGCGCCGCCTTGGGGTTACAACCCTTTATCACACATTACCTTGTTCTGCTTCTTTTACTTTGCAGAATAGCATCACATGCAATTTATCAAGAGAGTTTCATAATAAATATAGATAAATAACACCCCTCTGATCAAATGTTTTTCTTAGTTCTTCTAAAATTTGTAGCTTACCTGTAAAACCTGATCTCACTGTGTCTTAATCCTTGCTGACTCTTTGCTAATACACCTGTATTTGAAATTAACTACTCAGTTTTCTTTTTAATAGTGGCATATGTTACTTCGATGAATTTACTCAGAATGCAACAATTCCCAAAAAAGGTGATCAATAACAATCAAACTTAACACCTAGACTTGGTGGCACAAATCTAGGTGCACCCCTCTGCTGTTGGATTTTAGATTTCATACTTGCTGATCCTTACGGGGTGATGTGCTTAGCCCACTACTGCACCTCATGTTAGAATATAAGAAATTTGACAAATAAGAAGAGACCATTCACTCCCTCAAGCCCATTTGTTTAGCTAATAGCTAAGCTGCCCCAATATCTCATCCAGATACTTCTTAAGGATTGTCAAGATTTCTGCTTCACCTACAGCAGCATTTCTCAACCTTCAAGTATTTGCGACCCGAGTTTTCATAAGAGTTTTAATCGCGCCCCCCCCCCAACGTTTTTTTGGAAGGAGCCCACTAATACCAATTTGTTCTTTTTTAATTAATGATATATCATAGATGCATATTTTATTATACCTACTTAACTTTTAGCAACATTTATCTAACTCTATATTTATTTTTCTAGTATCAGAATGTAGTTTACGTTAATTTGTTTTGGTTTCAATAGATGTATTTTTCATATTTTCAATTCTTGTTTTCTTTTTTTTACATCTTCGCGCCCCCCTTTTTGTTTTTTGTTGTGCACCCCACAGTTTGAGAACCACTGACCTACAGGTCTCTGTGTTTTTCCAGATTACCACAACTCTTCGCATAAAGAAGTACTTCTTGGCCTCAATCTTAAATGCATGTCCCCTTACTTTCCACTGGTGACCTCAAGTAGGTAATTTACACAAGTTGAAAGAATTCTGCTAGATCAGCTTTAAGAATGCCACTGAGGATTTTGTTGACCTGAATTAAGATCACACACAGTCACCTATGACAACGTGATCAGACACCATGTAATGCCACCATTAAAATTTATGCTGACACCACAATCATAGGCCTGGACACCAACACTAGAGCCTAAACAGAAATCTCTTACTTAAAGTCAGTAATACCAAGGATATTGCTCATAGAGTTTAGAAAGCAGGAGGCATACTACACTGCTATCTACAGTATGCTGGAGGAGATGCTTTTGACAGGGCCAACAACTTTAAGGTTGTTGGAATGACCGTCAGTGGTGACCTGCTGTAGACACTACACATTTTGGCTATAGACATCTGAGGGAAGCACACATGTCTCTACTTAAGTTTACAAAATTTAACAGGTGCACATTAGAGTTTAAATTTACTTGGTGAATAAGGTTATTACATTCACACCGCTGCCTTGTGTTCAGAACAAATAAGGCACGCGACTTAAAAGGAAAGAGAATTATTAGATACCTATGATGTCCTATATCACTTTTCTCACATCTCCCTTCTAGCAAACTGCACATGACCATTAATACACGTGCCATTAAATCTTGAGGCAATCTATATTCACAGGTCATAAGAATACTCATTAGCCACTCATAATGATAAACACACGTTCTTTTACATATACTATGCTGTGATTAAATGGAGTCCAATTCCAACTAACCTCCTGGCCTTCTTTTATTTAACACTCTGGAATTCAGTGTTGTATGATGTTGCAGGATCCCATACATCCATCCTTTCAATTTCCAAACCTGTAGGAATACAATGAGATTGAATTCTTTCCAGAGAATGAAATCTATTTATCTTTGTATATGTCAAATTCAGGAAACATACACTAATCTCTTTAGCAATAATGTAGAGGCACTAGAAAAAAAAAAATATTCACCTACTGTATGTTGTCCATAAGCAAAAGTATTAACAGAATGTAATTTTTAATAAAAGCATTTTGTTTATTTAAACAGGACAGTCACTACTGTGTTTTTGTTCTTTAATCTTCTTATATAATACGCTACTGTGGCTGTTCGTTTGTCTGTCCAGGATTTTAAATCACCTTTAGCTTGCAAACCGTTTGACCCATTGACCTGAAATTTGGTACATATATACTATGTGACATCTACTTTCCGCTTTCGGGGTGATGATTGCCCTCCAAGGTTATTCCTCTTTTTATTTTTATTTTATATTATTGTAGAATCTTGGCAGCGGTAAGCAGCCTGTATGCATATGCCATCCTCATTCCCTACCACCATCACTGTCACTTCCCCTGCCTCTTCATATTTTAAATCATTCTTGAGGCAGATTGAAGATTTAAGTGCCAGCTTAAGTGAAAAATTAAAGAAAACGTACTAAGTAATTGCAACACAAACACTGACTTAATCAGTTTTAATGCGAAAAGTTGGCAACAGAAGAAGAGAAGAAGCGGGCCGCTAGGGTGGAGACAAGAAGCGCTGCTCAGGAAGCAGCAAGCACATCAACCTCTGAGCAAACGAATGCTAAACATGCAGAGAAAGAGGATGAAATCTAGGAATGCTCAAGACAAGTGTATTCCAGTTATCGTGCAGTGAGCCATTACTGGTATGAAATGTTTCTTAAAGCTGAAATGAAGGTTTTGTAAGCACGGGGAATCACTGTAATGTTTGCATTAAAATAATTTGTTGACGGTCTATAAAGAAGCATTCATTTTTCCGTACTGATTTAATTTTTAAAATAACTTATTGTTGAATTCAGATTTACTACATTAAGAAACTACTTAAAGAAAACATTTCTCATACATCACATTGAAAGCTTTAGTGTACTGTATGTACATTATATGAGACAATCGTATTGTGGTGACTAATATAATAAAATCCCAAATAAATGTATTACGTGTTTAGCATTTGTATGGTTAAGTGATTCCTCTTTAGAAACACATTTTTCCAGCATTTTTGTATGAATTCAGTTATTGTTCTTATTTTCCGGGATTTTAGCTTGCAACTATATTAGTGCTACAGTGTACTTTGCCCAAGCTGCTATCTCCATTATTTTGTTTAGAGGTGTTTGTTGTGCTTAGAGAAAGTATTGCATCCAGGTGTCATTAAATCCTACCCTCTCCTTCTTTTATTCATTTTTTTATTGAACTTCAGGATCATTCCCTCCCTGCTTTATATGTTTTTGTTTGCATCTGGTTTTGTCAGGTAAGGTATGCATTTCTTCCATATTAGAGGGCTAAGAAATGGGCTGCAGTATCAGAGAAAACATGACAGTGTAACGCTGCACAGGTACCAAAGCTGTGGCGTTGGGTTTGTAACATTAATTAATCTTTGTTTGCTTTCATTTCTAAGACTTTGATAATGGTATATGTTTGTTTAAAAGTAATCACTGATATATTTGCATAATTATCTTAACACCTTCAGATTTTCTTGTGGCAAGGCAGTAAGGTAAATGTTTTGCATTAATAAAAGTGCTTCTGTCATTTCTTTTATGTTTTTATAAGCTGCGGTAAGGGCAGATATGCTTTTAGCCTGACTTGTGAGCTTCCATCCCTTGAAACTGGCAGAAAATCATGACAAAGTCATTGAAGGTCATAAGTTGCTTTTAGAGCGCATAAATCATTAAATGTGAGAGGACACCTCATCTCTGGATGAGAAACTCACATAGAGTACACCACATTTGCTCCGATTCATAACAGTCTTGATAATATTTGCTCTCAGCTTTTGTCTTCATTTCTTCCATTTTAAACCACTTACCCCACTATTTTTTGTTGAAGCACCTTGCAGAGCTTTGAGATGCCAGAGCCCATCCTATAAACTTTTTGATCAAGGCAGGAATCTGGACAGAATGTCACTCACCCA
The DNA here is from genome assembly GCA_026402145.1 of Polypterus bichir lapradei. Taxonomy (NCBI): domain Eukaryota; kingdom Metazoa; phylum Chordata; class Cladistia; order Polypteriformes; family Polypteridae; genus Polypterus; species Polypterus bichir. The sequence goes on from JANRMT010062834.1 coordinate 202,241, forward strand.
TACAGCCACACTGTCTTTTGTTAAGAGTTGTTCAACTGCTTGTGGGATAAAATAGGAATATTCTGAAAATTTAAAAAAATAGCAGACTTCAGGCAGAAAGTGGCCTGACTGATATTCAAACTGATTTCCTGAAGGTATGAGCCCAGTTAATGTTTAATAATGAAACCTGAAAACCTTTTCACTACCACTGTAATTTGTCAGACAACTGAAATCTAAAGGAAAAAAAATCTAATTTCTAAAAATAGAAAGCCTTTCTTTTTTGTCAGGGCCACATAGTGCCCTGTCCCTGCCACCCCCTTCATCTTTTTCAAATTAAACACAAGTAGGTTCACTAACTTCGTTAAAGTCAATTAGAGAGTTGGAAGAGCAAACTGAGTCTGCAACCATATGATTCAAAATACAACATGTATCCAGCAGGGCATCTAGGGAAAAATGAGTAGAATTAAAATGGTCTTTTGGTTTAGACAGGAAAAGGGTAAAAGGAATAAACTGCACACTGAGCAGATGGCAACTACAGATACTGTTTATGCATTGTCAAAGTAATATGTCATGTTAGCTGTTATGTACCAATGTCAGACTTCACGACATCAACGTTAATTGGTTTTTTACCTACTTGTTATAGTAACAAAAACGTCTGGTGTGATTTAAATCCTCCCTAAACAGATCCTTCCAACAAAAACATTTAACTGTTTTACTAAAAAGTCTTAGTTTTATCATAGTATATTCTACGTTTTACAGAGTTGCAGCATGTGTTATTTATTTATTTATCTGAACAAGCTTATTCCCATGCAAAGACTTGGTGGGGTCTGAAAATAAGATGTTTTAGAAATAAGAAGAGTCTATAGAGTACATGAAGTTTGTTTATCAAATAAATAGGCTGTTGCAGTTTCTCATCCATCCATTGCTCCCTCCATTTTCTAACTGGAATCAATAGGATCGAAGGACACACTTATATACACACACACACAATGTTTCACAATGAGCCACATTAGAGCTGGTCTCAACCCAAGAATTCACTCTGTGATGATCATGAATTGGTTTTTTGCTGATTATTTAGTATGTGTTTATATTGGGGGTTTTTGAGGTTGAGAAATCTGTTCCTTTTATTAATGTCTTTGAAATTGTAATTTTTTCAATATTGTGCTTTGATTTGAAACATCTTGGACACAATTTTGGGTGATCAATTGTCATCATTTTGAATTTTTGTTTTTAGGTCAGCTTTCCTGCATTTCTAGGGGCTAGGCCTCTGGGGTCGTGATCTGTGCTTAATCGACTCAATGGTATAAAAGGACGACAAGAAGTTCACTTCCTTATTCGATCTGTGGATACCAAAACTCTCCAAAAAGCCTTGTGCAAACTTTACTCACGTATTACTTTTTGTTTTGACCTCTTGCTTGATCTCTCGACCTTGAATTTTACATCTCATTTTAGCTCTGATTTCCTTTTCTTTTTCAACACTTTTTGTTTTTTTTCTTACATGGATCTTTTGGCTGTGTTGAAAAAGTTTATCTGCTAGTTTGCTGACAGAACAGGGGTGTTGAGAGTAAGAGTTCTTCTAGAGACTTTCATATCTTCTCAAAAGAAGGAGACCTCCAGGGGCCTCATGCATAAAGCCGTGCGTAGAATTCACACTATAACATGGCATGTGGACAAAAGCAGAAATGTGCTTACGCACAAAAAATCCAGATGCATAAATCTGTGCGTTCACCAACTTCCACGTTCTTCCGCTCCATAAATCCCGCTCAGCGTGAAAAGTAACGCACATGCACGCGACTGCTGTCCTGCTCTGTCTCCTCTTAGAATTACGCCTCTTTGAATATGTAAATCAATATAAATAGCCCTTAAGCTCAGCATTCTGTGAAAAGACAATGGCAAAACCACAAGGAAAAATAGAACAATTTCAGCGAATACCAAGTGGAGGCAAAGAAAAACGTACTATTTGTTGGTTTAAACAGTGGTATAAACAAGAAAAGGAAGTTGATCGAGTGACATAGCGTGTCGGAGAAACTCGAAAGCTCAAGTTCACAAAGTCGCACAGTGCCCAAAATAAAAAAGAAGTTGTCAGATATCAAATTCGCTGTGAAAAGCTGAGTCGTAGCCCACCGTCTGAGTTTCATATGAAAGCTTATTAAGGTACAGAGAAAAAAAAATAGGCACACAGTGGGAAAAAAACACGAAATGTCAACTTTAATCTCGAAATTTCCACTTTAAACATGTAGTTTATTTTTTCACTAGCAAAATACCCGCGCTTCGCAGCAGTGAAATACTGCCTGAATATTTTTATTAAGAAAAAAGTAAACATTTTTAGACTGAGGTAAAATATATAAAAAATTAATTGTTAAGGATTTCTCTGTATACTACGTTGTCAGTTCGGCCCTCCGGTTGTCATATGACTAAGCTGTGTGCTGAGCTTACTCTTGAGCATGCAACATACAGTTGGCCATGTGAAAAGCAATCCTGCCTCAAATCAATGGCAACCTTTTGTAGTGTTTGTCCCTGAGACTTATTAATTGTCATTGCGAAGCAGAGTCTTACTGGAAATTGAACGCGTTTGAATTGAAATGGGAGATTAGATGGTATAACGGGGATGCGAGGAATAAAAACTGTGTCACCTGAGGCACTGCCAGTAAAAATAGTTGCTTCAATTAGGTTGTTTTGTAGAGATGTGACCTGAAGTCTCGTGCCGTTACATGCTCACTTTGAGGATGTTTGCCATTTAACAGGCCCTGAAGAAGGTGAGGAAGCTTACATAAAGGAGTGAGAGAGACTTTACCACTGTTACAGCACAAACCAGGAGACTCACATTTTCACTTCTTTGCTTGACAATAGTTACAGTGAACATCCATGGATCCAATGTGTACTGTTTTGTCAGATTCATAATGTATGTTTGGGTCATACGCAAATCCACAATTGGCTTTTTTGAGCCAAACCTGTTGTTTTCGTATGAGCCGCTTTTCATTATCGGGATCGTATCTAGAAACAGAACCTCTATTAACTTGTGGATTTGCTTGTGAGTATTTAGCGACAGCGTCCCTATGAA
>JANRMT010062834.1:220177-312484 GCA_026402145.1 Polypterus bichir lapradei
TGTATGTATGTATGTGTGTATGTATATGTATGTGTATATATGTAGATATATATATATGTATGTATATATGTGTGTGTGTATATATATGTGTATATGTATAGATATGTATATATATGTTTGTGTGTGTGTGTGTAAATATATATATATATATATATATATATATATATGACAGCAACACTCATCACTCACAACAGTGACAAAACAATTACATTGACAATCATGTTACGTTATTTTCAAAATGTTTCCTTTTCTTTTTCATTGCTTCTTTAACACATTACTTCTCCGCTGCGAAGCGCGGGTATTCTGCTAGTATATATATATATATAAAATCCAACGTCTGTCTGTATGTATGTCTGTCCACTTTTCATTACAGAACTACTTAACGGATTTAGGTCAGGGTTTTTTTCTATAATTTGCTTGAACATTCCAGTTAATTTTGCAACTTCTCTCATTGCACTAAGAATCATAGTTCGCTTGCAGGAGCGATATATTCGCGCTAATCTGAGACAGTGCAATGCAATGTTGACTGACTCATTCACTCATGCATCAACAAAGACAAAAACTCACTCTTCAACCAAATTATTTCTCATTTAGTTAAAAAGCTGAAATTTGGCTGGGTGGTATATCTAGGGCAGTAGGTATTGGCTAAGAAATAACATTTTGATATATCAATATTAAGTGGTAAACTCCCCGCACTCCCACAATAGAAAAACTACATATCTCAAAATCTCAAAAATGCTTTGATGGATATGATTGAAATTTGGTGATGATACAGAAAAAACAAATTTAGATGATTTTTTTTATTTGACAACAAATTTTTAATTTTTCAATATTTATTAACATTTTGCACTATATATGTTATGTACAGCACTGAGAACAAGCTTTATACAAATGAAAAGAGAGCAAAAGTGATTGATGGACCATAAATGTAGCACAGCTAGCCAATGGGGGGGATGGATGAGTGTAGAAAGGGTGGTGTCCTGGACAAGAAAAAAAGAGACGTCATCACGTTGTAAAATGGAAAAGAGAAAGTTTGGCAAAACTCAAGGAAGAAATACTTTCCTCGAGTGTACAGTGTAAAAAATAATATTATATGCATGTAATAATAATTAGAGGTAAACCTACACTGCTGCTTAATAAGGCACTATTAATAGATGTCGGTCAGAAATTCAGGCTTGGAGGTAGTGCTTGACAGGGATGCTGGTGGACATGAAATATGCAAATATTGGACTGCAGATGAAAAAGGAGAAGATGTGAATAACAGCATGCACCTTTCAACCCGGGTGGAATTATAATTACCACACCAGCCCTGAGAATGGCCCCTACTCACACGTGTGTAGCAATATATAGGGAACAGATTACAAACCAAGTTTTACTTGATTTGTGAATTTAATACTAGAATGCTACAGCATATTGTATAGTATTAACATTTTTAACTGCTATAATTCATAATATTACTTAAAATAATAAGCAACCAAACTGAATACTCTATTACACTGACATTTTTTAAAATAACTTAATTTATCCACTAGAACACTGCTTTATACCTGGCATCTCAACGTATTCCCACCCCCTCGGAAAGTCCGTTGGCACAACACTGACCCTTTCAGGTCCAGACCGTGAGGTCACTACAATAGTTATAATCGCTGTTTGTTATATTAAAATGTTTATTGTTATGATTGACCATTCAGCAACCTTATGGTCTGTGATTAGAAAGTGTCCCTGAATGGCCTTCTACCATTTGCCAGGTAAGAGGAGTTAGAAAAGTGTCTCTAAGGCAGTGATTGTTTTACTATATATTTCCTGAATAGAAGACATTTGGGTGCTGTCAATATTTTGTGCCACTTTCACCACCCACTGGAGTGCTTTATGAACTTGAGTCAAGCAGATTCTATACCAGAATTAGATGCGGCCATTGAGGATGGACCCCACTGTGCACCCATAAAGGGCACAGAGTTTGAGAGAACAGATGGAAAAATATGAGCTATCCGCAGAAGACTAAGGAAGCTAAGGTACTTGTGAGCCACTTTAATAAGAGGCAAAATGTGTTGAGTCCCTCTTAGATGCTTTTGCTTTCAAATTAAAATCTAATCCAATTTATATACATAAATATTCACAAAGATTGACACTTTTTGCTTGTTTTAAAAATAATCTTGTCTTCTATACCACTGTGTAGACAGCAATTGTAAAGCTCTGAGGAGATGCTGAGCAGATATATTTGTCAGATTTAAAATATCAGTGGGTATTGAAGGTTGACGTTACATCTGGTCTACCCTTTCTCACTTTGGGTCTATTCACTAATCAGTTATTCATTGCTGCAGAATCAACTGACTACATACTCACAGTTAGAGGCCTATATGAATAGTTCAGCTCACAATGGAAAAAATTCAGAAGCCAGAAGAGATGAACCAAAGTGTTCAATATCCTCTAAACTGGACCTTTATGATGGACAAAATTTTATTTCAACAGTATAACTGAAAAAGTGGGCTGACTGGATTATTTTAGAACTGACATAACTGCATTTAAAAAGAACTCATCAGATCAGTGTTATGACAAAATAAGAAGCAGGTCTGTCCAAATAACAATTTTAGAAGTTGGACACCAGGAAATAAAGTTATACTGTATGCAGGGGAAAACCAGAAGGGAAATCAGTAAAAAGAAAAGTGCAAACTAAAAAAATGCAAGAAACTGATTATCAATGTCTAAAAAAAGTCTACATTTAAAATCAAAAAGTCCTAAACGTTAAAGAATACTTTCTATAAAAAAAATCGGTTTTTCATTTTTTGTTTAGAACATCTAAACCTTGAACTTCAACATGACACCGTCTTAAATAGCAGCAACATGATAATAGCATGCTTTGGAACATCATTTCATAAAAGATATCCAATAGTGGATTAGACCTGAAGCGATAAAAAAAAATAAAATCAAACAAAAAGAAACAAGCTGATAGGACAAGAAATACTTGGTTTGATTAATTGCTTCTTTTTGTGATATGTAGTGTCATAGTGCCCTTTTAACATGCTGAGCAATCAAGGAAACTTTCATAGTGTATAATGGCTCTGTAAAAGCCATTTCTAGTTAGTTACTATTAAATTAATACAAATATTTGCTTATGTAGCTCTGATAGAATATTAGATTTAAATAGCTGCAAAGATATTGGCAGCTTCTGTTTTATCCCCTATAAGTGAACGTGTTACTGACACTGTGCTTAAATTCTGATGTAACAGACAGAAAGATTGTTTGCAAATGGACAGATATAGTTGCATAAAGTTTGATTTAGTACAAAAATTGTCTATATACTTAAACATTATATACAAATTTTATATGTTATCAGTTTTTCTCTTCATTTTTGTATGAACTATTTCACTAAACCTTTCAAAACAAACATACTTTGGCATACTCAGTGATCAAACCTTTTCAGTAGCGGCAAAAGTTTGAAAATGCAGCGACAAGATTTCTTAATCTGTGATGCCTGGGTTGACCGCAACTGACATACCGGTACTCCTCTTGAACTTGAACATTGATAGCCATAAACTGGACTGGGCAATGAGGACACATAACATAACAAGGGATGGTGCAAAGTGCTTAGTGCTTTCATTTTCAAACCATAAAGTGTTCCAAAATTAAATTAAGTGCAGTGCAGTTTCTTTAATAAACAAGTAAAATAAATAATCTCAATAAAAACAGTGTTCATGGAGGTTAACTTTAGTCACTTTATACTTTTTACTGTTTCAGATTTTAATTTTAATTTTAATGTAGTTTAACTTAATTTAGTTAATTTTATTATTTATTCTATTGTGTGTTTGCTTTTGTTTTGCACAATCTTGGAATGGTCCACCTTTTCATTTCAGTGCACGTTGTACCTGTATAACTGTGTGTGTAATGAATATATCCTTGAATCCCGGGTCACTTCCCAACAGCTTGCCTTCATGCTTTCATGCCAGCTCTGACCCAATCATGCCGCAACTTTTTTTTTTCTTTAACCTCTGGCCTGTTTATGACTCTTTTTCTCTTGATCCATCTCATTCTTTCAATCTTTCTACTCAGGCTCCTGTTATACTTTAGTGGGCATTGGTGTCTTAATTATGATTCCCACAGAGTTAATGTTGAAACTGGCCTAGCCGTGCATATTTACACGTGCTGTTAAAGACTCTGACAGCTCTGTTGCTAATCCAATAAGAAAGTGTCACACCTTTGCTTCTAACGAAACTGTTTATCATTAAGACTTTTTGTGACCTTGTGAATATGTCACATAGGGTACAGTAGCTGTCAGATATTAGATAAGTAATCGTTCAAGTCACTTTTTTGACCTGCACTGTATTCTCTCTCTCTTTGTTACTATCAGGAAACACTTTTCAAAAACATTTCTATGATATAGCGGGTCCACAGCTCAGAAAGAATAGCAGTTTAATCACTGCAATCACAGCTAAGGGTAGGGTCGTGGTAGTGTGGCAGGAGCACTTCCTGGGCATGATGCGGGTGTGGCCGTTTCTGCACTGAAGTGCACAGGTGCGGGATCGCCCGTGTCTGTAATTGGTGCTAGGAGCTGCTAGTTGCTACACCTGTGCCATGTCCCCATTATAAAAAGGAGAAGCCCGAGTGAGGAAGGGAGAAAAAAATGGAGATTGAGGAAGACAGAAAGGAGGTTAGTGAATAAGGATGGTGGGAGGAGAAAAGAGCCGGTGCGAGAGCAAGCAAACAAGATAGAGACAGAGAGAGGGAGAGAGAGAGAGAGAGAGTGGGGGAGGAATGCAGGCAGCTGTGAAGAGAGCCCCTTAGGAGGCGTGTTTGGCCGACACTTGGTGGGGGGCAGTAGGAAGTGGTCACTCCAGCTGAGCGATCTCAAGGAGCTGGAGTGACCAAGAAGATGGTTGGCTAGGAAGGCAGCGGGAGTCAGGGAGGCTTGGGAGAGTGAGCCACAGCATGAGCGCCCTGGTCGCTGAGGAACCCGAGTCTCAGTCCGGCGGGAGCTGTACAAAGCCAGGGGACGGAAGGCTACCAGACCAGGAGAAGGTCTGCAGGGCGACTCCCCTATTGAGATACGCAAGGGAGCCGCTAGTTAGAAGGAAGACGGCACCAGGTTTTTAAAAAGGAACTGCTTCCAGACTGTTGATTTTAACCTTGCTTTAAGGACTATTTATTTTGGATTTTACCCTCCGCTTTTATTAATTCATTTTTATGGATTATTTGTTTATGTAGCACTGCACTATTTATTTGGACACTGCTTTTGTTTTTGTTAATAAAAGCACTTTTGCACTTTGCACCTTCCCCTTGCTCCAAGAGTGTTTTGTCCCCCATTTACACAGCTCATCCGGTTACATTACCAACAGTGTTGGGTTCAAGAAGCTGCCAAAACAAGGAAAGGGAAAATGTAGCAGGAGCCACCCTGTCACAATTTCACTTTGACTTACATGTAGATGATATTCAAATCATTGTATCACTTAAACATAATAAAGTTTCCCCTAATGTAGAATTGACATTTTAAACAGCAGATGAGGCATAACATGTCCATAAACAGTAGCAAGATTTTGTCATCTTTAAACTGAAGTTGCCTGATTTTAACTTTTCTGAATATATAATTTAAGTGCTATCTTTAACATTGATCTAAACTTTAACCCATTAATAACAGCACTAAAACCTATTGATTTAGAAATTGAAGGCGGCGAGATAAAAAATTGTGGCTTCTTGCATTTGAGTGAAGTAGAATTTAAAACTACAATGGCTAGTTTCACATTCTGCTACTGTCACCTATCAGGACATAAGGATCCATCACTAGAAACATGATAATTTCAGTGTAGTACTTAAGTATGTAGTATGTTGGCTTCTAGGTACTGTACGTTTGGAGCCAATTTTAGAATCCTCTTCTCAACAAAAAAGAAATTCTGTCATTGGCTTCAGCTTCATTTATCTAGTGAAACTTAACAACGCCTAAGTGCATATTGACATAAAAGGTGCATAATTTCTTATAATTCCATGGGTAAATAAGAGCTCCAGCTTTCAGCTACCTGGCCCCATCACATTCAAATGATCCGTCTATTGCATAAAAGCATGGCCCTTTAGTCTGAACATTCAATCCCATTTGAGCACTGATGACCTTAGCAAGGCATACTATAATTAGAGTTGCTAGTTCAGCTATTCATTATATAAAGGAATTTCAGCTGAGTTGTGTCTGGTGGTTGGGGCTCTGGGCCGCCCAATACAGTCCACTCCATGTAAATGCTCATAGCCTGAAAGAAGCCCTATATAACAATGTGTTGAACTGAATTGAAAGACAAGCAGGAAGACCTAATAATGCAACATCACTGTGCTAATTAGACATGTATATAGCCTTTCTGAAACTAGCATGTGATTATGAACATGCCAATGTATAATTCTTAGGTGACTACAGTAACGCTGAAGAATCACAGAAAAACAAAACATCTGTCTCTCTATAACTGTGTGCAATGTCTATCATGTTAATCATTAATTCATTTAATGCAGCCATACTTGATTAGGCAGGCTTGACAAAAATCAGACATATGCAAGGTTGAAAATCCATCCATCTATCCATCCATTTTCCAACCCGCTGAATCCGAACATAGGGTCTCGGGGGTCTGCTGGAGCCAATCCCAGCCAACACAGGGCACAAGGCAGGAATCCAATCCTGGGTAGGGTGCCAACCCACCACAAAGGTTGAAAATAATAAATGTATTCAAATACTATGTATTTTGTCTGCTTTGAATCTTGTAATTCTGTTAGCTGTACTACAGTTGTAAAGGTAAGTTTAAGCTATGCTGTTACATTTGACTGCTAGATGTTGGTATTCATTCTTGATGCATAGAAAAACTATTTTGGACATTGTGCCTTGGCAGACTACATGGCCCTTAATTTATTTTTGACTTTTTTTGTATTTTCCTAAAATGATATAATTAACAGTACAAAATCTTTATTTTTGGTTTCATAAACTTAATGTAAGTAATGAGAAAATCATAGAAAAGAACATTGAAAATGCATAGGCTAGCTAGCCCTAATTTGATCATAATTAATGAGACATTATGATAACGCATTTAACGTGACCTTGTACACTTTTTATATTATATTTTAGCATCTGTCTGAGGAGAACAAAAAACTTAACTTGACTTAATTAGAGACTTAGTCAAGTACTGCAGGGCCTCACTGTGACTGTTCTTGTATCTGTAGCCATGTCAGATGTTTTTTCTTCTAATCTGTAATTCTTGTTTGTGCTTGAGAGAGGTTGGTTCTGCTGTTGTTTGTTATAATATTTCTTTTTTTCTTGAGCTTCTGTAAAAGCAAAATTTCCCCATGGGAAAAATAAAGTAGTCTTTGTAGTCTCTGTATGTGACAATCATGCAGCAGGATGACTTCTCTACCATTTGTCAGTAAAATTTACCTGGTTGTGATCTTACTATGTGTAAATCAGATCACGCCATGCACCTCTGTTTTTGGACTTTTTTGATACAGTTACACCCTCTGATGGTCTGAAATGCAACCACAGATAATATATGACTATGTCATCTCATTTATTGCATTACTTTCAGAAATACCCTAATATTATATATACCATATATTTATAAAGCCCAGATAAATAATAAAAACCTTATATTTCAATAACACAAAAAGCCAATTGTTGTTTTAAGCTTAGATTTAAAGTCATACTTATGAAAAATTTGCTTTACAGTTGCCATTTATCATGGACTTCACTGGGGACATACATTCCATCACACGTTTTATATAAAATGAAGTGAAGGAGAAATTAAATCAGCGCTACAAAGAAAGTAAATCTTATTATTATTATACAAGAAATACGTTTTCTATTGATTACCCACTTTTAAAATTCAGCCTGCTTAATCCAGTTTGAGGTTGTGGGGTAACATTGGCTGTATTTTTGCTCAGTATTAACTATATTTTATAATACCAGTAGGAATCTGAAATATCACAACACATTAATCATGTTTTATTAATTTCATGGGTCTAGTCAAAGCTACTTGCAAGTTTTTACAAAGCGCTTTTTGTTTCATAATATGTAAATGTCATTACCACTCATCTATCTATGCATTTTCCCAACTCACTTATTCCAGTTTAGGGTCATAGAGAAGCAGGGCTTACTTAGTTGAACTGCACAGATATTAAAACTCAGGAATGTATGTGACACCTGTCCATCACAGAGCACATTCATGCACGTGTCCAGTCTTTGACACTGGATAAGCTCAGATTGCCATTTAGTATGTTTTTTTGTGACGTGGCAGAAGAAAGAGACATGCATATACAAAAAATCCATGCATTCATCTCATAGACGCTGCCCAGAATGAGAATCAAACTCAGATTTAATGGTTTTGTGAAACAACAGTACTAACCACTACACCACAGAGCTGCCCTGCTTCATTACCGTATCAAATTATTCTAGCAAACTTCAATTGTTTTGCTTTATTCACTCAAATTATATTCTTCTAGGTATATGAATGTATTGATTATAAAAGGCAGAGGAAAACTGGGCATCCTCTGGGAGAAAACTACTTCCCAGAAAATCCCCCTGTGGTTCATAAAATTTGCTGATTTGCTAATTTTCTCCTATTGCTCTTCGTGCTCTCCCTTCTGAGACCAACACTTGGCAGTCCGGTTACATTTTCTGGAAAGAGCAACACATGAAAATGACAAATATAGATTTATGGTGGCAATATATTGTATATTTGCATCACACACAAACTTATTATAAGCCAGATGTTCTAAGTCTCTTGGTTTTTCTTAATTATATTTCAATGTGCTTTTTTGTCATATATGAAATGATTTTCAATGCTATCCCCACATTTCACGGTGTAATTACTGTGTCTCAAATCATAGCAGGAATACGTGTATTTTCCTGTCAGAACTCTTATCCAGAATTTAAGGAGATATGTAATTAAAAGCACATTTTAACTTAAACTGAAAGGCCTTTCTTTCTCATTTAATCATAACCCTGCCAAATTGCTTGAAATACCAGGGGGTATGTGAAAGTTTAAAAAGATGGATTGAATAAATAATGCATTGTAGTGATGTATGTGGCCAAACATTCTGGTATATTGCTTACATTCTTTAATGCAGACCTGTTCTTCATGGGTAAATGTCAGCTCAGTCAGTGGCAACATCATATGTGTAGCCTATGAGAGCGGTCTAGAGAGTGGATAGTGGTTTGTGGACATTTTTTAGAGAGAAAATGATCTAGGGGACTATGCATGCAGTGTAGTAGTGTGTGTTTGGTACACTTGAATGAGTGTGTTAGGGGGATCACCAAAACAGAAGCAGTATTACTCATGATAGTCAGTCAGTCATTTTCTAACCTGCTTAGTCCTGAACAGCGTTGTAGGGATCTGCTAGAGCATATCCCAGCTAGCACAGGCGCAAGGCAGGAGCAAACCCTGGACAGGGCGCCAGTCCATTGCAGGGCTGCACATGATAGTGTGCACTGATGTATTTAAAATGGGTGTCACTTAATAAACATCCATCTAAATGCCTTTCTATGGCTAGATATAGACCACAGTTGAAAAGAAGCCATGGAGGCTGATGTGACTTGTAAATGGGAGTAACCAACTAGCTACAGTCAAAATAATCAGCTGTTTCCCCACCTTCTAACTGAAGAATGTAATTTAAGGTGAAAGCGAGCATTCACCCAACTATTTCCTTTCACTATTTTGAATACTTCTGTCATGTCAACTCACAAACTTGGTTTGCTTAAACTCAAAGACTCCACTCTTTTGATTTTTCCTCTTTTTGTAGCCTATGACCTGCAGTCCTGGAATATGTCTAGTCACTGAAATTTTTCTAACACTGATAAATCATATATGTAATACAGAGAACAAAACTATGCATATTGTTCCAGGTGAGTCCTCTTAGATATGTCCTACAACTTAAGCAAAGCCTCATTGTGTAAGAGGGTCTGTCCCGTGATCTTTACTTTTTCTGTTTTATATTAATAACACTAGTTCTGGTATAGTTAGCAAACTTGTGAAATTTGCAGATGACACTAAAACTGTAGGGATGGCAGGCACTGTGGATGCAGCAAAAATAATTCAAAAAGACCTGGGAACTCATGTATAAATGGTGCATATGCACAAAAATGTTGCATACTCCCGTTTCCATGCTCAAATTGCTATGTATAAAGCCTAAACTTGGCGTAAAGCCACGCACATTTTCACACTAGCTCAAACCCTGGCGTATGCAAGTTCTCCCCTTGGTTTTGCAAACTGGTGGCACTCAGTGACAAAGCAGTGCTTTTGTTCCAGTGTGGTTTCCCTTTCTTTTTTAGATACACATCCCTGATGCGGCTTTATCATATACACTGAAATTAACCGTATATTGTTTATTAGTTTAAGGCATCTGATTGTAATTAACCTGTAACAATATAATGTTCCACGGAATAGCTAAACTATTCCAAATACCATAGCTGCTTTAGCGTTGTTACCCTCACTGCACCTTCTTCTTCTTCTTTCAGCTGCTGCACTTGTAGTATTTATATCACTGTATCGGAGTGTGGAATCACAGCTCTACAGCAGCTGATCGGAAAGAGAATTATCAGTATACAGTATCTAGCACACTCTGCCTCAGAGCCTTTCCTGTTCAGAAACAGTTTCATCCCAAGAACTATAAACGCAATCAATCAGTCCATCAAGTGCTCCTTGTAGAACTGTTTGTACTTATTAGTATAATTACCTCACTGTAAACTTGCGATACAGTTATAATATTGCGCAACCTGAGCCACTTTATAAAGCGCGTATTTACATATGATGACGATATCATTTTTAAGATGAAATGCAGCAAAATATGTTTATTACATTATACAGATAAAACTTTAACATCATTTAAATAATCCATATTGTTAATAATTAAACATGTGAGGACACGGTGCCGCAGTGCTAGCAAGGAGCTGGTGCCCATTCAGGGATTGTTCCTGCCTCCCACTATTCTAGCTGGGGCTTGCGTGACACTGGAAGGATAGATGGATAGAATAATTTAACATGTACTACGAAGATAGGTCAATGTTCCTTAAAAGTTTTGAAGAATTGGCGTTCTCAGCTTACAGATGGCTTAACATCTATTACAGAGCTGATTGTGTGGCGATTGGGTATTTGGAGAAACAAAAGGAAGGACAGGAATTGGAGGTTAGTACATTTGAAAGAGACAGTACTGCTGCAATGAATTACTTCATCAAAGGTAGTGCATGGCACAGCAAGCATCTTACATGAGGCATGAACAATCTCTGGATGAGGAGCCAGTTTGTCACTATCACTGCACCACCGTGTTCCCATGTTTAATAACATGCTTTAATTTCTGTCATCATGAAAATTATATCAAGTATACATCTCAGTATTTAAATTATTCAGAGAGCTGTAATATCATGAATGTAATGGATTCTGTGTCCTGTCGGTGGAAGAGAAAGCCCGTTTAAGAAGCATGTAGTGATTCACGCACATAGAGCACATAGAAGAACACATACAAAACAAAGCATTTAACGTGCTACATTTCAAGTGTTTTTCTCACTGTTTCCCTATTTTTTTTTTCCCCCATGCTTTTGCTATTGCCTTTTCACAGAATGCTGAGCTTAAGGGCTATTTATATTGATTTGCATATTCAAAGAGGCATAATTCTGGAAGGAGTTTTGGGAGTGGCGGCAGGCGCATGCACGTGCATTACTTTTCACGCTACCAGGATTTATGGAGCAGATGAACGTGGAAGTTGGCAAACACACAGATTTATTCATCTGGATTTTTTTGTGCGTATGAACATTTCTGCTTTTGTCCGTACGCCATTTTTTTGTGTGAATTCCATGCACGTCGTTATGCATGAGGCCCCAGGACTTTCAAATCTAAAAACAATTGTACATAACTTCTTTTACTTTAAGAATACTGAACAAATAGGCTGAAGCTTTAAGCTTTAAAACAAAAAGCTGATGGTTCGGTATTTGCAATTAGACACCCTTCAATGGGCACTAACCCGTCTGTGGTCTGGGCATCCTTTTGAGGGTTGCTTCCTACCATAGTCCCAAGACTCTGTAATTGGATTATGTGGGTTAGAATATGGATGGGTAAATAATTTAATAATATTTCTCAACGTGAAAAACAGTTCAGTCAATATATAAAATAACAGCCGTTTATTTGACACCAACACAAGGTTGTGCATACTTAGTACAGATAATGGGGTCAAACAGCAGTCTTTAATCTGTAAGGCAATAGTCCTAACAATTATAACATTATGTTTACCACTGGCTAGTTTATATTTTCATTTGTAATTATTTAAAGAATAACATAATTGTTTAGCAACACAGTACATTTTAATGTTCTCAATAGCTCTGATAAGTCCTGCAATATAAATAGAAACATAATTGTATTATTCATAGTTACAAATTATAATCAGGTCTTCTTTCACTTTCACACAACAAACTGAAATTCAGAATGATTGCAACAGTTCTTTTTTGCTGTGACAAAACTGATAGGAAAACAAAAGTTGTTCATGACTCTTGACAATCACTTAAGTGCTATAATAATTTAAAACTGTAGTTGCTCCAATTATTCCTCTGCAAGATTCTCAACAGAAAATTGGTCGCTGCAATCTTTGCATTGTGCAAACACAGACCTGGAAGTAATGGCCAAATAGAGCTGGCTCTTCACATGGAAGCACAGCACAAATGATCTGAATACCTCTGGTGAACTTTGCTTCATGAGAAAGAGAAAAATACATAATGACTGACCTTGAACTCTAAAGATTTGAATAAAAATGGCCTGAGTAAGATTAATATTTTACAAGATGAATATATATTCCCACTGAGCATTAGCAATCAATCTTGTTTTACTCCACTCTTCAATCTTTTATAATTTTGGCTTTTTCAAAGGAAAAGTAATTCAGTGAATGCAATCTCTTTGCTGTAGAAAATTAACATTGTACACAAACATATTTCAGAGCCTTTTTTATTATTCAGACTTGACTTTGAGAACTCAGTTCTTTGTATTCATTATACAACTGAAGCAATAAAGTAGTTTTTTTGTGTCAGAACAACTGAATAATTCAGAATCAATATTTATGTAAGATACTGTTGCAATTTCAGTCAACTCCTGCACCTATACAAACTAAGCAAATATACTTTTTTTTAATTGATAAAGTAACAGCTAAAAAGGGAATCTTGCAAGAGTACAAACTGGGCATCTTTTCTTCAGTTTGCATGCTTTTTATGAGTCAACTTTGTATAAAGACCAAACAATAAATCATTCTTTGTTTTACATAGCACCACTCACTTTGAAATGAAAGTGGAGTCGCCTCCTTCACGTATACAAACAGCAAATAATAGCACCTAATTCCCAATAAACAGTATACTGCTGCTGAGCCATCCCCAAGAGGAGTATGAAAAAAGGAAAGTTAAATCTTAATATTTTTTTCTATCAGATATTGTATATTTTCCTTTTTCTTGTCTTTAAAGTTTCATTCATTTATATTCCACAAATTGTTACATGTGCATTCTTCTGTTCTTCGCAGATTTTACAAACTAATGATTCCTGTTCCCATCTTGTTATCATGTTTCTTAATGTCTGGTAAAGCAAGTCACGTTGACACTTGCAGGCTAAATTTTGCCAAACACAATTAGAATATTATTTACCTAAAGAATGTTAAGTTTACCTTATTTTCCATTGGCTTTAGTTAATTGGATACTTTCTATTATTCCTGTTTTAATTTCTATGCATTGTAGGACAGACTGACAAAGTCCATTTTGCTATACCTGAAACTAAGTCCTTAGCTTAGCAACTTTCTGCCAGGCACACTTAATATATCAGCTTCTTCTTCACTGGGCCTCTGTTTAGAATGCAGCCTCTGTACCTTATCTGGTAAAATAATCAATCACTAAGTGACATTCGAGAGCCATCTTCTCGTGGTACCTGTTTCAACTCAAACAAGGAGCCATAACTCAAAACTGGCAACCTTGATGGGTAAAACTTTGCTCTAATAGTCAACCAAAAAGGGTGGCCTTATGTGTACTCAAGAAACCAATGGCAAGACATCTGTTCCTTTCTTTGAATAGCTTTACACACCCCAAATCTTCTCTCTTCTCATCAAGATCACTGTCTTCAGCCTGGCCCAACTGTGCATAGCTGGATTCCATAGCCTAAATGTTGTGGTTGTAACAAAGGTTGCACGAACCCCATTTACTCTGAAGGGCAACTGTGCAGAACTGGTAGGGTGGAAGACTTCTCTATATTAGAGCAGGATGAGGGTGCCATTTGCCCAAACTTTGCTGAGAAATAGCAAGTGCACAAGCATAGACAGATCTTCATAAAAGCTATGTGTTTGTCTAGCTAATGACAGGAGCTGAATGATCAACAGCTGACCCAGCAGGCATAACTTTGCTAACAACCAATGACACTGTGTATATAACTCCCAAAGAGAAAACTGCAGTGCCACTCACAGCCTTTCACATGCTAGAGACAGTGGACAAGGAAAGGAACAAAGCATCACACGCCCCTAAACATAGATACACCTGCTTTGATTTTTGAGCACTATTAATTGTAATTTAATAGTTAGGACAAAGCCAGCAAATATACTATGTATTGATGTTACTGTAACTGACCTTGTGAACGATAAGTTATAGCTGTTGTAAGTTTCTTCTTAAATCCAGTAGAAAAAGTGCAGAGCAGGATTTCACACATGCACACAGTCACAGAAACTCTGCTTTTTGTAAGCCAGTGAAGTCTAGTTGTGATCAAATCAACACTTGGGTGTGGGAATGGAAACTTAAAATCTAGCTAAAGAACTTATCCATCTTGACTACATAAATTGAAAGATCATAATTCATAAGTTATGTGCCTTTTTCTACAGAAGAGAATAAGTTCAACTAAGCTGTCATAATTTTATGTTTTGTGTTGTTTGTTATTGTCCTTCATCTATATATGTACTTTCCTATATCCATCTGGGTTATTTGTTGTGAAATAGTCTATTGCCACACTGAAACACAACATTGAAAGTGAAAATGTTTAGTGGAGACATTCATTGATTCATGAGCCATGTTCATACATTGTACAGATCTTTTCATATTTATAGCATCTCTGCAAGAAAGTAAAATGGATATCCCTCTCTCAGCCTACATTAATTTGGCATCCCTGGTGTGGGCATTTTGTTAAATATTTTAAATAATTACCAGCATTGCTGAAGGCAAATTCCAGAAGCATTTTTACTTTTATAGATTTCAGTAGATATGAGAAACCCAGCTGAGTATTAATGCAAAACTTAATGACTGACTTCAAATAGTAATGAAGGTTTTTATATTTTTTTTCCTTAATATTTCCATGTTCATTCCAGTTTGGTGATGGACTAATGATTTTATTCCAGCCTTCAGTGCTGTGTAACTGCTGAATGTGGGCCTCACCTCTGTGTCTCTCCATAGGAGTATTTGGTTTGAATGTTATGTTATGTTATTTTACATTACGGTCTAAAGTTGTTGCGGAATCAGTCTATCCTGTGCAACATCAGCCATAAGTCAAAAAATAGTGCATTATTCCAAATAATCTTTGGAATGTCAGAGAAGGAACTGAACATCCAGTGAAACCATACACTGTAAATTACTGTGTTGTGTTACATGATGTGGAAGTTAATGTAATTTATTGTAGCGATTTTTTTTAACCCACCTTTTTGCTACAAAAATGGCTGTTTTGGACATTGCAGGTCTAGTTCTTTTCTTCTTCTGAAAAGATATATTACACTAATACATGAAAGAAGTATAAAATAACTGGTATGTTCCTGTTCTAAATACAACACTAATACATACAAGTATAAGAGATATGGAATGTTCTGTTCTAATACTACTTTTGTTAAATTTAACTTGGCTCCTTAAAATAGACAATGAAAACACTTAAACATTAGACAAAGATAGTGTTTAGCTTGATTTTAAATGCTAACTCGTTTTCTTGAAACAAGCACACTTTAAGGCCCAGGAAGGTAGTACATTGTCATTAAAAAAAAGAGTGTGCATTGGAAACAGAAACATAAAGGAGTTCCTTCTGGTTTCCTTAGTTTTTGACTTTTCAGTTGAGTCCAAGTTTGAAGAAAAGGTCCAAAGGCTGGACAGCATGACAAACTGAAATAAGAGAACTTTTACAGGTTAAACAGATGCCAGCTGAACCTTTGCATCAATTTATTCATATATAATTCATATATATTATTGTTCAAGTTCCATAAATACAAATTATTGTGCCTGCTTTTTTCTGCAACTATAAAACTCTCCCAAATTTTGATTTGACAAACTATTCTTGTGTCTGCTCTTCAGCTTTTGCTTTTTGTTTCTGTTTACACATTCGAAAAAGACTGTAATGAAAATCATTCTCATATAGCCTCCAACTTAAATATTTTTTTTCTCTTAATACAAACCAAATACTTCTATATGTGCAAGCTAAACCTTTGTGTAAATATAGCAAATATTGAGCACAACTGTTTATCAATCACAGTGATATATTTTGATATTTATATATTCACCTGTGACTAAGACTCATTGATATAGGCACCTTGACTTACCACCCATAGCTCAGTTACTTGTATTATTAATTTTTCTGATTGACAAATACTGCATGTATCTGATATTTATTTATTTATATTTGTTGTAGTGGTGCATTCATTGATATTTACTGAACCATTTATTGTTCTTCTGTACTTGTAAGACCATCAAGAAATACTTTTCATTACAGCTACAATGTACACATTGATTTCCTTGGTGAAAACTTAAAGTGAATAAATATATGATAAACAGCATAAAGGCAGGCCCATTTATTATCAAAATGCCCCAGCACTTAATTTAGTTTTTCAAATGAAAATGACACTTCCACATATATTATATGAATATATATTTTATATGGCCAGATGTTGTAAAGCTTAATGTCTATGTAGTTTAATAAGAACTATCTGCCATACTTTTATCATTTGGTATACTGTAATAACTTTACTCTTAGAGTGGCATGGTGGCACAGTGGTAGCACTGCCAGTAAGGAGACCAGGGTTTGTGTCCCTGGTCCTCCCTGCATGGGGTTTGCTTGTTCTCCCTGGCACTGTGTGGGTTTCCTCCAGGTGTTCCAGTTTCCGCCCACAGTCCAAAGACCTGTAGATTAGGTGGATTGGCAATGCTAAATTGGCCCAAGTGTGTGGCTGTTGTGTGTGTGTCTGTGTGTGTTCATCCTACAATGGATTGGCTCCCTGTCTAGGGTTTGTTCCAGCCTTGTGCGAGCTGGGGTAGGCTCCAGCACCCCCCGGGACCCTGTTCAGGTCTAAGCAGGTTAGAAAATGACTGACTGACTTTATTTGTCATCTATCCATTCACTTTTTTTGTACCAATCCCAATAGCATCCAATTTAAGGCAAAAACTAGTTTTGAACGTGACTCCTTTTCCATTTTAGGGAACATTCACAATTCTAGGCCAATTCAGAGTTAGTTAATCAATCATGTAAGTTTATCGGATCTTAAATTCTGGGAAAACTCATGTGGACATTTGAATGTGCAAATTACAAGTAGACAGTGGCAGAAATCAAACTCTGGTCCCCAGAGTTATGAGGCAACAGCTCTAACCGTTCTACCACAATGTTCCGCCTATTTGATATTTTCTATATTTTTGAAGTCTTTTGTCTGAGATTGAGCCCAAAGATATGTAGGAAGTTTCTTATCTTTAGACTGATCATCTACAAAGGGACACATACAATTAAAAAAAAAGAAAAACTGCTAGGTGCTCAGTGAGTGTCTCTCTTTATAAACCAAATGTGGATACATGAGCTGAGCTGTATAGGGGTGTTAATAATACTATTGTTAATTTTTTTTAGTCTTTATTTTCATTTGGAAATTGAAATATTAAAGGAATGAGGAGTTGTATGCTCATATCCTGTATGTGGAGTTTTCACATTCTGCTCATGTATCCATGGGTTTATCGAGTTACTCCAGATCCCTTCCCACATCTCAAACATGTGCAGGTTTGGTTGACTAACTTGGTGCAATATTAAAAATCATGCCATGTGATAAATTAGCATCTGGGGGATGACTCCTGCATTACATCTGATTCTGCCAGATAGCCTCCAGTTGTTGGTGAATCTCTTTTGTAATAAGCTGGATTAAAATTATTAAATGTGTGCAAATGTGTGATAAAGGAGATTTACATAATGTTATAGTTATTGTAAACTAGAAGTGGCAATCTAGTTGCTTTCTTGAATCCAAAAATTAATCAAAGAATCAGAAATGAAATAAAAACAACACCTTTATTACAAAATAAAGTACAAAAAGGGATATGCAAAAAGAAGTAAAATTATAAAAAAAGGTAAAATCATGACACCTTCTTGGTATAGCTTATCATATTTGAACCCCTTTCTATTAGGTGGGGTGGCTGACCCACAAGCTCAGCAAAGGACTGTTTACCTCATGTTCATCACCTTCTGCCATCTGAGTGTCTGTACCCCTCTTTCTCCAAATTTGTAATTAACTGGCTTTTGCCAGAGAAATGACTGCAAACTCCACCCTGAGGTTACTTCCAGCCAAGCTATGGAATCAATCCCAGGGACATTTGTCGTGATGTCTGGTCACACTTACAGGTAATCTAACTTAGACACCATTTAAATATCCGACTATGCCACCCAGTTTTATCAAGAGACTGGGAACTCCTGAAATTTACCAATAATAGCACACAGATTTCTTTAAATTGGGAGATGAGTATACACACAATGAAAGACACAACAGTAATTTCAGGAAAAGCAACTGTAACTTCTATTACACCAGACAATAATAAGTACAGTACATTAAAAAGATAAATGAACATAAACCAAATCTAACAATATCATGAAGAAAATTTCTTTTTTAGAAAGGAAAGCACACAGTCCACACTCTAAAAGTCAATTAAAAACAAGAATTGGATGATACAACCTTTAGTGGTGCAAAGTCCAGTTTGTTCTCAGTGTTACCCCAACACTTAATTATTCAACTGTCCACGGATGCACTCTGTTCACCGGACACTCGTTTCCCAAGAGAAGTTTTGTCAAAATCGTGGAATCCCTGTCGGCGTCTCTTCGTTGTTCCTTCTTTTCCACTCTGGGCTCCTTGTATTGCTGTGACCTAGGCACGCCTTATTTCTTGTCTGCCAGCTTTGCTCGGTCCTTTCATGCGGCTTCCCTCTCTTGCTGGACCCACAACCGGCATCTCCTTGTAGAGCTGGAAGTAAGTATTGCCGTCCTTGTGCCTCACGTCGTGCCAGCCACGTACCTTTGTCAGCCTGCGAGCCCCTGTGCTCTGTCCGAGTGTCTTGGCTGTGTTCTCAGTGGACTGTCCCCCTACCCTTTTTGCCTTCTCCTGGCCAGAGATTAAATCTCCTTCAGTCCCTGCAATTATCAGTTCAGGGCAACCAGATTAAACAATGGCACATCTAAATTTCCTGGGTTTAACAAATAATGAAAACACGAGTTAACAAAATGTATTGTTACCAACCATTAATGAGTAAAGATCTGCTGTTTAGAAACCAATATTGTCAAACATGTTAATTGCCAGTCAGGTAAATACAGAAATCCTCCAAGAAAGGAGCAGTTCTGTTATCACAACTTTGTATTGTTTGTAATCTGAACCAGCCAAAACCTTCAAAGTGGTGACTCCTTTGCAAGACAGCAAATACCTACAATCTGCAAACAGCCTTTTAACTTCTTACCCCCCAGTGCCAACAATGGGTGCCTATTGCCTGTTCATCTGCTGGGTTTTAAATGTAATATTGACATGTTTCTTTTCCTAAGAGAGAAATGGAATGACTCAGTGTACAAAATGTCCCCCTATGACACATTGAGGGCCTTTTATTTGCTCCATGGATACCAGAGCAGGGATCCATTAAGCAAATTCTGGTGTTCTTACACCCCTGTGAATTGTATTGAGGTTAAATATTTGCATTGCTCCCCAACTGACTATACTGTATGAAGAAGTGCACAGTATGGGCATGTGTACAATCCAGTGGCATGGTGTGATTGCCGGCTCTGGCATAACCTTTATAGATTTCTCTCGCTCTCTCCTCCTCTTTCCTCTATATATGCTGTTGACCCTATCTATTGAATTCCCATTTAGGACTTACTGTCCCCAATCAGTCCCTGCAAGTATACACTGTTTTATGCAGGACTTCTCCTGCTACTGAGACTGTGGTTTCCCCTTTTTCTTTCTTTGTCTGCAGGACTCGTTTCTGCCCCATAATATTACTTGGTGTTAATCTTTCCCCTGGCATCCTCTTGATGGCTGGGCATCGCATTACAACAAACAACTAAAAAATGTAACTTTTTTTCTTTTAGACATTATCTGAACATGTATTTATAACCATGTAGACTTTTTAAAAATAAATCTGAATTTTATCTCAATTTATTTTTTAAAAATGGCTCAAATACCACATGTTCATCACTATAATCAACTACTCATTTTTAAATATGTAAAAAAGCACATATGCAGACTCAGTGACACCTTTTTTATTTTAAAACACATCAGAAGCCATGCCTATGCTAACAACAAATCAAACTTAATTAAGGGTTTGATGTAAAACTTTAACCTTTAATTGATGGCAGCAACTGCTAATTTATTCATAACAAGCTACTTCCTAAACAAGTACTTTTCTTCTTAATCTCAGCAATGTTTATGTGAATACATTTACCTGTATATTTGTAAGCTTTTTATTTTTAACACTTAAGGGCATTTGCGTACAGTAGCAGTCAGATGCTCTCACACTGTGTAAATGTGTGGACCTGTATTTAAATGTACTGTATTGTCATTCATCAGATTTAATTAGTTAAGTATTTTTGGTAAAATGTTTTTGGATTTTTAATAAGATATGGCTCAATACCCGCAATCAGTTTGATTAATGGCACTACTAATTCCTCAAGATTGTTGACTGACACGCCTTTCGAGGAGGATTATGAAGAATGTGTTTAAACAGACTGTAAGGTTGAGCCCTAGTTGATCTTTCAAAAAGAATTCAGCCTGCAGGTTTTTCTAATGTTTTTTCTCCTGCTACTGAATCTGGTGTAATGATGACAGGAGGTCTCATTTCATTGAGATTCAAAGGAATTTTACTTTATGTTGTGACAAGCTGTGAAAGCTTTTAGAATAATGTCATACATTCCTCAATATTTCACTAATTATATTTTCCGATCAGTTACTTCTTTCTTACTAGTTTTATTCAGATGGAGAGACTGAACCCAAAGATATGTAGGAATTCTCTTACTTTTAGACTGATCATCCACAAAGGCGTACGTACAAAAGTGTAATTGAAACCATACATAAAAATAAAGAAAAAATATTTCATTAGAATAAATATATTTAAATAAAGCAGAGAGACAATGTAAAAAGATTTGGGAGGCTTCATGAGGGAAGGAGTACCAGAGAAGATTGTGATAATTGTCCAGGATATCTATGAGGGAGTGAGGTCTGGGGTTAAAAGGAGCATTGAGGGATAGACAAGACCCCAGTTCGGGTAGCTCTGTACCAGAGATCTTCTTTAAGTCCTTAAAAGACCGGTCCACCTGTTGCATGCTTTTTTGCTGACGACACTGGAAGCGGAGAAGAATTTGGAAGCATTAAGATGGGCTTTGGAAAATATAGAGGATTGAAGATAAACTAGAAGAAGACAGAATATACAGGAAAAATCCTGTTGTAAGAAAATTCATGGAACCATAAAAATATTTTGTTTTAACGGAAATTTCGTTATAACGAATATGGGGAAAATATGCATACTATTGTGACTGGAGTTGCTGGCCATTTGCCATAACTAATGGTAGTGGTGCAAGGGCAGCTCCATAGCTGCACTGCTGCATCTCGTAAGCAGTAAACAAAGGGCAAAGTAATTTGTTGTTCTCTACAGGATCAGGCTTATCACGTAACATGCTTCTTGCACAATGTTTAGAACGTTAGACACCATCCTGGTCTGCCACTATAGTGATTCTGACATGCTGGTGTTCTTCTAATCTGAAGATAGGTGCTAAAGCAGGACGATTGCCCGTATCATAGCTCCTATATTGTGTGCTTGAGTGCTGAAGTAACAGCTCCTATTTTGAATGATGTTTTGAGACTGTACTTGCCTTTGCTATAGAGTAATAATGTACCTGTTTTTTCCTTGAAAACCTGGACTCACCTTTCTGTCTCTAGTTCAACTCTATGAACCAAGCTTGACAATACCGGTATAAAAAAATAATGCTCCTTAAACTACAAAAAATATTTAATTTGAAAATGAGACATTATATGTAATATATTTTTTTAAAGAAATACAGGTATGAAAATACAGAAAGAAAAAGAGACTTTAGTTTTTCTTTTCAACGTAAACTGATATGGTTTTCACTATATTTGTTTATTGCAAAGAAAACATTAAGAAATGTTATGAAACTTGAGCAGTACAGTATCCACACTTGACAAAACTACCCATGTAGATACTCATTGGAGCACTGACTCGCGCCTACATTCTTGCCGAGACTGGCCCACACCAGAAATTTTACAAAAGACTGTCACTTTCTTTTGGTCTAACAAGAAAGAGACTGCCTGTTGCAGGGTTCTCAAGACTCTGCGAAAGTATAGGCACGGCATTAAGTCATTTTTATTAAATAATTTATTATTATTATTTGGTGGAGATTTTTGGTCGAAAAAACATTTGTTACACTGAAATATACATTTTGCTAAAATTAAATCTGTAAAACATGATGTTGTATGAACATTTGTCCAGGCCAAAAAAAAGTATTTGTTACATTGACAATTTCATTACTTCGGTATTTGTTTTCATGGGATTTGACCTGTGTGAGGTGTAATGATGATCGGGATTCAGAAGATAGCCTGCGGGGAGAGTTACTGAAAAGCGAGGATAAATTTAAATATCTAGGATCAGTGGTAGCTGAAGATGGAATATAAGATACAGAGATAACCCATAAAGTGCAATGTGGATGGAACAATTGGACGAAGGTATCAGGAGTATTGTGTGAATTAAGGTGAAGGTTGAAGGTAAGACAGTGGTAAGACCAGCAACAATTTATGGAGATGAGATATGGGCAGTAATGGGAGTGTAGGAGAAGAACTTGTATATGGTAGAAATGAGAATGCTGAGATAAATGTGTGGAGTTACAAAAAAGAACAGAATAAAAAATGAGACAATTAGCAACAAAAGTGGGAGAGATATCTAAGAAGGTACAGGAAAGTAGGCTGAAGTAGTATTGACATGTTATGAGGAGAGACAATGAATATGTGGGCAAAAAAGTGATGGGAATAGAAATACAGGGGAAGAGAAAGTGAGGTAGGCCAAAGAAAAGGTGGATGAATAAAGTAAAAGAAAATCTGAAAGAAAATTGCTTGACTGGTGAGGAGGTGCAGGACCATGCTGTTTGGAGAAGCACCTCATACTGTAGAAGTGGGAAAAGGTGAAGAGAAAGAAGAAGATGATGATGAGGGAATAATTAAAAATTAAAAACAAAATCAAAAGCACTAAAGTTTCATAATGTGTCCATCACACTGCACTTCATTATGAGTCACGTTTGTTTCTTGTGTTTCCAAATGTTGTGGAGATTAGATAAGGGTGGTTTCAGTAATCAAAGTGAGGATTGCAAGAGGTTGAGGCTGACTGTTCTGAGGAAGAATTAGAAAGCAGGTTAGTTTCTGGTGTCATTTTGAAATCCTTTTCTAGTGTACATTTTAAACTGGTCACAGTGAGGCTCACAGATTATTTGACAATATATTTTCAAAAGAACAAAATGTATGCCTTCTCCAAGTTAGTTAATTGACAAAGCCATTTACCCCAAGTGAAATGTCTTGCACAGGCTTCTAAAGAGTTTGATCCCAGAGACAAAAAACAAAAATAAATGGCTCGATTGATGCGGCCTGATTTGGTCATCGGAGTGCCTGTGTTTTACACCATCAAGATAATGATGCATCAGAGTGCTTTTTGGTGGCACCCATCTTTGTAACAGAATGCTTTACTGATACATTAAAATAGTTCATGTCATGCCAGCCAGCACAATGAGCGGTTTCTTAATTAATTTCTCGATAAGAGTAGAGGACGCTCTTAGAATATTACTAGTGAAAACATGGTCTAGTTTTCATCTCATTTTCATTGGATGGAATAGATGGAGAGTTAACCAATGAGCTTGAGAGACATTGTTCTATATACTGTAGAATTTGAAAAATTCAAAGGTTGGTTAGTTGACTAGCTGAAAAGATATATCAACTTCTCCTAAAGCAAGAAGTATCTACTTTAATTTAATGCATAATTAACTGGAAGATGTTATCTGAAATGAAGTTAATAGAAGAAGAATAAAAATGCTGTCAAATCAAAATCAGCCCCACATATAGTAAAAATGACTAAGTGCCTAAATAAAAATACAACGGTTAATTTTAAAATTAGTTTAAAATATTTAAGAAAAATATACTGTTCCAGTAAAATGACAAAGGCGATTGGTCATACCCTTTTGATCACTGCAGCATACTTTGAGAAAAACTCAAAGAAAGCTCAGTTTTCTTTTCTACAACATAAACCTGCACAGAAGCAACAACTGGTACCTGTACAGCACCCAGTCGGGGGCTTCTGGACATTCTAAACCTAACCAGGACCTCTTTTGTTGGTCAACTTTAGTGTAGGAGAATGAACACCCCAGATTGAGAAGCAAAATATCAGTTACGAGTGTTCATGTGGGCCACTTAGGCAATAGGATTTGCTAGCTAAGATTTTGGTCAGGTTTGGCTCTAAGGATGTGTCCCGGTAATTTATAAGCAACCCATTAAAGGGACTAAATTGTGATAACTATACAGTATGTTTACAAAGTATGATTTGTAAAATATGACAAAATCTGCAGCACATGGCACAAAATCCTAGGAGAGACATTATAAAAGTACTGCATATTTCCCAGTAAACTGGACAATATGGAATCATTTTAAAGCCTTTTTGACAGAATCAGGTAATGGAGAACTATTAGACTAATATACTTGTATCCATATTTTTCCTTGCTCTAATGAAAGTATTCAATCTCATTTATCCAAGTTGCATATGTCAAAAGATATTTTGCTCTGGCATTTAAATTCTGAATTTAGTGTGTTAACCAAGAATGGCAGATATTTATTAGGCATAATGATATAGTTTGTTTTAACAATTTGTGTCATTTGTTTTCATTTAGCACTGACATTTGCTTGAGGAGCAGCAGCCTGTCCAGATTTCTGCACTGGAGAGGCAACTCCTTTGTGCTGTTCTCATCATTTAATGGAATGAATTGGGATGCTAATAAATGGCATTTAAAGAAAGCATTATAGTCCAGCCAGTATCAAAAAATAACCTTTTAAAGTAAAGGTCAGAATGCTTAAGGGGTACACTGAGAAACTTCCTTTTTATTAGTACTGCAGCAATAAAACTTAAGCAAATGAAATGTCATATGTCAATATGCGTCTGTGCAGGTAGAATAACTGGCAGCGTTGGGTGGTACAGACACCATGAGGTTAGGCTCTGCCCTTTAATCTAGAACAATGGGCAACCTGAGACATGAAATGGTTGTTTGTGGTCAGATACCTTCTTTAGGGAGAATTAACATCTCAGTTTCCGTGCTTGCATGTTAAATAAATAGGCAAGCCTAATATACAATTGCTTTTTTGGCTAACACAATACATTTGAGATACAATATTTTTGTATTTCTTTTGTTTTTCCAGTTGCAGCACAGACAGGTGAGGTGGCATGCTCTTGGTCACACAGTGTCAGTAGTGGCCTCTGAATGCACAACCTCAGGGTCTAAAGTCCAAAGCCTTAACCACTACTACACAACACTGTGTTTACAGTAAATTAGTGATATGCACTTACTCTTTTTTATTTTCACAAAAAATATTTTATGAGTATTCATCAATGGAAAGAAAATGTGTACATATATTTTTACTATTTGCTTTGTAGTGACAAAAAAGTGTCATGTATTACACTGTGCCACATTCCTAAAGTGGTGTTTTCATATGTTTGTTTTACCATGGCTGTGCTCCTCCAGATGTTTAAGAAATGATGAACATATAGACCATACAATGTATTAATATATTAAGTGAATTAATTTGGTAAAGAGCTGTTCACTAAAAATACTCACCTTAGCCCAAAATACCAACACAAGTGCAGCATCTGCTTTTGTGTTAAAATGAGGCATTGCATCAAATATCCTTGAAATAATTTATATGGAATGATGTGTGAACGTTTAACTTGAAGCCGTGCAGCCTTGTCTGTCCTCTAGTGCCCCATAGTGCCAAAGCAGAAACATGTGGGCTTCATGTTCAGGCTGTCCTTCAGCCTGACCTTCTTTTTCCAATAACAAGGACACAACATTTACAGTGTGCGCCTCAGCAGGCCAGATAGAAAGATTTATATCTAGGCCCATATGTATGTACACCATAAGGTTGAAAATAACCTGCTTTATTTTTCAGAGCATTTGGGTGTACATCATGTCAAAAGATGCCCAGCTTAAGAATGGATAATGGCTGTCTTTGGGAAGAAAAAGTAAATTGTCTGTGTTAAAAAAATGAGAAATGGTGAGGAGTCTTGAAATAGGATGCTACTAAGAGAGCGGGGATGTTCTTATAGAAAACTGATGCACAGCCGTTAATCTCTTGATTGTGTGCTCAAGTCTGTGTTCTTCTTTCATTTACACATTTAGCTGATGTTATCTATGGTAACTTACAAGACTGAGATACAATACACAGTGGCAGCAGCAGGATTTGAACCCACAATCTCAGAGCTTGAAGTCCAAAGCCATAACCACTATGATGCACTGCCTGCCATTGCATATGTAAGGAATACACACATTCAAAGACAAGAAAGCAGTTTGTGAGTCCTCAGACCCTCTAGGTCAGGCCTGTTCAAATGGCGGCCTGTGGTGGCTACATGCAGCCCTAAAGCAACCTCCAAGAGGCTCAGCCTGCGGTCCTTCCAGGGCTCCAGACTGCAATTACAATGATCGCAAATGCGACCAAAAATATGTTTGCCGATTATCATTTCTACTTAGTTTGCCAGTGGCGAATTATATTGCAACAGATGCAAAAGGCCATTTTTTTAGTTGTTGAGCGTATGTACCATTAACATATGTGTCGGTACAGGCTCCCATTGCATATCCCTGAGCTGCATACAGTAATCCCTCACTATATCGCGCTTCGACTTTCACGCTTCACTCTATCGCGGATTTTATATGTGAGCATATCTAAATATATAACGCGGATTTTTTGCTTGTATAATGGGTCTTTTTACTTCTGGTACATGCTTCCTCAGTTGGTTTGTCCAGTTGATTTCATACAAGGGACGCTAATGGCGGATGGCTGAGAAGCTACCCAATAAGAGCACGCAGTTAAGTTCCTGTGTGTTGATTGGCTCAGCGACGTAGCGCCGAATTCGATTCCACTGCGTTAACCAGGAAGTCTTGTCTCACTCATTCAGCATCAACGTGTTTCACTGTGTAAAGAGTTAACTTTTGTGCTGTTTTGTGTTAATCTTTGTGCATAGTCAAGCCCTTCATTATGGCTCCAAAACGATCTGCTCCTGCTACTGCTTCAGGGGCCGTGCCCAAGCACCAACAGAAGATGCTAATGATTGCTGAAAAGGTAAAAGTTTTGGATATGTTGAAGGAAGGGAAAAGCTACACCGCTGTAGGATGCCATTATGGCATCAATGAGTCCACGATTCTTTTTATTTAAAAAGGAGGAAAAGAATATAAGATCTACGACCGCAGTGTCCTTTAACCAGGGCGCAAAATGAGTTGTACAGTAAGTGGACATAATAAGGCAGTAGTCCAGATGAAATCTGCTTTAGTGATTTGGATTGAAGACTGCAGGAAGAAGAACAATGGCGGTGCTACACAGTCGCCTGAAGAGGCTCCTTTAGAAGAGCTGTAACGCTCTCCTTTGTTGTGCAGTAAAATTAAACTCATCGTTATCGGACAAGTCGTTGTGTCATTGTTGGTAAGTAACCATAATTAATTTTCTACGTTTAGTATCACTGTACACACATTTTACTGTATACAATTTTTCTTGCATTGTGCGTATTTATTGCTGGTGGCCTGTCCGTAATGGCTGTAACATAACATGTAACATATGTGATACTGGAGAGCTCAATATCTTATCTATAATATTTAGGTTTTTTTGTATATAAACAGTGTGTTTATATACATGATTTTAACGAATCTTACCTAATATCTAAGAGAATACAAAGGGTTTATGCTGTATAACTGTGCGGGAAATGTTTATGAGTGTGGGAGAGTTTATAAGGGCTTAAAATATATAAAAATAACCATATAAACATATGGTTTTTACTTCACAGATTTTCACCTTTCGTGGGGTGGGGGGAGGGGGGTTGGTTCTGGAACGTAACCCCCGTGATAGGTGAGGAATGACTGTAAAGGCTGGTTTATATTCCACAATGGGTGTAAGGGAGTCACGGAGAAAATGATGTCAGAGGTGGAGACGCACACAGAAAAATACTTCAAAATATGTACTGCTGCTGAGGGGACGGAGGTGAATTTCAGTGCAAGGTTGGTTACACTTCTGCTGGAATAATGAACGAGGGGCTGAATATGACGCAACCGGTCATCAAAGCAAAAGTTAGACATGTAAAATGTTTGAAATTCCTCTGCCCATCATGTAAGTCCCCTGTTATGAAGATATCTCTGCGTCGTGAAATTCATTTGTCTCTGATTTTGCACAGGCACACTCAGGTGTGATTGTCACCGATTCCCTTGAGTTCGCACATTAATGCATGCCGTTTCTCTTTTGATTTAACGGATACTCCATGCAAAATGCCAGCCTGTCCATTAGTAATCATTTACGAGCAGTCGCCTTCCCGCTGTTTCGTCATACACAGTGATGTGAAGAAGTCTGTGTTTTAAGGGTGCAGGTGTATTACAGTTACTTTACTGGGCTGCTCTGTGATTGATGGCGGACACTAAACTTTGTTAAAATAGTTCCAAAAAATGGCACTTCGTTAGTTGTTACTTCAGTCGTTTTGGCGTTCGGACAATACTGTAGCAAACTCAGGAAAGAGAAGAAAAAAACAGACGGACGAAGTAAAGTTCAGAAAACAGATTACTTGAACATTAAAGAAGAAAAAAACATTAAAAAAAACCGAACGTCTTTGACTTTGAACTATTTACAATTGCCTATATTTCTCTCATATGTGTGGTCCTGAGGGACGCTGTAAACGAAAAACGCTGACTCCGTAACCTAACAATACAACCTTCTAGTCCAGTGTTTCACAACCTCGGTCCAGGGGACCCCCTGTGGCTGCAGGTTTTTGTTCCAACCAGATTCCTAATCAGTGACAACACCTGATAACAATGATCTCATTTAATTAGCTGGGATTATTTTTCTTTTATTCTACATTCAGAAAAGTACAGCAGCATCATGGAATAATTAAAGACTGCAACTACTTTAGCGTCAGACCCACTAATTAGTAAATAATGGATTAATAAAACAATTAGAACACCTGGAAAAGTAGAATGAAAATCAAAATGAAAATATTGTTAAAAAGAAAAAAATACATTATTCCCATATAATTGCTTGGTACATTTTAATATATTTAATATATATATATTTTTTTACCAAACTTAGTTTTCTAATTTCTATATTGTTCCCAAAACACAGAACTTGGGAAATAACACATCACTTAATTAACCCAGGAGTCCAATTAAAAAAGAAGCTGTTTGGAACAAAAACCTGCAGCCACCGGGGGTCCCCAGGATTGAGGTTGGGAAACACTGTTTTAGCCCCTTTTCAATGAGATTTCGAACCCTCCCCCGTCCACTCCGTCCCCCCTTTCTGCGTCAATCATACCCCCGCTGTCAGTCCTCTGCGTTGTACTAAGCCCTCCTTCAATCGGACCCACTCACTCCAAAAGGCCTCCAACCTGGCTGGGACGTTACAATACAATACTATTTATTTTTGTATAGCCCAAAATCACACAGGAAGTGCCGCAATGGGCTTTAACAGGCCCTGCCTCTTGACAGCCCCCCAGCCTTGACTCTCTGAGAAGACAAGGAAAAACTCCCAAAAAAACCTTGTAGGGAAAAAAATGGAAGAAACCTTGGGAAAGGCAGTCCAAAGAGAGACCCCTTTCCAGGTAGATTGGGCGTGCAGTGGGTGTCAAAAGAAGGGGGTCAATACAATACAATACACAGAACAGAACAAATCCTTAATACAGCATAAAAATAAAAATTTTAGAAGTACAGAGCAGAATTTAACAGTAGATGATATCACATAATGAGATTTGGATATTTTTAGAGTCCTGGAGACCTCATACATCAAGCTGCCTCCCCCATTTGGCCATTCCACAGCTAAAACAGTGCTGGGCCAGCCAATCCAATGAAAGGACCCCTCAACGTTACAATATGTTCTGTTAACAATAAATTATTCAACAGGAACTCAACAACAAAGAAACATGGAAAATGATTTAGTAAAAACAATAATAGTAATAATTATAAATAATGATTCATTACTTGACACCCAAGAACTCTGTACTAAGACATTTTATAATAAATGTACTAATCCACTTCACACCATACTGGTTGTGCAGCCTTGCTCTTAAACAGTTACTAAGGTAGTTCTTTTCAGGGGGAAAAAAATTTCCATGGGAAGGCGTTGTTGTGGAACTCAAATTCAACCTCTGGCGTATGAATGATTAAAACCGTGTGAATGAAATATTATAAGTTCTAGGAAAAAAAAAAAATCCCATGCCTTTCATGACCACCCCTTTAAATTGTTAGAGGATCTTATATTTCAAAAGGGAAACAAATGTTATTGCTAATATTGTGCACTTTTTAAATTTGTATGCACTTTGAGAAGTGCTTTAGTCAGATGTCAGCAAAATGTTTTTATTTTTTATTTCAAAAGTGGAGAAAAAAGTATTGCTACTATCACAGATTCTGTTCAGTTATAGTTTTTTTGTTGTTTTTTTTTTATGTGCCTATGTCAGATGTGACCAAATTTAAAAGGGAAACAATGAATAAACATTTTTTTTAAATAAATTCATTTGTGTTGATTTAAAAATTGTCATTACCTGCCTCTTACTGGCCGCGGAAAATGTCTGGCCCAGGTAAATTTCTTGGTGTGAAAATGTGGCCCAAATGAATTTGTAATTGCATAGCCCTGCTGTAGGTTCTTATCCATGTCAAGTCTAAGGCATATGGACAGGATATTACCTGCTTGTAATGTGCAGCAAATAAGATAAATGATTAGGGTGGTCATTGATACTTTAAAGTGGTGTTCAGACATAGCTGTGGTGTTATTTTTTATTTTTACATATTTACACATAGATGTATCTTGCATTTAGCTTGGCACATATTACTAGTAGTATTTTTGGTTGTATTTTGAATATGAGACATTGTATTATCCGCAGAACAAAATTTTATCGAAAGTAATCATCCATAGACAAATTAGCCAACAGGACAGACTTGAAGGTCAAGAAACAACAGTAGCATTTATTTATGTAGCACATTTTCATACATGAAAGTAGCTCAAAATGCATTACAATAATAGTAGAAAGCAGTTACAAAAGAAAACTAAAACTAAAAAAAAACAGTTTATGGCAGTATGAATCATAATTTCCACCTTAACTATAAACTATGGGGCAGGAAAACAAAAACTCCAACTATAGGGATGTTGGAGAAAATAAGTCTGTGGGTTTCCAGGGCAATAAGACCACCCACTCCTTTTTGTTATTCTACAGTCAACAAATTTTCCACCACTAACAGTGAACTTTTGTGGACGTTTCTCCTTCTTCACATCATTTTAGGTGTCTGTACCATGGCTCCACCACAGAGTACTGAAGAAAAAGGAAACACACCAAAGTAGTGATAAGTTACCAGCTTATGAAACAGCAAACAGAATTAGATTTAATGACCTGAATCAATTTCCTCATCTTCTCATGAGGGAATGCTAGTAATTTCCTAACTGATCAAGAAAGCCATATTAAGGGTGTGGGTTTTTAGTATTTTGTTTAAATGTTCAACTGTACAGGGCTTGATATCTCTACAGGGCGGACCTGTGGATTCGCGAGTTTATGATTTGTGTATCTGCCTATTCGCGGGTTTGTCTTCAATTTGTAAGTGGACATTGTTTTGCAAGTTTTGCAATCTGTTGCTGAAAACTGCAGACAGTGGTGCAGCTGTGCTCCTTAAGTGGACTGCAGATCTCAGCAATCCTGTGAGTACTGTGTCGTAGGGGCAGCTTTGACAGTTGTCTTGAGGACTGCTGAGTGAAACACAATGAATGTGTAAACTTTAAAAATGAGTCATAAGAGGCCAGCAGGATTGCAATCAGTGGTGTGTTGTTGTTCCAACGTCTCACTCCACCATTGGAGTACAATTACAATCATCGGAATACTGCTTTTTCTGGATTTTTTTTGTCCTGTACCCACATGTTTGTGTCATTTCACCTGTGTTGGAAAAAGCCTTAGACTGGGGAGTGCTCCCAACTTCTACAAATCTTCACTTACATCACAATCAAGGCAGGACAAAACTTTACATGACTTTCAGGAGGTTGTTCACTGGGGATTTCAGATTTACACCACCATTGTCTACTTCTGCTAAACTAGACTGTGAGTGTTTATCATTTAACATTTTGTGCTTACTGTTTTGTTGGATTGATTTTGTATCTGTAATCTTAAATATTTTTTCATTTACTACCATAAATATGTGCATAACTTTAATATAACAAGTTATACTTTGTAAAAATGAACAGTTTACTAAAGAAGTGCTGAACTACATACTTTGCCTCGACAGCCAGCCACATATACATGTTTTGCTTGGGGAGTGATCATTCTGTCTTGCATTTCATGTAACTTTTTTCATCTTATTTAGTGCAATAAATATGCAATATACAATAACCATTAGCTCAAAATGTAAACCACAAGAAATAACTATATTTCAGCTTTTGGTGCACAGAAACAGAGGACTAAATTATTTATATAACTAAGAACTTGCCCTAATATTCTGGTTAAAGGAAAGACAGAAGGGCAGGGACAGAGATGCAACTGTATCATTTATTTAACTAAAATTTCAATATGATGATAATAAGTGCAGCCACTACATCTCACCCACTGCTCCCTTATGGACTGTCTGTCACAATGGTTACTATCTGATAGCTGCATTGCTGGAAGCCATCATTGGACTTTTTATCTGAACCTAGCCACATGGACACAGCTGGAGAGCCAAGATCAGTGCCACAATAAAGAAATTCACCTACAATCCTCTTGTACCAGAGACTCTTGATTGATGATGTTGAAGTGCTGCTTTCACGGTGGTTTTATTAAAAGTTAAACTAGCATCAAAATCAAACTATGTGCTACTTTTATCTCTATGTGTTTTGTCCTCTGCTTCCTGTTTTGAGGTGTGTTTTTTGGCTAGCATTGTATTTTTATGGGAGTTTGGATCTCCTGCAAATAGATTACAAGCTTCTTTTAAGTTAAAGAGATGGAACGCTAAATTAGTTGTCCTAAGCGCACTAAAAATGCTTCATAAAGTTCTTACAACCATCCATCCATCCAATATCCAACCCACTATACCCTAACTACAGGGTCACGGGGGTCTGCTGGAGCCAATCCCAGCCAACACAGGGCGCAAGGCAGGGAACAAATCCCAGGCGGGGCACCAGCCCGCCGCAGGACAGTTCTTACAACTATTATCAATATTAAACATATATACATTATACTGGGTATCGACCAGAAGAAATCAGTAAGAAGATGAACAACTGCATTAGTCTCTGTCTTTAATATTAATCATAAAGTAATATTCCTACTGCAACATTAAGGGGGCATCCTGCACCCCAAACCCAGAACAAAACTGTTTTCAGCCCAAAGAAGACTTTCTGTTTAACACAGTACCTTCAACACTATCTCAATGTACCAGAAGATACTGACACTTCTAAACATGCAGTAGACTTTTCCTCTTCTTCCCTTCTCTTCGGTCTCACCAGGTTAGTGTTGTCTTCCAATACTGTTGAGTCCAACTCAGTTAGCTGAGGCAGAGGGGTTTTCAAAAAACATTTTCTGGTACAGTAGTTGATTCCTTCCCACATATTTCAAACTTCCTTTAAATGAATACTGGAGACTTGAAAATTGTTCATGTCTGAGGGACCATGGGAGCATAGAGATGGGTGTGTCCTGCCATAGACTGAGAGCTCCGTGATTTCCTTCTTGTCCTGTATAGACGCTGGCTTCCCAATAAGCTGTAACGATTTAGAACATGGATGGATACTTTATCTTCATTTACTTTCTTTATTTTATTAACTCTTTGAGGGCTAAATATTTTTTCCAAAGATCTCAGTTTCCTGAAATTGTTTCATACATACAGTAAATCAATATAAAACATCTCTTGCTGTGCATGCTGTAGTTGATATCGATGTCTGTTCACTGTTTCTGGCAGCTGCAGTTGCGTGGGGCCAGTGGTGGCAGTTGCAGTGCGATGCGACACAATCTGGTTTGTACCTCGTGTCATTGTAAGTGGTGGTTCTCCCAGGCAAACATTGCTGTAAGCGTATCAGCTACATAGACTTATTCAGCGCCACGATTAGCTGATGCTGGTACCTCACTTTCGTTTTCCATCTCCAACTCCTGATAGTCTGATTTAATGATAGCATGCAAAACATCATCCACGGAGAATTTTGCTTTGCCCATTCGCTTTGGTCTCTCGCCAGATCTTTTTGATACTCATGCACATGCAGGAAATCAAGGTCCGATCACTGAAGCTAACTTTCCTTCTAGCAAAGAGAGTCAAACTAAAATAGAACAGTGAGTTTAGTCACAGTTTATAGCTGATTCCCGTCCTGTACCCCTGAATTTCGACAAAATTCAACATCCGCCCTGAAAAAGTTAAATGAAAAAACACAATCAGTAAAGTGCTTTACATTAATACAAACATTATCTCCCAGTGAGAGCTTAAGGGCATTACAAAATTTCAGGAGATTGAAATGTATAGTTTATTGTGCAAATGGGTATCTAAAATGATATAAGCACACATAAAGCGATTACTTATTTTACAAGAAAAATTTACCATAGTATATAGTGTCAATGGAATGAGATTGAGTGAGTATATTAGACAAGCAAGTTTAAACATACATGACATTTAACTTGGAGGCTGCTTTCACTGACACATTAATTACATAGTAATAGGAAATGTAAAATGAATGAAGTAAAAAGTAATATTATAGTTCATGTACTACATTGCAAAAATTTTAACAACACACAATCCAGTAACTATTGTAACACAACAGTATCAGATTGAAGGTTAACAAGATTGGAGAGAACACAGTTTTTATACAGTGTTGTTTTAACCTTCAGTGCCCTGTAACATTTCCCAAAAGGGGGGTCTGAAAGATCTGATGTCCAGGATGGGAAAGATCAACAGTAATCAGGGTTGGACATGGAGTAGTCAAGAGTACCCAACACTTCTCACAATTTATTTACATTAAGCTTTATTCTGTACGTTCGTGCTCAAATCAGAGTTTTTCTCCTAATCCATCTTTTAAAATTGTCCAGACCACAAGTCAGCTGTTAACAATCTTAATTTAAACAACTTCCTGGTTTCAAGGGTGATCCCTATTTTGCCCTAAGAACAGTCTGAATTCATTGATGCTTGGATTTAACACATTTCAAAAACCTGTGTTCCTCTGTTTTTGCAGATTAGCTGGTGGTGGAGCTCTGCTTATCATCTTATCAAATTGGGAGGCCATTTTTTAAGATGAGGACTCTGATGTTCTTGAATTTGTTTGTAGCACTTACATAGTCTTGGGGCAAGGAACTAAAACAATTACATTCATGGCTTGAAATGGTATATCTCACTAGCAGTTAAATTAAAATATTTGTGACAATCAAGTGTTATTCAGCTTGCTTCAAGGGATCCATTGTGTGCCACAAAAACACATCTCACACCACAGCTTTAGTACTATCAACCTGTACTATTGACATCTGGCAGGGCAGATCAATAATAGTTATTTGTCACACTGCATGTCAATAGGACAACAGAATTCTTATTAGCTTTTAGTGAAGCAAGCAAACATATAACACATATGATGACTGGACGGATAAAATTAATTGATAAAATATTTTTTTTCTGCAGTTGTTCATTATTGATTGAGACTCATACAACAACAACTGCATTTACAGTATTTCTAGAGCACATTACAAGGAGCCCTTTCTCTCAGTGCAGATCCTCACATTATTTACTAGGATTCAGGAGAAATTAACTACCAGTTTGTAAGCCACCTTTTGAAGTGACATAACTAACAAGACAACAGAGACATTCATAGCTAAGCAATTGCTTCAGCTAGGGTGATTCACAGAAGGTGCCCTTCCCGTGAATCACGCAAGTTGGAGAAACTGCCTGAACCACCTTGAATCACTGCAATATGTCCTTGAGGCACTAGAGTTCTTCAAATAAGCAATGCAGTGTTACTTTTGTAATGTTAGGTACATACGAATTGACAAGCTATGTTGATTTCAATGTCCTGTTCTCATCAATGGGTCTCTTAGGATCTTATAAGACACTTCATCATTTCCATGAAGTCTTCTTGTAAGGGGGATGGTTTTTTAACTACTGTAATCATTGCCAAAATCTTGCATTTGCTGTACTTTTAATTTACATAAAAAGGAAATTAACCCTAAGATGTTTGTAGGTTAAATTTCTGTTTGTTAGGCATTATTGTTTTTTTTTTTTTTGTTTTTTTTTTACAGTTTTTATAAGAATAATCAAAGTATCCACTATTACCAGAGATTATTAAAGACTTAACATTTATATCAATTGTAGTTTATTATCTAATTGTACAATTTCTTTGTTTTTCACAGTATATTAAAGTAAAATTATGAAGATACAATGGAAAGCTTAATTCAGTATGATATATTTTTCTTTTGTTTCAACCAAGAGGACATTGCTTATACAGTTATTATTCTCCATACATTAATCACTCTTTCATTTTAAAACCTACAGTATACATACACCATAGATGTTGTTATGATTTATACATGGAGCAAGAAAAATATTGCAAAACTCTGGACACAACAATTTAAGAATTATTTTTTTCAATTAAATTACATAAAGAATTTAACAAATAAAGGAGTGCAAATCAAGAAAAAATGCTACATTTCAAAATTCAAGAAAACTATCAAAAACAGAAAACAACATTCCAAAACAACATAATAAATAAAATAAACAACCAAAGAAAGAAAAAGACAGAATTAAGTCCAGGACAAAAGTAAACAAAGACTACTAATACTAATCAAGAAAACAAAGCCAAAATCCAAATTCTAATGCAGAAGCCAAAAGACAATAAATTTAAGCAAAGTCAGTAAGAATAAAATTGAGCAAAAAAAACCAAAAACGGCACTAGGTTAATGCCACTGCAACATGGCTAGGCAGCAGGTGTAATACAGAGCTTTAAAGTAGCTGTAGACCAATTGACTACAGCAGAGCCTTAAATAGCAAATTAGTTTGCATA
This sequence comes from Polypterus bichir lapradei, assembly GCA_026402145.1. Taxonomy (NCBI): domain Eukaryota; kingdom Metazoa; phylum Chordata; class Cladistia; order Polypteriformes; family Polypteridae; genus Polypterus; species Polypterus bichir. Next base: position 257,624 of record JANRMT010062834.1, read on the forward strand.
TTTATAGCCAAGATACTTCCCTGAAAGGGATGAAATAAATATAACAAACACAAATAATAAACAAAAACAAAACAATAACAAAGGAGTACTGGAAAACAAACAATACGATGAAAAATGAGAAAAGTGGAGAGACATAGCATAGTCTTTAATAGATAAAAATGTATATAACCCAAACAAGGAGGGACCCAAAAATTCCTGGAATCAGTCAATAGAACAGGAGTAGGGTGTAGTTCTTAAATATTCCAGTAGATATCATACATGTAGGATCTGGTTAATCAGTCTACTGCGTGACATTGTACTGAGTCGATCAAGTGCGTATCTCTGCCATTTATTCTATGATTGAACATTCCAGTTAATTTTGCGACTTCTCTCATCGCGCTAAGAATCATAGTTTGCTTGGAGGAGTGATATATTTGCACTAACCTGAGACAGAGGCTGCGGGCTGAAGGTAGGGGGAAGCGTGATGTGAGGAGTAGGGAGCCAGGCAGGACCCTCCTCACTGTCCTGTTTCACTACTAGGTATATATTCATAAACAGATTTTTCCCCCTTAACAGACTGTTAATATGCAACATTGCATGGAACTACAGGAAAACATAAGAAAAAACATTCAAAGAAGTGGAACACCCGAAACTGGATTTTACGCCATGACAATGCAAATGTATTCTCCACATTGTCAGTCGAAGAGCTTTTGAGCAAAAATAATGTGGTTTTTGCTTTGCACCCCTTGTATTTGACAGATCTCGCTAACTGTGACTTCTTTTTGTTCCGGAAATTAAAATTGACAATGAAGGGATGAAGATTTGCTACTGTGGAAAACATCCAGGAAAAAAGCAGTATGAGCTGTGTAGATGTGGTAATGATAGATTAAGTGCAGAAAATGCTTCTGGGAATAGGAGAAGCACTGGAACAAATGTATTCCATCTCAAAGAGAGTATTTTGAAGAGAACTAAAAAGAAATTAATGTAAGTTTTTTAATACTGTATAGTTTGTTTTTTTTAACAATTCCAGGAATTTCTCGGTCCCTGCGTATATGTGTATATATATTTATATCTGTCTGTATGTATGTATGTACTGTATGTATGTATATACTATATACAGTATACAAGTAGGAAAAGTATTGTGATGCAGTCCAAACTTCAACTTCATGTTTTCAGCTTATAGTCATTCCAGAACATGATCTGACAACTTCTGGAGTGACAAGTAACTGCTCCTTAAACAACATGATGCTAAAAAGCCAGTTGCCTTAAACAAATAAAGCAAACAGAAACACAAAAGAACAAAGGTAACTCAGACCTTCTAAAGAAATGAATGCGAAATAGCACAGGCACATATGGGAAAAAGTGGTTCAAAATTGAATTATAAAAGTAAAAGTTTGCAATTTAAAAACATTAGAGGAGCTAAAAATCTGGCCATGCTTCCCAAGTATGGTTTCTCAAAATGCCCACCATGCTAGTACAAAAACACTTACGATGGTACAAGCTGACCAGGTGTTCCCACCCACAGGACCATTTGAAGGCACTCTGTTTTGATGTGCCAGAAAGAAACAATGTTAAAGGCACCCCAAACAAATATTTAAGAGCTTTATAAGCACTTAAGACTGCAACACTATTCGCTGCTTCATCATCTTGCCCTTTTACATTTTTCTGGTATTTAATTGTTTTTTCAGTTTCACCATTTTACATTTCATCAGACCAATGAGGCTGGATTGAATAATGTGAAGAATCTCTCCAATTTTCAATTAACAATGAGCACTGCCTACCTCCTAAATCTACAAAGGAAAGTTGCAGACAATGAGAGCAACAATGGCCTGTGTAGCATTTCAATCCATGGATAATGTAAAAAGCTGTTTACTTAGAGGAAACAGATAAAAAGATTGTGATTTGTTAGGAGATGTAAGAAACAGATCAAGAGCATCTAAATAAGCAAGCAGATTTCAACTGTGGGAACAATTTCAAAGAATATTTGTCAAAAGAGTATAACCCAAGGACAGTACAGGAGAGAGTATATATATACAGTGACTAACAGGATGCCAAGTGGATAAAAATAACGACATATAATTCACAGGAGCAATAATTTTCAAGAACTGTTATTAGACACTGAGATGACTGCAAAAGAGAGAGGTTTTACTGTGGGATGTGAAGTGTCAGCAAGGACCAGCATCTAGATAATTTAAGGCAGCAATTGGAAACCTCTTTCAGGTAATTAGAAGTTGAGATTGCATGGGATACAAGGCCAAATTAAATCAGAACATGGAAGCACAGAAAACAAACACAAAACATTATAGAAGTGAAATAAACCAAGAGTATCCTGAATAGAATAAGTCTGAAATCAGATGATACGCTACTAAACCAAAAATCTCATATATTAAAATACTGTTGTGTGAATGGTTCAGCAAGCAGCTGAGCAATATACTGTATGCATAGTTCATGTAAGAAAATAGCTATGGATAATGTAGGACTGTTAAAAGTAGAGAGCAAGGTTATACAAACTTGGCACAAAGGCAAAGTCCAGACAAGATAGATGGGCGTCCTTGAGGAAAAAGAAGAGTCATGCTGTGATGGCAAAGTTTCTGTGTTTGGAGAATGAGCTCTAACAAATGGAAGTATCAAGGAGATTATGTGGAAATACTGAAATTAGACCATCAGGATTAAGAAAGTGCACAAAGGGACATAACCTAGATTCATTACTTCTTAGGCTGGGTGCCCTGATATTTATTATTTAATGTTGTTCTAAAAAGAGAAACATGCCAAAGCTAAACAACATAATATCTTTATCTTATTAAGCATTTCATATACAGTATTATAAAGGGTTGCCCAATTGGCAAGAGATTGCAAAGAACATAAAAGTGCACAGATGACAAAGGACAGAGAAAGGGTGAATCATAGGGGGAAGGAAGAGACCCAGATAGACTAAATTGTTCTTCTACAAGACAGGGATCATTATGAGGTGATAAAATGTAGAGCACTTCTTTGGATATTTATAGTACCTCATCCTCTCCTCTTTGGGATGAGCTGGAGGTTTTGTGCAATCATTTACAATACTTAGGCATCAACTAAAAGAAATTAATTTTATATAGTGTCTTGAAAAATTAGAATGATTATGCATATTTTGGGAATGGGATTAACAGGTATTTCAATTACGGGTTCATTTCAGGGATGACAAGGTTCAAGTTGAAGCTGCTTTACAGTTCTAGCAACCAAGTGTTGAATCCTGGCCTTGCACAATCCTGATATATGTTTCTTTTCAAGGTATTTCTGTTTCCACTCCAAATCCTAGGGATATACATGATAATTCATAATATGGGGAAATGATAATGTAAGTACAAGTGTCTCCTGAAATGGCCTGACATCTCTTTCAGATCTGGCTCCAATTTGACAGGGTTTAGGTTTTGGCTTCTCTCAACTTAAGATTAGGAGGATCAAGGGGAGATGGTGAGGCAGCCCTCTGTTCTCACCTCTCAAGGCTCTATAATGATTCCCCTAGAGGTTCAGTTATGGAAACCTTGTTTGGTCTTTTACTTACTCTGTAATCAAATTTGATTGTCTTCTAGATGCTTCGTCAGCAGCCACAAGCAAATGCAGTGGGGCTGATCGAAGAATTCATTAAACCATCCAATCAGTAGTAGCAAAGAGCAGTGAGTACAAAGGGCAGGGACTTAATCAATGCAAATTTATGACCCACATTTACTGGAAATTCCTTGTTTGTGGAGAACAATTGCAAGCCCTGGTCCCCATCACGAATGGGTTTCAACAGCTTACTCATGCCTCTCGGAGCCGGGTAGACGCACGTTCATCTATTCAGTGCAGCACGCATGCAGCCCTGGACATCTAAGGGCATGAGAGGCCTGTTATTGCTCAGTTTCACATGTTGCTCATGTAGGCTTCTCTGAATTTTTTTCTGCCCAGCATGGCTATGAATACAACCCCCTGATGACCATCCTCACCTCATCCACAGCAAGGAACTTATCCTTGAATAGGGAGGATGAAACTGTAGGCATCATAAAATGGTTACACTTTTATAATTGCCGAAGTGGAATAAAATCTACAGATAGCGTGGATTTACTGTATACGTTACCTCATGTTTACATTATTTTCACAACAAAAATCAACACATAGCACTGATGTATGTTGAATAACGTCCTAAAGCAGTGCAGTTTGAACAGAAATTTTCATGGGTGATTTGATTAACTCATGCTTGTACTTTTTGTTCTTGCTTTATGTGACATGCCATGTTCTTGTATCATTACCTGGCACCAACAGGAATGGTGCAGAAGCCTGTGAGAAAAAGAAATAGCAGCTCCCAAAAACTGGTAAATGTTGCAGTGTTGGAGAAAGGCTGTTTCAGCATCTGCAGAAGGAGAAAACTGAACATAAAAAAAAATCTTTGTTAGATTTACAACATATATTTCTAAATGTTTATTTTTAAATTGACCTTCAATTTGTTTTTAATGTCACTATTTTGTATTGAGAGTTAATGCTAGTTATCAATACCTTTTTATTTTAAAGGTTTTACACATTGAAAATGCCAAATCCAAAATTAACTATATATTTATCTGGAGTACAACAGTGCCTGAGCATTATTTTTATTTCTTTTTAACTAAAGTGACATTTTTATTGTACCAAAATATTAAAGAAGTTGCTACAAGATTCCCTGTGCTGTGTCTGGCATGACTGGTTTAAATCCCAAGGCCCAATGAATCCGTAGTTTATGGATGATATGGAATGTTTGTTTTTTCTTGATGTTTCATATTCTTTGTTTTATTTTCAGAATTTTACTTTCCATAAGATTTCCATAAGGTTTTTTAATATGCCAATTGTAGCTCCCTAAATAAATATGATAATATTCAACATTGGGTTTTTCAATAACTTTTCTAAAGGAGCTCCTTATTGAAAGTTCAGACAGGTCACAGCACCATTTCTGTTCACAGTGAACTTGCTGCTTGGTACTGGCTGCTCTTGGGATTTCAGGTTTTCCCTACAATAGGGACTTAAGAAAGAACAATGTAGCCATAACATATTCCTTCTACAATTGTAGAAATCTGCTGTCTTGTGGAAAAGGATGGAGAATCAAAAGTCTCCAGAATCATCTCTCCAGCACTTACACACTGCCATTCAATTTCATTTTCTTTTTAAACTGCTACAACAAGACAGTGGGGGAATATTATGCCTATAGGAACTACTTTCAAGCAATGATTTCTGTTGAAAGAAATGCAGCAAACCACCGTAGGATAAAAATAAACACATCACAGGCAGTCAGTGCTGTCGATCTTTTGTAAAGATTACTGACAGGTCTACAGGAGGGCTGTGCTAGTTGTCTGAATTAGCAACTTGTAATGGTAAACATTAGCACTTACAGGTTAATTTCAAAGTGCAACTTTGTGTGGCCTCTATGAAATGTTGAGCCTTAATATTTGATGCATACCAAAGAGCTAATTGTTTTATGAGTATGGCTACCAAGAAACAATTGTTTATCAGAAACAACCAGTTTATCAGGATTGCACAAATAATACCACAAATAGCAAGCTTGTCTGCTTTATTATTTTTTGTGAGTGCCACTAGTTTGGATAGTTTAGTTGCAAAAACAATGTGTATGTGGTGCACAGGTTCTCATGTGCGGTGAATTCTTGAAAAATTAAAAATGAGTTGCTGTCATCTGCATATTTTCTCGCTATACCTGAATATGTATTGATTAAGCAATGATCACAGCAGGTCTTTACTGCATGTAGGGAATTTCTATTTTATTTGTCGTCTTTTTTTTTTTTTTTTTTTTTTATTAGATTTATTGCTAACAGCAATTTTAATATGGCACTGCTTCAAAGACGTTATTGAAAATCTACAGTATTTATAACATTTAACATGCTTTCCTCTTATACTCAAATACCTTGTTCTGAAATGTCTGCAGGTTCTTTCCATGGATGCCATTCTTTTGGGAAGTCTAGTTGTTAGGACGGTGTGTGATGAATTGGTGATCGACTTTGTAACCTTGTCCTGTAACACTTGTTCCCAAACTGTCACCCAGACTAATGATGCTCGACTTACATTGACCTCTTTCATAAGTCGGTTTGGATAAAAGCATCTGCTATGCAAAAAAAATGTAAATGTATTGTGCATGTTGTGCACATTCTGTACTACATGTAATGTCATGGCAGCTTCTTGCGGTCTTAAAAATGGGTTGCTGTCATCTGCCCATTTTCTTATTATGCCTTTTTAAATCTTCTTATTATGTATTAGAAAGAGTATCAGTTTCGCAATGATCATAGCAGGTCCCCACTGATTAACTTGTTTCATATGCAGCATTGCCTCTTATCTGTCCTCTTTTTTTCTATCCAGTTTTTAAATTAGGTTTGATGCTAACAGCTTGTTTAATATGGAACTGCATCAAAGACTTTTTGAAAATCTACAGTATTTAAATATTTTAGGTACTTTTATCTAGTACTCAAATGCCTTGTTCCAAAATGTCTACAGAGTCTTTTGATGACACCTTCCTCTACTAAACCCACATAGGCAATGATTTTTACTAAGTATATAGTCGACTTATTTATTTCTAAATTTAGTTTCTAATATTTACGTGGTAGAGAGTTAAGGCATATTGATCTAAATGGATCATGCCGTCCTTCTTGTAGATTAGAATCATATATCATCCACGATACCTCTCACAACAGCAACAACATTTATTTCTACAGAACATTTCCACACAATAGGATGTATGACAAAGTTCTTTACCAGTTGTCAAGGGAATAGTAACATGCAATGAAAAACACATTCAAATATACATAAGGGTGTAGGACAGACGGGTGTATGTATTCAAACCTGACCATACGTATGTATACTACTGTAGTCATATTGTTGATTTTAAATTCTTTTTAATCATAGTTCGTAGCATATTGTGTAGATTTTCTTTTTTTCTGTAAATTTTTTTTTTATTATTTTGTTTCATTATTACATTTGCTTGCATGGGTGCCAAACCTCTAACAGCTTCATGCGTCCTTTCTTTGTCTGTGTTACATTATGTCATCAGTGTTCGCCTCTCCCAGTGTTCATTGTGCTAACTGTGAAAGGAGGAATATTGCACTGGCAGAGTTGGAGCACTCACATATTTTCTTCTTTTAACATTTCAGCCTGTTAATAATACACATCAACAGATAAAGGAGTTTAGTGTGGTTTCATTAACCTTTTGTGGCAGTTCACACCAAGTGGCACATCGTGAGTCACAACGCAGAGGTTTAATGGATTCAAAACTACAGCACAGCAGTACAGTAACTTAAAGTCACATGTGATCGCATTCACTTTCTCTCCTCTCTCATACTTCTTGATCACCTTCATTTTTGCTTTGAGATCAATTACCTTTTTTTCCTGTAATTGTGAGACAAACGTAACTGAAGATAGTAGAAACAACTGCAGGTAATAAACTGAGATCGAGATGTATGAGCCACGGCATACGGAGTTGGCCTGGCGTTTCTAAATTAGTAAAGTTTAAAAAAATAAATAAATAAATAAATCACCTTCTAATGTTTTACTAGCATCTTAACAGAAAGTTTTGATATTTTATTAAACTTAATAAAACTGATAGTAACCCAAATATTAGGCCTTATTTATTTAAACATAAATAAATATTAATTAAAATATGTACAGAATAGCATAATGTGACCCTTCCTTACACGATCCAGTGGTACTGAATAATAAGCCTGCTGCCACCTTAATTGTAAATACTTACTGCAGCCCTTTTTTATTGGATGAAATTATTATTTACATAATACAATAATTTAATATGTTATCTGCCATATCTCAATGATGTTAAGTTCTGGATGGAACAGAAACTTTTAATATGGGCAATGGTATTATTTACCTTACATGTTTCATGGAACTCAGTTTGTGCAACAGAATGTTTATAAATTAAAAAACTGAAAATTCTTCTATGGTGCAAATTAAAACAAATAATAATTATAATTTTTCCTTAATTCAATACAAACAAACAGGTAGATCAGTAACACTTTTAGCAATCAACATGCATTCCTAAAATCATACTGGCGTGCTTTTGTAATAGCAACCTTCTTAAATCGTCCAATCTCATTTAAAAAACAAATCTTTAATTAACACTGTTGTTATCATATGAACACCCAGCAAAGAGTGCTCTCTCTTAGCACATCTGTTCTTGTTTGAGTCTTTATGTAGTGTATATAATATATGTATAAATCTATATATATATTAATCTATATATATATAATGCAGATACTTTTATTGCTAGTCTACTCTTTAATCATATTTACACAAAATTATCACTAATAACTACATTTTGCAGATGCTTAGTTGTTTAGACTTCTTTGAACAGCTAAACAAATGTTAAACATTTTCATTTTAATCTATGCCCAAGTAAATTATGTTCAGTGAAATTAAATTGTCTCCTCTGTAGTTCACACTCTTTTCAGATCTAGCATTAATTTCTGCAATCTTGAACCTGGAGGCAATATGATTAAATGAGCAGCAGGACCAGCTATAGACACTGCCTACAGGTACAAGGCATTAAAGCTTAACTATTAAAAGAATATTTGAATCAAAATGTGAGAAAGAAATGAGCTGAAACTAGAATTAGGATATATATGGTTATTATGATAATAATGGTATTCTATCTTGTACCTAACACCCCCTGTATATAAGCCATCTGCCATACTCCCTACTACAAACAGAAATAGGTGGATTGCATAATAGACTGGATGCCGTTCTTCAGCTGGAAAAGAAAATAATTCAGGGATCTCCTGTCAGTCCATCAATGCCTATATAGAATGATACTGTGGCCTGTTAACATATTCTTTGTATATAAATTACCTGGACAATGCCTACCTATTGTAAAAGAGGAGAAAGATAAAGATTTGAGGTGACACAGCAACCCCTTACATTGTAAAGACAAAGAATAAATAATGCTCTTCAGCCAACAGGACACCTATGAAGACACAAGTCTGACATAAGACTATCCAAGATGGAAACACTTCTGGTTAAATAGATGCCAGGCAGGAAGAGGCAGGTCCAGGTGGACGGACACTGGAAGTGATGTTAAAGGTGGTGAGGGTGTCAATCATCCGGTCTGCAGAGGGAGGAACATTGTACAGTTAGCATACAGTGCCACTCTGTGGATTGGCAAGGCATTACCACCACCAGAACCTTTAAGTCACGGGTGTCGAACTCCAGTCCAGTGGTTTCAGGTTTTCAATCTAACCATCTTCTTCATTAGTGACCACTTTTTGCTGCTAATTAACTTCCTTGGCCTTAATTTTAATTAACTTGACTCAGGCCCCTTTGTTTCTTTTTCTTTAATTAGTAGCCAAACAATAATGGATACAAAATAAGCCGCAACATGACGGGCTCATCTGTGCCCATCACAAAATATCTGAAAAAAAAGAAAGGTGAAGGTCTCAGTAAGGTTAATCTGCTCAGGTCATCAAAACGTCTTGACGGTATTCTTAGGAAAAAAACAGAAAATCAACAGTTTTGTAAATGTCTGCTCTGGTAGAATGAGAGCAGCAACAAGCCATGAAATTAAATAACGAGTTTAATTAACAGAAAGAATCAGCTTCTCATTAAGAAAGTGATTGGAGTCAAATTGGTTGGAGCTTGTAGCCCCAATTTAGCTGGTCATCTGTTGGCTCATTTCACGTCTCATTTCTATTTGGCTGTCATTTAATGAAGAAAATCAATTCAGAGCATTAAATCCTTAAAAACAGAGCTATTAAAATGAAGGGGAAAAAAAATTAATTAGCAGTGAAAACTGGTCACAGATTACAAAAAGGGTTAGAATGAAAACCTGCAGCCACTGCGGCCCTCCAGGCCTGGAGTTCGATACCCCTACTTTAAGTTGTCCCCAAAATTATAAATAAATTATATGTAGAGTAAATATATAAAACAATACTCGCATTTAAAATCCCAGATCATATGGCAATTGCCATCTACTGGCATATTCTTAGTACACCTCTATAAGGTGCAGATAAATGGTCAAATCAAGCTCCCCAGTTGATTGATGGATGGCAAATCTGATGACAAATCCAGACAAATGTACAGTATCAGATTTGCAGAGGGCAATAGATTACATGTTAACCATTTCTGTTTTCCCTTTAGGCATAGGGGGCTTTCATACACACTGCCTCAGTTTTAGCACCCCAGTCTGCTAGCAACAATACAGGTTGAAGAGAAGCAAGAAAGTGAAGGATGTTTAGTTAGTTTTGGCCAGGAAAAGGTGTGGTTTCTTCCACGGTATTATATCTCCTTTGCTTGTTTTTTGCCCAGCAGCTATGGTGAAGTTCGCTTGGCAGACTCAGGATGGCTTCCGCTCTCTCACTTTTGTACCTCTCTGAGGCTCCTAGATACCACCAGGTGTACATAATAATTTCATGTTGAGTGGTGCCAATGCTTGAAGGAAGGTTTGCAAAGCTAGTGTCTGTTATAGGTCTTCAGAGTTTCTCATCGCCTTTCTGGTAGGCTTGAAACTTCAATTAGGCCATAATATGAAACTCAAACTTTAGAAACGGCCAAGGCCTATAAATTGCAAACAAGAAATGGGAACCATAGAAAACCCTGGACATCAAAAGAAATATTTCTTGAAAATTTTAAGTCTATCTATAGAAATGTTCAAAAATAATAATAACAAATAGTACTAAAATTAAAAATAAATAATCCAAAAATAACAGCAGATTATCAAAAAAATCAAATAAACAAGATGAATTCTAATTTTTTTCGAAAAATACCAAAATGAGGCCTAAACTCCCAAAATTTAGGCCCAGATTTGTTGAGGCCTAGCATTCAAAATGGATATTTTCCCTGAACTTTAAGTAGACTGTATTATGATAGAAGACCTAGCAGGAATATTTAAAAACTGGAAATGTAATGCAATGTTAAAAAAACAAATCAAAAGTCAAAAATCAAAATGAAGTGAGTCAAGCAGGAGTCTAAACCAAGAAAAGCCTTTAAGGAAGTAAGTTATAGAAAAACAGAAACAACTGACAAAAGGGTGTTTTGAATCTGCAAACTGCCAAGTTCTGATATGTACCATTTGTATCTTTATAAAAAAAACATTTTAACAAAAACAAAATAAAGCAAAAATGCTGAAAAGAGCAAAAAATGCAGAAGGATTTGCCTTGAGTACACCAGTAGAAATTAAGGGGAAGTGGATTTAAGACTGAAGCACTTACTGCATTTATGCAAAGATTTGTGAGAATCTGGAACAAACACCCAAGACATGTTGTTGAAGCAGAAGCCTTGACAACCTTAAAGAAAAATCTGGATGAAATATTGGGGCAGCTTAGGTGTTAGCTAAACAAATTAGCTTGATGAACTGAATGGTCTCCTCTCGTTTGTCAAACATTTTATGTTCTTAAAACGCAATCTACAGCAAATACATGATCCAGTATTTGATCAAGTAACAGTAATCATAAACTAGAAACAAAAATCCAGAAGGAAGATAACAAGAAATGTAATATTTATACATAACTCCAAATCAAATATAATGTTTTGCTGCTGAGCCTCTTATTTTCTGACTGAATACAAAGCTAGCAGCCCATCAGCAGTGATATAACGGTGGCCCTGCCTCCTGAGGCTCCACTCAGAAGTACAAGGAATGGTCATAGACTTAAAGTTAAAAAGACCCAACAGCCAGATAGGAAACCCTTTCTGAATCATAATGCTTTCAAGTGCCAATACAAGCTCAATCAGCGCTCCCTGGTCTAATTGGCAAACATCCAAAAATGCACTCACCACTCCTAATTCTAATGCCACGTCGAAGTGCATCACTGTTGATATGATGAAATGACAGATTTAGTTGTGCATGGATAATCTCCCATGACAGTTGACAGGTGTGGAAATCCCTTTTTTTGTGGAGTTGCAGGAGTAGCAGTCTCTCAGCTGTTTTCCTCTTTGTGTTGGCACAGCAGTTGGCATTACAGGTCCTGGATATAAGCCTCAGAATAGTCCAACAAGTCCATTTTGTATCTTCTTGGCACTTCCCACTTTGGTGATTCAGACTGTTGGTCCTCTACTTGCCCCCCTCCAAACAATCTAGCAAAATATGGTTGATGTCTATGGTGACTCCATTTTGTTACTCTTGTATTAGCTACTAATCTAGCTAAATGATAGCCAGCTATAACAAACTATGAGGTTGAAGGTGTGTCTGTGGCAGGTTCAAATTTCTATAGGCTGTTCCTACAGCTTGAGCTGGAGCTGTTCAGCAGTCCTAGGCACCACTGCTATTCACAACTTTGCAGTATGTTAGTTGCCACAACAAAGTAACTATGCAACATGGCACCATAAAAAAAAAATACTGGTTCAGTGGTGGGCAATGTTTGAATTTTTTAAGTTACTAGGCAGCTCTGCCCCCTGCTTGCTTCGCTCGCCAATCCCCGCGATTTTGCTGATCTGCCCTCGTGTATGAGGAAGCAGATGTACAATTTAAACAGATTGTTATTTTCATGGGCATTGTTATATATGCATAATAGAATGAACTATTTTACATTTCAGGAAGTAATTAACCATAGTAAAAAATAGTAAAACGTAATAAATCAAAAGAAAATTATGTTTCATGTTGTGTTAAAGGTATTCATTGCGTTATACGTTTTTGTTCTGTTTGGCTTTGAAATTGACACACAAATACATTTTAAACTTACACTTTTACTGTAAAACTTCAGTAAAAACAATTTTTTGAATGAACTTTTAGTTAATATTGCATTGAATTTTGATTCCGTGTTTGGACTTACATCGTGACAACACAACGTATAACTTCCTGTGAGTGAATATCGTTTCTTTCTCTCTAATAAATAAACTGACTTTTTCAAATGTTTGTCCCTGTGATTTGTTAACTGTCATAACAGAAGCTATTCTAACGGGAAACTGCAAACGTTTTAATACAAATGGCAAGATGTCCTTTGGTTTGTATTGTTATCCTTGGAAGATGTACTACATTACTTTTCTTGTCGCCTGTTAAAATTTTACAATGTCAAAATTGTTCAACAGCATAATCACATTTAACCAATTTGCTCACTAACTGATCGTCAATTTTCATGTTAATTCGTTTGACTTCATTGCTTCTCAATGCTAGGATTGCCTGTGTACTTATTTCTTCTGTTGATAACCCTTTAGGATGAAATTCTTCAATAACAATTCAACATAATATTCTTTTATTGGGAACTAAAAGTGAGGAAAACGTGAAAAATTATAAGAGATGAGAGCGTAGGAACTGTGTCTGACAAAAGCATTCACACAAATTAGAGGTGAAAAGCCCATGGGCGTGTTTGATAATGGTTGAGAGGAGGGTGGGACTTGAAAAAATCTCTTGGCAATAGTCTTGTCTTGCGGGACTTAAAAAAAATCTCTAGTAATAATCTTGTCTCCTAATTTTCTTTTATAATAGGGAGATATTGATATTTGTCTGTTTGCAACTTCGGGTTTATGGCACTTGCTTCAAGGCCATTTTTTGCAGGACAGCACCTGTGAAAACACACTTGGTGTAAGAATCTCTGTAGCTTTGCTAAAGTTTGCAATGAGCAGCCTGTTGAAATGAAAATTGCTGTTCATTTTGCCTGCGTAAAAAATGCATTTCAACAGGTGATGCATGGCAAATGTTAGTTCTACTAGAGAAATTCATTTAACCATCCTGAGTACAACAGAGCTTGTCCAGTCTTGGTTGGATTTGGTTTGGACTTGGATAGAAGAACACCTCTGAATGCCAAGTGCTGCAAGCTTTTTCATATTCTGGGCTGCAGGAGATGACAGTTCCCCATCAGCACTAATCAATTTCATAAGTAAGTCAGAACATTAGATGTGAAATAAAGTAATAAATAACTAATGAAGATTTCAATTAATGGATGATTGTCCACTCAAGTAAAAAATGAAAATAAAAAGTTAAACAGTCCTAGATGGCACCAGTATGTTCATGCTGAATTTAAGAGATTCAAACATTCTTTGTGGCTTTGCTTTTATAAATTAAAACATTTTCAAAGTATCTAAAATTTAATTTTTACATTTTTTGTTTCACTGAATACAAATCTACATTTATTTATTTTTTGCTTGCTTCTGTTATATTTGACAATGATTTTATTCTTTATTGTTTTTGTGGCCTGACAATCATTTATTACAGGCAACATAGAGCATTTTCCTTTAACATGCCATTAACTGGGTTACACAGCTGGGTTGTGCTGCCTCCTCACAGCTCCACTGGCCAAGATTCAGATCCCTCATGGTCACCATGTGCATAGTAGTCGCATGTTCCTCCCATGTTCACCAAAGCATTCTCCAAATACAGGTTTACGATTCATAGATCTGCATATTTGTGTGTTTTTTCATCAATAATTAAGTTCTGTAACCTAATGTGGATAACTGCAGATGATGCTGCAGCAACGCTTTTTAAATGAACTACAAATTCAAGCAACCACAAGAGTACTGCATCATTGGGCAGATCCAGCAGCTGCCATGAAGGCAGGTGGGTGAAAGATGTAAGCCAGAAAGAAGTCGTCAGGATTGCAGTTGGTGATGTTTTATTATTTAACGTTTCACTGCAAAATTTGATTGCAATTACACTCAATAGATTACAGTTTTTTCTTGATTTATAGTCTTGTCCTGTGCCCGTTTGTTCATGTGATTTCGTTTGGGTTGGAAAACATCTTCCGGGAGTGCTCCCAACTTCTACAAATCTTCACTTTCAGGAGGCTAATCACAGAGTATTTCATTTCATAACTACAACACCATCATCTACATCTGCACAACTGGGCTGTGTTGTGAGTGTTCACTAAAGAACAGCTGAACTACACCCTTTGTCTGGGGGACGCCACACATCCTTATCTCGGCAGCCAGCCTCACACATGTGATCATTGTGTCTCATGTTTCTCTGGGCCCAATATTCATGGATTTTTGCATTCACATGGGTCCTTCACCCATAAGTCTTTCATATCTCAAGGGATAACTGTACTGTGTTACATTAAGCCTAAATTGGCCAGATGGTTGTGTGCAAGAGTGTTCTTGTGGATCATCTACTGCTGGTTTATAAAATATATATTGATACATTTTTAGTTAGAAAGTTTTGCAAAGTGTGTGTGCTGGGTAGCACTCATATTTTTTTCTACCATGGCATTTACAAAAGGGTTTCCTGGAGTGCTCTGCATTAGTCTAATTAGTTTAACTGCACCCATTAAACACTCTCTTCTTGTGTGTATGTGGGTGTGTGTGTATGTGTGTATCTGCCTTTCTTTTTTAAATGTATTAGAACAAATCAATACATATTGTACAATTTACAACTGTGCACTATCGGAGTCTTTAGTTGCTATGAAAAGAAAGATGTGAAGGAGCAATGTATGTTTCTGATTCTAGATATTTTTTTTATTTAGCTTAGTACAAAAGCTAAATAATAGAAGAAAAAAACATGCATTATTGAGAGAGTAAAACCAAATTAATTTTAAAATATTAGTCTTTTTCATGTACACAGATTACTACAGTGAAAGATCATCTGTATAAAGCTCACTTTAAATATGTTTAATCAGAAAAAGTTCTTTACACTCTACACCTTGTATGGTAAGTATAACACTATGTCATATCACTTGCAGAATTTCTCAAATAATACTGCACTTATGGGATGTGTTGGTAAGGAGATCAGTTATAGGAGTCATAGAAGTACAGGAGTCAGGTGGAGAACTTTGTTTCTTTGTACAAAGAGAATTGTCTGTACCTTAACACCAGAAAAAACAAGGAAATAGTCATTGCCTTTGGCCACACCAATGAACCACTGTGTCTGGTCACTATTCAGGGAGTGGATATGGGAGTTGTACATTGAGACAAGTACATTGGGGTCCACATCAGTGACATCTCTGTGTCAAACTAGGATTGAGTAATTTCAGCCCAACAATTTATTCAGCAGAAGTGTGTCAAGAAACACTACTGGGGCTCCCTTAATACTATTGATAATACTCCTCTATAATGAGTCACTGTGACTGTGAATGTTCTTTTGTCTTTAGCTAAGTCAGACATTTTTTTTTTATTTTTAGTCATTCTGGTGTGTATTTTTGTAGATGTGTTGTTGTTCTTATAATATATGCATTTATTTATTTATTAAACTTCTGTAAAAAGCCACATTACCCCTTGGAGAAAAATAAGTGTTGTCTGTCTGTTAATAACAGAACAGTGATGCCTGGTTGCTTCAGTGTCATGGATGACAATCCTGGTGTGTGTGAGTGTGGACAAATGCTTGCTTTTCCCTTGACTATGTGGTTTCTGTCCACATTACAAACATGTAGGCTCTAAAATGGCCATGCATCCATATATGTGTCTAATAATGGACAGGAGTCAAATCCGGGGCTAATGGCTCTTTAGCATCCAATGCCCCTGTCCCCAACAGCCTGTCATGGAGTAAGCAGGTTTAGGAAATAAATTAATCAATTCATCAAGGGCAAGATACCTTAAATATTGTACATGTTTTCATGTCTATACCTTTAATCCACTGTTTTTCTCTCAAGTAGTATAGAACGACATCACATTTCAAATCCCTAAACCACAACTTTACCATTTTCGATGCACAAAAATGTTCGATGTTTTCTGCATTATTGAGACAAAGTTTCCCATTTTTGGGTGACATGGTTGGCACAGCCTCAAAAATCTAAAGTCTATTCATTCATTTTTTTAAACCAACTTATCCAGAGCAGAGTCACAAAGCTGCAATCATCAGATGGAAGGTGGGAACAACACTTGGACAGGAAACCATTCCTTCGTGGGGTGAACACAAATACATCCATACTAGGATCAATGTTAGCAATGCCAATTCACTGAACAAGCATGTCTTTGGATGGAGGGTGGAAACAGGACCACCCAGACAAAATCAACACGGACACAGATAGAACATGCAAACTCCACCCAGTAATGCAAACCCTGTCTCCTTATTGCAAGGCAGCAGCGTGAGCACTGCGCCATCATGCCACACCACTCTAGAGTCTTGAATTTAAATAAGATCATATTGCCTGCCGTCTGTGAGTATTCAGGTTTAGCCTCATAGGCCAGGGAGTGCCAACTAAAGCAGATTGGTGCTCACAAGCAGGCCCAGTATTGAAGCATGCCCAGTAATTGACTGATGCCTTCTCCAAGGCTGGCTGCTGCCTTAAATCCAATGCTGCCATAATATGCTGTCTGACCCTGAACTAAATCGAATGGGTTTGATAATGAAATTAATATCCTGCATGTCATGTCTGTGAATACAGCAATTTTATGTGATATGGATCTTGGTAACTTTGGTTTTTACAGAAAAAAAATTTCTATTCTATAAATTGAAAAATGTTAGTTCTCATCATTAACTCTACATAAGACATGTACCATTTTGTATTTTACTACATTTAAGGATTTATGACAGACAAAACATCTGACTGCCATTAGACACTCAATGACAGCTGAACGTGGAGGCTACAAAGCAGCCCAAGACAGCTTGTACATACTGAATGTTAGAATGCTTCTATTATTTTGTAACCTGCAGCAGTTTTGAAGGAACTTGCTATTTAAACAGCTGGGCTTAATTCTGTCACGGAATATGTGTTTCAGCTCATTACCAGCTCACAGTCTGTGTCAGATCAGTATTCCTTCTCCTGCAAATTTCAAATCCAGTTACATTGTAACAAAGATGTAGCTGGGTTACAATGTAAAGTATGAGGAAAATAACATAAAACGTGCCGATTTATTTATTAATAGACCTTTTGCTACCTTAAGGACGAATCAGAAACTGCAACGAGTCTAAATAACACACAAGATGCCAGGCTGTCACAAGGCAAACTCATGCACACATCCACCCCCACTAACATCAGGCCAGCTTACAGCTGTCAGTTATGTTTACGCAACTGTAGGCTGTTTGGGATGTACAGAGAAGAATGTCGGAGTATTAGAAGAAATCTTTGCAAACACAGAGAGAGACAGAGCATGCAGACGCCGTGCAGATGGTGATTTGGCTGGGAATGGAAGCAGCTGATGGAGGCAGTGCTATTCACTATTCAACTCTGATGCACAACAAACTTAACACTGTTGTGAACATCCTTCTATATAAAAGCGGTCGGGATTGTCCTTCCGTCCCGTGAGTGCTACGCAGGCGCGGAGTTTCACACACGCCCCGTCCATTTTGCAATGCACGATGGGATTTGTAGTTTCGTTTTTCCAGGTAAAAGATGATTTTCTACTCCAGACTGTGCGAAATCTTCTTCTTCTTTCTTACTATATAAAAGCGGTCGGGATTGTCCTTCCGTCCCGTGAGTGGAAAGCGTAGCGGTATTCCGCTTATCACAGACTTACTACTTGCAGCTTGCGGTACGAAGCGACATGATGTGAGCAGAGTTCTGCTGCTCCCATCGTTCCCTTGCTTTTGTGCGTGATGTGCTGGAAAAATAGACAAAATTATGTCTCTGGAAATAATTAATTTTGATGGAGTACAAATGCCTCACCGCATAGTAAATATCAGGGGGGTTCAAAAGGGCGACCTCAATATAGAAAAAAAGTTTACATTTCATCACAAAAATAACAGAAACTACGAGTATTAAAGTAATACCGCTCAAATGCAATATAACCAAATTAATGAGTTTGTATAAAATATCACATTGATCTACATATTGAATTGCCTTAAGAAGTGGTCAACTTAAAAGTCGGTCGCGTTAAAAGGCGGGTCAGCCTAGTAGTACAATATTCTCAGATTCACCTGATCCACTTCCTTGTCATGCATTGTTGAAGCTTATCATGGAAACTGCAGAACCAACTCAGGTTATGGCACCAGTTCTTGGCAGAGCCCACCCAAGGACACAATCAGACAAGGCCAAGTGTTAACACATTCGTCATTGGTATATGGCAAGAAAACTGGAGTAGCTAGATAAAAACCCATGCATAAATAGGTTATAGGTTATGATAGGATGCAATATTCATTGCAGAACTGGTGAGGAGTGAAATAGGGAACTTTTGATTCATTTACAGTTTTATAAAACTGACACTAACATTCATTCCGCTGGCAGTTTTTCAATAGCAAAATGAGGGGTTTTAAAGTTTTTTAGGAACTGAAAACATGCAATGTTGCTGCCTAAAGTCTTGTACAAGCTTCAATTTTTATCTGGGCTAATTTCTTCAACTACTAAATACAAGTAATCACCTGCACACCAGTAAAATCAATTCTTTTCATGCCTTTCGTTCAAATCACACCAAGGTGCTACACATTTTTCAAAAATGTAATATGCTGAATAGGTTTGAAAGAACCAAAACCCGGATGTGATGTCTCCGTTTTTGCTTTCCGGGTCATCAGGTCTATCATAGAGAGAGGAGGAGAGGTGTTACGTAGCAGCACCAACCTTCGACTCGGGGTTCAATTACCACTAGACGAGCTCCAAATCTGCATATGTGTGACAGTGGGTATGTACACTATATGTACATATGTGTGTATGAGTGTGCAGACACACTATGCTTGCACAAAGTTTCATTTGCACATCTTTATAATTGCAGTATTCTTCAACTGTTTACAATGTATATTGTTTAATTTTTTTATGTTATTTGTATGTGATGTTGCATTATGTTATAAGAAGCTCCAAAGCAGTCATGCTAAATTCCTTCATTCTAATTCTGACATTGAATCTGTGAAACAGCAGCACTAATCACTTTCCAGCCCATTCATAGAATTAGTTTCAAATTAAATTTATAGGTAAATAGGGTTATTATTGTCGCATGTACAAGTATAGTGTAATTCTTACTTATATGTGCTACTAACCATGCCTCACATCACTATGATTAGTAAGCAGAACTACCTTACCTTGAAACCTTGTCTTCTTTACCTTGGATCTTCTGTCTGCCTTAACTGAAAAATCTCAGAAGTCATTTTTGTGATTAAGTAATCAAAGTGATTTACAACAATGATGACAACTGCTGTGAAATAGCAAGATATAAACAGGAGTGCTGCAGTGGCTGCAGGTTTTCGTTCTAGACAATTTCTTAATTACAACAACAGCAACATTTATTTATATAGCACATTTTCATACAAATAATGTAGCTCAAAGTGCTTTGCATGATGAAGAAAAGTGAAAAAAAAGACAAAGTAAGAATTAAAAATAGACAACACTAATTAACATAGAATAAGAGTAAGGTCCGATGGTCAGGGAGGACAGAAAAAAAAAAAAAAACTCCAGACGGCTGGAGAGAAAAAAATAAAATCTGCAGGGGTTCCAGGCCACAAGACTGCCCAGCCCCCTCTGGGCATTCTACCTAACATAGATGAAAACAGTCCTCTTTGTATTTAGGGTTCCCATGGAAGGACTTGATGATGACGGTCATGAGGACTTAATTAGTAACCAGTTACTGCTGCTAACTTAATAGACTTCTTCTCCTAGCTTATAATTGATTTGCTTATTTGTTTATCTTCTTAACCAGTGGTCAAACAATACAGAGATGCAAAGCAAGCCATCAGAGGACCAGCTATGTCAGGGGTCTCAAACAGTCCTGGGAGGCCACCATTTTAACTCCAGCTAGTCTGCCATTTAATTTTTTAATGAAACCCTTTATTTAATCCTATGGCTTAATGTTCTCAATCTGCCGCACCAGTCATTTCCAAAACTGATTTTATTTTTTCGGAGATCACCATCCAAATGCTTTGCAGACCACAGAAGACCAATATTTCTCAGACTTCCAATTTCTTCTATTCAAATATTTTTGAGACAGATGTTGTATGTCCAAATGGGGTCTATGTTAGCCTAGTTGTCTGTTGGTTTGCTTTAGATTTCATTAATGTTTCGCTGCATATTTTAAGAAAAAAATGAGACAGTTAAACTGCAAGTCAATTAAAGTCAAGGGAACATAGTATGTTCTATTAGCATGAGTAATTGTTTAATAATGAAGAAAGTGGTGGGAACAAAAAGCTGTAGCCATTGCATCCCTCCAGGATGTGAGTTTGAAACTTGATGGACAAGTTCAATAAGAGAGTTTATAATCTCTTTGTTTTTTTAGCATTTAGTAAGATCATCTTTAGTTTCACATCTCCTGTGCTTGTTTCTGTTCACTGAAGTCTAAAATAATCATATTAGACAACATACTGTACATCACTTTATTAATTCATGTATCCATCCAGTAATCTTCTTTCTGAGTAAATTACATTATCACCAGGCATAAAACAGCAACTAATCTTTGATGCAATGCAAGCCCTTCAAAGGGTTCTTTCATGGTGATTTACCTAAAATGATCAAGGAATGAAGGTTTAGAAAAATACAGAATTGGGCAAGCAAAATAATGAAGTGTCTTTTAATTTTAACTTTCTTAATCTTGAAATTAGGCAGACTGCAGTGACAGAATTAACATATAATGTACTAAATATTTGACATTAAAGCTCATTATCAAGCACGTACTGTATGTATTTAATGGGGCTGTTTATTTCTAAGCTAAGCAAATAATTCAATGAAAGATCCAAAAAAGAAAATTCATTTAGCTCATCTCATTGAAAGTGAGAAAGTGTAAAGGAAGGGTCAATCAAAAAATTATTGTTTTATTTGGTGCTGCAATAGGAGTTCATTTATATAGCACTCACTGTGAGAGGTGGTATACACCATTAAGGTGATAGATTCAATAACCAACAAAATGGAATTTAATAGTCTAAAACAGTCTACCCACGAATGGCTTCAAGGAAAATAACCTGCTGTATTAAAAAAAAAGTCACTGAATGAGAAATCTGGATCACTCAGCTATCAGAAAAGCAAATTGTTGTTGTCTGATATAAAATTGGCACGTCAAAAGGGCAAAAAGATAAGGGACCAGGAGAAAGACAGGAGATGTAAAACCGAAATGAAGATCATAACCATAAAAATCATTCAAGCCTGCCTTTAAAACCAAAATGAAATCCTAACTCATAATCAACATTCAAAAAGTGCTAATCGAAAAGCAAAACAATAAACACACACACGTAGATTTTAGCTTGTATCTGAAAACTTGGAAAATCCAGAAGTCTAAGGGGATGAACTTTATACCCGCTGACCCATGAAAATTATGCATAATGTCAATCCTTTGCAACTACTTAGAAATGTAGAAGCAAAATGCTGATGCATATAGATTTTCAAGATGGTATTATGAGAATAGATAGATAGATAGATAGATAGATAGCCACTGCCACAGTGTGGCATTATACAGTTGTATTGCTGTTGGTATAAAGGAGCCCATTCCAGCAGCATTTCTTCTGATTCTGCTGAATTAAACGTTGGTTAAAAGTCCTCAGTATTAGGGTGTCAGAGAGAGGATGTGCAGCCTTGTTCATAATGGTACATAGTTTTGTTTTAATTCTCTCCTCTGCTAATACCCCCAGCAGGTCGAGAGTGCATCTCATAACTAAGCCTGCCCTTTTAATTCACTTGTTGATTCAGTGCGCCTCTCTTGAAGTGAAGTTATCTGGCCAGCATACCACAGTGTAGAAAATCGCACTGGCCATCACAGTTATAGAAGATGTTAAGGATGTCACTTAATATATTAAATGAGCCTGCTCTGCCCTTTCTTATGTAGCTGCTCTGTGTTTCGAGATGTCGGCTTCCAAGTACTTGAAGAAATGGACCACTAGATCCCTAGTTATGCTGATGTTAATCACCTTCAAACAGCAACAATTAATATCAGCGATCTCTCAAAACCTGTAATAGAGTTTGAAATCAGGAATAAATATGCAAGATCAATGTTACAAAAAAAAGGAAAAACAAATGTGGATCACAACAAAAATATTTGTAGGCTTTCTAATGTTCTTACATTTTTAGGAATAAGGCTGTAATGAGTTTATAGAGAAGACAAGGAGCCACAACGGAAGCAGGAGAGGTTACCCTTTATACCACAGTGGGAATGCAGAAGCTGCCATAGAAGGATAAAAGTAATTTTCTAAACCACTTTGTCCTGAATAGGGTCGCGGGAGGTGCTGGAGCCTATCCCAGCTAGAATATGGCACCAGTGAGGACAACCCCTGATGCAAAAGTAATTTTGGGACTTAGGTATGTTGATCTAGGATGTTGTTAAAGTTGTTTTATTGCTGGAGATATCCTGAGTCTGTAGGCAACAGAAAATTTGAAGAAAAGGTTTAACAGGTAATTGGAAGAATCAACAGAGCTAGAGAGAGACAGACAGAGAGAGAGTTGTTGGGGGTGTGGGTTGACGGGGCACATCATGTGATTCATTTTGTTTGTTACAGTAATGCAGTTAGCACGTGTCCAAGGTAAATGGTGGCATGCAGAATACTACACAGTCCATACATACCTCAGGAAATGGCAGCAAACTATGAGGATCTATGGCTGCAGAACAGAAACAAAAGTTTAGTGTGCTGAGCACAGGGGTACTTGGTTTGCCTTCAGGCAGGTGGCACATGTACATGAGATAACATGCACTTACAGTATGTCCATAGTCCTGTGAAAGAAGAATGCATGGCATAGCCAACATTACTGCGTGCTCCACATTGGAGGTGCCAGGACAGATGTTAGCGGGGCCTGGTTGTGCCTATCCTGCTAACAATAGAAAAGGGACTCAGCAATTACAAAGAGAGGTGGATACTCTAAATGAACGTAATAAGAGAGAAGGTAGCCACTACCTGGTGTTAAGTCCCTGAGTAAATTGAGAAGGGCTTATTTGGAGAGTGAAACTGCTCATTTAATTCTTTAAATAACTTTCTTATTTTTTTTTTTCCAGTGTTGTCTATTGAGACAGTGCTTTGTATTGGACATACCAACACAGATTTTTGTTTTGCTGTAATAAAAGAATCATTGATTTTTATTTTTATCTTGCTTGTGTCTCGAGTTCTTCAATCACTGATCCACTTGGGTACACATCTAGCTGCCTGGAGTCCAAGTTGTGTCTGGGTTTGCAAAGCACAGGGCATCACGGGGGGGGTCTTTGGTTGCATCAAAGGAATGTTAAAAGGATTCCAAAAGGCACGTCGGCTAAGTCAGTCATTGCAGGATTTTCCTTACCATGTGATATGGTGTTTTGTCCTATTAAAAAAGTCCATTTACAGATGGATGCTTTGCCAGATACACCAGATCACTTACCTTTTTCAGATATTCAGTGACATTTAAACATTCCTTAATTATGCCAAAATGAAAAACACTGATTTGATTGTATCATCACCACTTGTCCCGATTTTTCATACAACCATGGACTCCTGGGTTTTCACTCTTCTTCCTCTCAGCATGAAGCTACTGGGTTCCTCACATCAGGCATGTTTCCTGCAGATGTATGTTCATCAGTCCATTGTAGCAGGATTTTATTTTTCTCCACTGATGGGATCATAACTTAGTTGAATTGTGATATATCCATGGCAGATGTCCAATTAAATTATACATTCCGGCATGTCTCTTTTAGAAGTACAGGTGTTAGTTGATAGCCTTAATTTTCTTTGCCAAAGTAACAAAAGGTTCACTTTATGCAAGTTATGAACAGTATGACGTCTACCTGAGGCTTACCATTGGCTGAATGTTTTTTTTAATGGTGGCACATTCTTTACACACATGCAACACAGTTGTGAAAATTGTAAGAAGGTCGCTGTTTATGATGCACTGTGGACTTCCTAGGAATTCCTAAGTACTAGGGTGTTGTACCGTGTTAGCCATTATGAATGTAGAGAAAGTAAGCTTCTAATATGGTGCATACAGGCACTTGCAACCATTACACTTTCAAGGTCACGTAAGTTTTTAGTCTTGTGCCATTTTTTTTCCGAATTCCACTTTCAAACAATATGTGTTGGAATCTGCCTACCTGCTTTAAATTTGATTTTCTGCCAGTACAACGTCACTGGTGGCACCGACCAGAAAGCAGGAGACAGAGCTGGATGTGGCAGAGTTAAAGATGCTAAGATTTGAACTGGGTGTGACGAGGATGGATAGGATTAGAAATTAGTACATTAGAGGGTCAGCTGAAGTTGGACGGTTGGGAGACAAAGTCAGAGAGGCGAGATTGCATTGGTTTGGACCTGTGCAGAGGAGAGATGCTAGGTATATTAGGAGAAGGATGCTAAAGGTAGAGCTGCCAGGAAGGAGGAAAAGAGGAAGGCCTAAACAAAGGTTTATGGATGTGGTGAGAGAGGACATGCAGGTGATGGGTGTAACGGAACAAGATGCAGAGGACAGAAAGATATGGAAGAAGATGATCCACTGCGGCAACCCCTAACGGGAGCAGCCAAAAGCAGAAGAAGAAGAAGACAATGTCACTGATCAAATACTTGATTAAGCAGGCTGGACAGGACTATTAATCATGTTGCCAAATATAAAATAAAAGTCAGTGTCATGGCATTGTTTCCCCACTCTGGTCAGTCATACTAGTAATGTAATGTGTAATGGATGATTTTCTTTATTCTACCTTAAAGTATTGGATTTCAAGCAGTTTTCAAAATACCCTATGGTAATCAGGAGGTCCCATTGCTACTCATTGTTGGCTAATAACTGAAATCATACTCTCGTACTATGGAATATACAATAAATCAACTATGGAGAATTCTACAGTATTATTCAGGGCTTGCTTAAGTTGGAGAATCGCATCAGACATGGATACACACTCTGAAAATAAAAGCCACGGCACCTCATGGTTGTAATAATCAAGCAGAGCGTCCACATTTTTGTGACAATGCACACTTAGATATTGTGCTTCACAGCAGTTCAATGCTAATACTTTTTTTTTTGCTGAACGCTGACTAGCTGCGTGTTGATAACTTCCACCCATTGACGCCTCCTTACCCTGCAGGCTGCTGGAAATTAAGGTCCTGTCAGTAAATTCTGCCCCAGGATCAGCCTTGTCCTAATTTCGAGAGAATGTTCTCAAACTTGGCCATTCAATTGCACAAGGATGTTCTCTTTACTGCACTTACCTAATACTTTTCTAAGCTGTTGATTGGCTAATTAAAAGTACATTAAGTTGAATTTGGAGATGTGGAAACCATCCTGAGGGTTCTGTTCTAAGAAACTCAATGGCACAGATAACCTAACATAGAATCTGACTGCCGGTATTTTTAATGTGCGTTCTGTTTTATTGAAACACAACCTAATTTCTGATTATAAGTTAAAACAATAAGTATGTATTTATTTTTATAACAAAAAGATTATAATTTTTATTTTTTGCAGGTAAATAGTGGATGACATGCCATTGGTAAGAGTATCTGAATGCTCGAGGGTATTATTAAATTAGAAAAAAAGATATAAGAAAAAAAATTGCCTTCATGATATTAGAAAATAATTCATAATAACATAATGGATAAAGGGCAGTACCTTGCCACAGTGGTTAGCACTACTGCTTCATGGGTCCACCGTCCTGGGTTTAAGTCCTGTGTTTGGTCATTGCCCAGGTAGAGTCTGCATGCTCTTTCCAGGTGTACATAGCCTTCCCCTGTAGGCATGGAGGTTTTTTATCCACTTCCCCAAAGACTTATGGGGCAGGTAGTTTGGTGGAATTGGTCCTACGGACATAAGTATTAACTGGCCCTTTAATGCACTAGTCCTGAATGATTCCTGCATTGACCCCTGTGTTGCCAAGATAAGCTTCAGACCACCTGCAATCTTGAACTGAACTACATCATATTATATAAATCCATACGATAACCCAAAAGTAAAGCCTTTATTGATCTAGTATATGCAGTTCTCCTTAGTGATTGAAGGCTAATTTAATTTCCTTATCTGCTTTTTATCTTGAGGGACTCTTTGCTATGAAATGCAGCTGTTGCACCAGGGATTTGGGTTAACATTTTCTCAAATAGTCGTTTCAAGCAATTGCGTATGTACGTGGTTTTATATGGAAAGCCACTCCATTTTTCTAGCTAATACATCATTTAGACTGAGGGTTCTGATGGGTTAGAGGGGAGGATGCTACTATGCTGTTGCAGCCATTTCAGGCGGCAAGGTTAATTACCAACAATTAAAACAAAGCTAGTTATTCTGTTCCTGTCAGCCTGGATGAATTGGTCTTTAATGTCTCTACACATGGATTCCTTAGATGGCAAAAAGGAAAATCAGTAGGTCAATGTAATATTTCTTGTTGCTTTCTGCTGTCAAGAAGCTTTTTTTGTTGCTCTTAAATGACGAGGTAGTGCAGAATGAATCATATTAATGCATTTCTTATCTTTCTTTTGTTTTTCTTCCAGTTGCTGGAAACTAGTGTGAAATTACTATACATTAGATTCCATTACCAAAGAAAATGAAACCTATTTCTATGCCATGCTATAAATCACAGAGGACAAGTATAAGGGCTCATGGATAGGCAGATTAATATGAAAATATTTGTCTCATGTTTCTTGGTTATTAAAAATAATCTCCCTTTGTCTGCATTATCTAGTATAATAAAATCATTTTGTACATGCCTATGTCTTCCTATGTATGAACATGTATAGTGTATATAAGAATACTCATGGTCATAATTTTGTTTTTACAAGCAGTGATGTGTAAATTTATTTTTTTAAAAATGAAAGTTATACATGAATGATTACAGCTGTTGATTTAAGCTTCTAACTGCTACTCAGCCAACTTTAAATAGAAATCCTGCCAGATCTGTCTTTGGATGGAGTTAACCAGTAAAAATTTTAGACTAAATTTATTTGCTTCTGTCATATGCATCTTCAGCATCTATTCTACTACCATGAAATATAAGAGACACATGAAGTGTTCCAGCTTAGAGCTACCTGATATGTTCTGTTACTTAATAAAATCTTACAGCCACGTGACGTGCACTTTTATAACACCTATCCTTAATGGTCCATATATAAGAGACTGAATTAGCAGAGCTTTTTGCTAAGACTTTGTCCTTGACATTTCTAGCTACAGTACATTCAGAAAGTATTCAGCCCCCTTCACTCACTTTGTTGTGTTGTAGATGTAATTTCAAATGGATACATTTGCCATTTTCACCCATCAATCTACACCCAATAACCTATAATGGCAAAGCAAAAATGTTTTCAGAAAGGCTTACAGATTCACTCAAAATCAAAAACTGAAATCCCTCATTCATATAAGTATTCAGACCCTTAATTCAGTACTATATAGGAACACCTTTGGCAGCAATTACAGCCTCGAGTCTTTGTGGGTAAGTCTCTACAAGCTTTGCATACTTGCATTTCGGGCAGTGTACCCCATTTTGCTTTGTAGATCCTCTGAAGCTCGGTTAAATTGGGTTGGTAATGTCTGTAAACTCAACCAACTTCAAACAGAAGTCCTGCAAGATCTGTCTTTGGATGGAGTTAATCGGTGAAAATTTTAGACTAAATTTATTTGCTTCTGTAAAATAGACACAAATTGTGACTCATCTTCAACATCTATTGTACTACCATGAAATAAAAGAGACACGTGAAATGTTCCAGCTTACAGCTGCCTGGTATGTTCTGTTACTTAATAACAACTGACAGCCACATGACGTGCACTTTTATAACACCTATCCTTAATGGTCCATATATAAGAGAATGCATTAGCAGTGCTTTTTGCTTTGGTCTTTGTCCTTGACATTTCTAGCTACAGTACATTCAGAAAGTATTCAGACCCCTGCACTCACTTTGTTGTGTTGTAGATGTAATTTCAAATGGATACATTTGCCATTTTCACTCATCAATTTACACTCAATAGATAGATAGATGGATAGATACTTTATTAATCTATAATTAGATTATAATTATAATTAACCTATAATGACAAAACAAAACTGTTGTCATAGATCCCCTGAAGCTCAGTTGAATTGCGTAGGTAATGTCTGTAACCTGCTATCTTCAGGTATCTCTACAGATGTTCTATGAGGTTTAAGTCTGCACTTCGGCTGGGCAACACCTGGAGAATCAGAGACTTGTCCCAAAGCCACTCTACTGATGTCCTGATATACTTTAGGTTGAAAGGTGAACCATTGCCCCAGTCTGAGACTGTGTGCTCTGTAGCAGGATTTCTTCAAGGAACTCTCTGTATTTGGCTGCAGTCATCAATTCTGATCTCCCTGTCCCTGCAGCTGAGAAGCATATTGAATGCATGATGTAGCCACCACCATGCTTCACTGTAGGGATGTTACTTGGGCGGGTGATGAGCAGTGCCTGAACTTTGCCAGATATAGCGTTTGGAGTTCAGCCCAAAAGATGAATTTTTGTCTCATCAGACTAAAGAATCTCTTTCCTCATGCTCTCAGAGTCCTTAAAATGCTGATTGGCAAACCTCTACTCAATATGGGCTTCCATGTAGTCACTCTGCCATAAACGCTTGATGGATGGAGTGCTGCTGAGATGGGAAGATCTGACAGAAGGATGATTTCTGTAGCTCTATTAGAGTCATCATTGGGTTCTTGGTCGCACCCCTGCCTGAGACCCTTACTGTCAAGATACTTAGTTGAGGTGGACAGTTAGCTCAGTGAAGAGTCCTAGGGCCTAATGTATAAATGGTGCGTACGCACAAAAATGTTATGTAAAAACGATTCCACGTTCAAATCACGATGTATAAAACCTAAACTTGGCGTAAAGCCACACACATTTCCACGTTAGCTCATACCCTGTCGTATGCAAGTTCTGTGCTCGGTTTTGCAGACTGGTGGCACCCAGCGTCAAAGCAGTGCTACTGTTTCTGTGTGGTTACCCTTTCTTTTTTTAGATCTACATCCCTAACGCAGCTTTATAAATACACTGAAATTAACTGCATATTGTTTATTATTTTAATGCATCAGATTGTAATTAACCTGTAACTATATAAAGGTCCACAGAATGGTCAAACTATTCTAAATACCATAACTGCTTTAGCGTTGTTACTCTCACTGCACCTTTTTCTTCTTCTTTCAGCTCCACATTGGATCATCTTGTTCCATATTACTCTCACTGCACCACTCGGAATATTTATATCACTGTATCTGAGTGTGAATCACAGATCTACAGCAGCTGATCGGAAAGAGAATTATCGGTATACAGCATCAAGCACACGCTGCCTCAGCCATGCTGTCTATTGAACTGCTCTCATACGGCAAGCGCTTCAGAGCCTTTCCTCACGGTTCAGAAACAGTTTCATCCCAAGAACTATAAATGCACTCAATCAGTCCATCAAGTGCTCCTTGTAGAACGCTTTGTACTTATAAGTACAATTACCTCACTGTAAACCTGCGATACAGTTATAATATTGCACAACCTGAGCCACTTTATAAAGCACGTATTTACATATGATGATGATATCATTTTTAAGATGAAATGCAGCAAAATATGTTTATAACATTATACAGATAAAACTTTAACTTCATTTAAATAATCTATATTGTTAATAATGAAACATGTGAGCACACAGTACCGGAGCACTAACAAGCCGCTGACGCTCCGTTCACGGATTGTTCCTGCCTCGTGCTGTATTCTTGCTGGTGCTGATGGAACACTGGAAGGATAAATGGATAGA
Source organism: Polypterus bichir lapradei (assembly GCA_026402145.1). Lineage (NCBI taxonomy): Eukaryota > Metazoa > Chordata > Cladistia > Polypteriformes > Polypteridae > Polypterus > Polypterus bichir. The sequence continues at coordinate 287,968 of JANRMT010062834.1, forward strand.
ATAATTAAAGACGTACTACGAAGACATTTCAATGTTTCTTAAAAGTTTTGAATAATCGGCGTTCTAAGCTTCAGATGGCTTAATATCTATTACAGAGCTGATTGTGTGGCAGTTGGGTATTTGGAAAAAGAAAAGTAGGGACAGGAATTGGAGGTTAGTACGTTTGAAAGAGACAGTACTGCTACAATAAAGTATTTCATCGAAGGTCGCGCACAGCAAGCATCTTGCGTGAGACATGAACAATCATTGTGCTGTATTCTCATGTTTAATAACATGCTTTAACTCCTCTCATCATGAAAATGATATCACGTATACATCTCAGTATTTTAATTATTCAGAGAGCTGTAATATCACGAATGTAATGGATTCTGTGTCCTGTTGGAAGAAGAGAAAGCCTGGAAGCACGTAGTGATTCACACACATAGAGCACATAGAAGATCAAATACAAAACAAAGCATTTAACGTGCTACTTTAGTTATGACGGGATTTGAGAAACTAGTAAATTAAATGATTTTAAAATGAAGTTTATGATGTTCTACTTTAATGATAAAATAAACTACGTGATTAAAGTGGAAATCTAGAGATTAAAGTTGACATTTCATGCTTTTATCCTACTGTGTGCCTTTTTTTTCTCTGTACCCTAATAAGCTTTCATACTATACTCAGACTGTGGGCTACGACTCGCCTTTTCACAGGACTTTGATATGTGACAACTTCTTTTTTATTTTAGGCACTGTGCGACTTTGTGAATTTGAGCTTTCAAGTTTCTCCAACACGCTATGCCACTCGATCAATTTCCTTTTGTTGTTTATACCACTGTTTAAACCAACAAATAGTACGTTTTTCCTTGCCTCCACTTGGTATTCGCTGAAATTCTTCTATTTTTCCTCGTGCTTTTGCCATTGTCTTTGCACAGAAGGCTGAACTTAAGGGCTATTTATATTGATTTGCATATTCAAAGAGGCATAATTCTGGGAGGAGTTGGGGCGGGACAGCAGGCACGTGCATGTGCGTTTCTTTTCACGCTGACTGGGATTTATGGAGCGGAAGAACATGGAAGTTGGCGTTCGCACAGATTTATGCATCTGAATTTTTTTGTGTGTAAACACATTTCCACTTTTGTCCGCACGCCATATTATAGTGTGAATTTTTCGCACTCCGTTATGCATGAGGCCCCTGGTGTTTGCAAGCGTCTTCCATTTCATAATTACTCGGGCCACTGTGCCTTTGGGGACATTCAAAGCTTTACAAATGGTTTTATGCCCTTGTCTTGTACTATGCAGTTTGAATTGTGGGACCTAATATACAGTAAACATGTCCAATCCATTCAGCTTGAACAGTTAAACTCCAATCAAGCTCCAGACACATCCAAAACATAATGAAAGCAAAAAGGATGCACCAGAATGTGATGAACAGTTGTATATTACTGGGCTGATCAAACATCAGCTGGTCTAATTCATCAGTTAGAAAGAACAGCAGCCACAGCAGAGGGTAGTTTGAACCTCCTTACAGGCTCTGCAGCAAACACTTTAATAGATATTTGTGTGTATGTGTGGTATTTAAACAGAAATAAATAAATACAGTAAAGTACATAAGTACTAATGGAATGCATAACAAACATAAACAATCAAAATAACAAAACTGACACAATTACAGATTACACTGACAGAATAATTACAACCATCCAACTTTCAGTTCTTTTTAACTTGAAAATCTATTCTTTAAAGCAACCAATAGATGACACTATTAACCCACTTTCCAAATACAGCAGGGGTGTCAAACTCCGAGCGTGGTGAGCCGCAGTGGCTGCAGGTTTTCATTCTAACCCTTTTCCTAATCAGTGACCAGTTTTCACTGCTAATTAACTTACTTTCCATTCATTTTAATAGCCCTGTTTTTAAGGATTCAGTCTTCTGAATTTATTCCTTTCTTCATTAAATGACAGTCAAACAGAAATGTAATGTGAAACGAGCCAATAGATGACCAGCTAAGCTGGGATTTACTGGGATTTCAAACTCCAACCAATCTCTTAATGAGACGTTGACACTTGCTGTTAATTAAACCTGTTATTTAATTCCAATACCTTTTGCTGCTCTCATTTTGCCATAGCAAACTGTTGATTTTCTGTTTTTTCTAAGAACACCAAATGTCAAAATGTTTTGGTGACCTGAGAGATCAACCTTACAGAGACCATCACCTTTCTTTATTTTCAGATATTGTGTGATGGGCACAGGTGAACTGGTCATGTGGTGGCTTGTTGTATGTCTCATTGTTGTCTGGCTATTACTTAAGGAAAAAGAGAAAACTAAGGGTCCTGAGTCAAGTTAATTAAAACTAAAGCAAAAGAAGTTAATTAACAGCAAAAACTGGTCACTAATGAAGAAGATGATCAGAATGAAAACCTGCAGCCACTGTGGCCCTCCAGGACCTGGAGTTCAACACCCGTGAAATAACAGGCACTGTGTAAGGCTCAGAACGGCATTCGTATATAAAAATGGAAATGCTTTACGTTTTAATGCAATTCATGTCAAAATTTGTGTCTTAGAACAAAGTAAAGTATAGTGTATTGCTCTTGAATATTGAAAGTGAACATTATTGCACTCATTCCTCAATGGAAACATGGTTATCATGCCGCATTTACATATACGAGAACTCAATGTTATTTGGGTCGCCAAAATAAATGCTTGAAATGTGAATTGGTGACACTAAATTGGTCCCATTGTGAGTGTTAGCATGGGTCCTGCAAGGGACTGGTGCCCCATCCTGGGCTGTTTCCCACATTTTTGCCCAGTGCTGCTGTGACTTTTACTGTATATACTGTAGATTAAGGATGTTATGTTACGTTAGTGGCTAAATGGCTTATTGATGTAAAATGTATTAAGTTCTTTGGAAGTTTCGACTTTTAATTAGGGCACAGTGGTAGTGGTGCTGCCTCGCAGCAAGGAGACCAGGGTTTCTGTCCCATGTCCTCTTGTGTAGAGTTTGCATGTTCTCTGGTTGGGTGCTCCGGCTTCCTCCCACAATCCAAAGACATGCAGGTTAGGTGGATCGCCGGCTCTAAATTGGCAGCAGTGTGTAGGTGGGGTGTGTGTGGGTGTTTTCCCTGTGATGGACTGGTACCCTGACCAGGGTTTGTTTTTGCCTTGTGCCCTGTGGTAGCTGGGATAGGCTCCAGGACCCTTCACGACCCTGTTTGGGACTAAGCGGGTTAGAAAATTTACTGACTTTTAATTAGACTTTAGAGTCATAATTGCTGAAATGTAGTTGAATGTTCTTGCTGCTCCCGTGTACTCCTTTTCTTTATATATTAGGAACATTAAGAATGATATGGTCAATTTTAAACAAATTAGGATTGTGTTGCTTTAAATCCTTAGGGAAGAGATTTGAAAAGTACATACAGTATATGCAGTTTAAAGTAACTGGTCAAGTTTCTTTTTAGTGTTATTTTAACCATTTTCTATTTTATCAGACATGTACAGGAGTTTGTCCAAAATCAAACTATGTAGTACTAACTGTAGAAACCTGGCATAGATAGACATTATTTTTGTCTTACAGTTTCTTCTGTATGTGAGCATATTTTTAAGTAGTAAATTATATGTCTAAAACTGTATGAATCTTATTATGCCAGCAAAAGGCAAGGAGTGATAAAGAAGTTTACCTTACACCATTTCCTCTCTGTGTATGGTAGATATCATGTCCACATGTCGCTTTATTTTGTCATCCTATTTCTTTTTAAGCTTTGCAGCCTTGCCGTATATGTTAGACTACTGTGGACTAGCAAAGGACTGCAGTCTGCTAAAGCAACCTCACCTTAAGTAGAACATTCATAGGAACAATGGGAAAATTTAAAGTCATTAACCTCAATCCATTCATGAACAGGTTTAATCAAAAATGTACTGACTCCATGCATTGCCCTTTAAAGTCTGCTCTTTTGTAATTATCCCACATACAAACTGTTAATTAATTTTGTCATTTTAACTTAGTCACTATCAATGTGTGGAAGATGCGGCTATTGAAATTTGGGAAGTCTTTTTTCAAAAAGGCCAATCATCCTAAGAGAAGTTATTAATAGTGCAGTGGAGCAGATGAGGTGTAGATATGAATCCAGACAAGCTTAATTAGTTCATAGCAATGTTAAATGGAAACTCAGCAGTTTTTTTTAAATAGAGTCAGTGGGCCTCATCCATCATTTGTGCACTGCTTCAATGTGTGCATAAATTGGGTGCAAAATTATTTTTTACACAAATATTGTAAAGATTTCTTTAGTCAGATTTTATGACTGCTCTACAGCTCACATACCTTGCCTGCAGTTACAGATGAAATGAGAGTGCAGACTTTTTCTATTGCTTTGTAGTTCAAGTTCATTATTTGTGCCTGTTTAAAATACATGCATACATTTTCAAAGCCACTTAGTCCAATTCAAGGTCAGGCCAGCCAAGAGATTCTCCTGGCTGCGGTGGGCACAACACTGTACAGGACTCTAGTGCTTTACATGCTCACTCATTCCCTCACCCATGCACAGCTTTTGGGGATCTGTATGGGTGACCAAAATACACAGACGTGAACTCTGTAAACGCAGGGACAATGTGCACCATTCAATGACCAGGCACAGGATGCTAGATCTGTAAGGCAGCAGGGCTAACCACTACTAAATTAAATGACTTTGATTGATCAGATACATATTCACATCAAATTGGCTTTGTATAATGCATTTACATTAACTGTATTACCTGCCAAGTCTAATATGCAGTGATCATACTGCTTGCATGTGATAGCAGCTACCAGTTCAGAATGTCATTGTCCATTATAAGAGGCCGTGGATTAAACCCTATTGCAAATGCCAGTTACTGTTAACTTTTCCACAAATTTGATTTGTTGTTTGTCAATAGTTTTTTGGATTAGAAATGCTTTAAGTAAATGAAGTGATAGTCTGCCACTAAAGTTATGGATATCAAATTAAACAGTCAATCACTTTGTTAGTAGTATCCATTATTCTTCCTGTTAAAGACCATGGACTGAGGCTTATACTTTTAGTTTCCATAGCGGTTTCTCTGTTTCCTATAGTTTTGATGACAAGTCAAGCTTAGAAATGAATAACTGATTCAAGTTGATCACTGCTGTGCATGTTCATTGGTCAAAAGAATTATTATTTCATCAATCAGAATACATGTAAATGTTCCACCATAGCGAACATGATGAGACACTGTAAAGCCAGATATAGCCTGAAACACTATGCAACTTCACCTCATCTGTGGTGTTTAGTGTAGGTCTGCAAAATTCACCAAAGCTTTTCTTTCTTTTTTTCATTTTCCCTGAAAAGTCACCATGTGGCTAGTTTAGACAAACTTTTTGCATCCCTGTAAAGAATATTGATTTGAGTGTGACAAGTGTAGGCTTCCCTGAAGGAACCCACGGTTGTTCAAGGGATTGGAGTGATAACAGTCAGTGGTGGACCTACATTTTTGGGGCCTTGAGGTTTAAACTGTTATGGGGGTCCCTTCGCCTCCATATTTTTAGAATAAAACATCCTTAACTTGAATGTTTATTTCGTTTACAGCTAACCTACAAGATAATCTTTAAATTTTTATTTTAGCTATTATTTTGTGTTGAATTACACCATATTATTAATATTATTATCTTCTAAACACCACTTATCATACAGTAGACACCCACAACTTCTAAGCAATGTGGACTTATTGTCACTTCTGGGTCCCCTCTGGGATTAGGGGACCTGAAATTTAGTTTCCACCCCTGACAACAGTCTATCCATCTGTAAATGTACTTTTCCATCAAAATTATGCCTCAGGGCTTGAAAAGCCATGGAATAGTCTACTGTATAATGCAGTGGCTCCACTCTTACCAAATCTCAGTCCATTCGGAAATTTGTGGGGTGAGATAAAATAAACTCTTCTGAGTAGAGATTACTACCTGGGATATATTGCTGTCTACATTGGCCAGCATCTCTGTATTACACTTTCATCACTTTTTCCATGGCCTGGTAACCTTAGTGCAAATGGATGGACCAAGTTTCCCTTGGGTACAGTAAAGGTGGTAAATGAAGAGGTCATTCAGTGCATCATATTAGTTCAAAATGTATTGCTTTTAAGGAGAAATATTAAATAATATAAAGGATTATCAGGTAGACTTTTGCCATGCTCAGACAGAACTAAATATACTATCCGTTTTGGCTTTTTCACTTCTACCTACAACTTTTAATTGGAACTACCTGACAGAGTTGAGCTTGACGCATTCATAATTTTCTTTGGCAAAATGGGCAATGGGTTGCTTTTGACCATTTTTAAGCCAGAATTTCATAAAAACAAGTATTTTTACTAGAGCTGGATTTATCTTTTACCTTAGTGTCTTATTGACTCCATTAAGCTTTATCGTACCCTATACTATTTGGTTTTCTGAATAAGATATACTATAATTAATGGACACATTTACATTAATTCAGAAATAAAGTATGACATTTTAGTAATAATAATGCAAACAGTGATTCATTAAGCATACTTTGGGGTCAACTATAATGATTTGTACGAAAACAGTATGAAAAAAATACCTTTTTTATGATATTATTAGATTCCATAATTATTTGAAAAATTGCAGCCATCTTTGGCCTCAACACATAATGTCAGTAAAATAAACATAAGTATAACAAAAATAATTATAATAAAATTCCTGCTCATAAATGTTAAATACTTTTGAAATGGTGTGTAAGTTATTTTTCCATGCATTCAGTGAATTTTGTTTTTGTTTCAGTCTGGAGTTAGTTACATTGCTCTTCCAGATAAAAGAATGGCAGCAATGTAAATGAGGTTTGGCAGGTTGCTTGTAGGGATAGCATTTCATAGACAGCCTTTTGTTGGCTACTATTGATCATCAGATGAATGTATTTTAAAATTGTCTCTTATTGATCCTAATTTAATTCTGCTCTATTTGCCCTTATGGTCTACTAAGTTAGGGACAGAAAAAAAAAACAAAGCGCTGTGAACTTCATGTGAAATTATTTCATTGTTTTCACTCTGACATTCTAATCAGTGTCATTTACTACCTTAGAATGGAAAATTTAAAATTAGAAGCAGATTTAAATGAAACGATCAATCTGCCAATGATACCCAGATCCTGTCAGTGTTTCCCAGATGTTGCCATAGTGATTGCTGTCATAGTTTTCATTTTGCAATTCATTCTAAACATTATGTTGTTTTTTCTGCATCATCTTGTTGTATATGACATTCTCTTTGCATCTGGTTATTAAATCAAGAACCTCTTTTCTGTAGTCAGCAGTTGTTAATCATATCTTACATTACCGTACTTCTCTCTAATAAGCTCTCACTTTTAACATCTTAAATAAAAAGTCCTTATTTATAGACAGCACAAATTATGGAGCTTAGACTCCAAAACAATAACAAATGAAGCTAAACATATTAAAAATGAAAATACACAGCAAGTACAAGAAATGGATCACTTCAAAAAAACAGAAGGACTCTGAAAGTATACCTGATTTTAAACAACCAGCATCAAAACAAAATGAAAATCTGGGAAAGATACAATATAAAGATACTGTATATAATACGTATTTGACAAAATAACAACAGTAACATTTATCCATCTGCATTATTAAACTTAAAAAGGAATTAGGCAGGTACACAACAGGATAAATCAAATGCTGTACTAAGAGGTAATATCAGAACAATTCTACTAAATAACAACAACAATATTTATTTTTATAGCATATTTTCATACAAATGATGTAACTCAAAGGCTTTTCAGGATGAAGAAAGAAAAAATATAAAAATAAAATTAGGCAATACTAATTAACATAGAATAAAAGTAAGGTCTGATGGCCAGGGAGGACAGAAAAAAAAAAAAACAAAATCTGCAGGGTTTCTGAGGCCATGAGACCACCCAGCCCCCTCTAGGCATTCTACCTAACATCAATGATCTCAATCAGTCCTCATCGTATTCAGGGTTCACATGGAAAAACTTGATGATGACGGTCATGTGGACCTCTGGCCTTCAATCCATCACTTTAGGGATAGCACAGTGCTTTGATCGGGTGGTCATGGCGCAGATCACCACCACAGAAAACCGGAAAAAGAACAGTAGAGAAAGTAGGGTTTAGTACGGATTTCGGAGCCATCATGAACGATAATGATAATTAAATGCATATACAGAATATCAGTCAGTCATCGTCCAACCCGCTATACCCTAACACAGGGTCATGGGGGTCTGCTGGAGCCAATCTCAGCCAGCACAGAGTGCAAGGTAGGAACAAATGCCGGACAGGGTGCCAGTCCACTGCAGGGCACACACACACACACACCCATACACCAAGCACACACTAGGGACAATTTAGCAGGATTAAACTAAAATGAAGCTTTGAGAAAGCAATGTTAAAGTAATGAGTTTTTAGCAGTTTTTTGAAGTGCTCCACTGTATTAGCCTGGCGAATTCCTATTGGCAAGTTATTCCAGATTTTAGGTGCATAAGGCCGCCTCACAGCTTCTTTTAAGTTTAGCTCTTGGAATTATAAGCAGACATTCATTTGAAGATCTAAGGTTACGATTTGGAGTGTAAGGTGAAAGGCATTCTGAAATAAAGGATGGAGCGAAATTATTTAAGGCTTTGTAAACCATAAGCAGTATTTTAAAGTCAATTCTAAATGACACAAGTAACCAGTGTACTGTAGTGACATTAAAACTGGAGAGGTGTGCTCGGATTTTCTTTTCCTACTTAAGATTCTAGCAGCTGCATTCTACACTCGTTGCAATCGATTGATGTCCTTTTTGAGTAGTGCTGAGAGGAGTGCGTTACAGTAATCTAGCCGGTGGAAAAGAAAAACGTGAACTAATTTCTCATTTCTGCAATGTTCTGCAAAAGATGTCTAACTTTTGCTATATTTCTTAAGTGAAACAAATGCTGTACTAGTAATCTGATTAATATGTGATTTGAAATTCGGGTCAGATTCAATAATTACCCCCAAATTATTTACCTCCATCTTGACTTTTAATCCAAATGGATCAAGTTTATTTCTAATACCCTCATTATATCAATTTTTGCCAATTACTAACATTTCTGTTTTCTCCTTATTTAGTTTGAGAAAATTACTTCTCATCCATTCGGTAACACAAGTAAGACATTGTGTCAGTGAATCAAGAGAGCTGGGGTGATCAGGCGCTATTGATAATTACAGTTGTGTGTTGTCAGGATAGCTGTGGTAGCTCACGTTATGCCCTGAGATAATCTGACCTAATGGAAGCATGTAAATCGAAAAGAGCAGCAGACCCAGGATAGAGCTTTGTGGAACACCATACAGAATACTTATAGAATATAAGTATAATTACCACAACTAACAAAGAATTTTATAATATTATATACACTTGTAAAATGATATATAATAAGAAGAACTTCAGAAAGGAAAAGATGCGACTGATAACAAAATGCACTCGCTGTTAAAGATTTTTATCCAGAACCCACGTCATGGGTCATATCCCCAGGTTGTTCTGCACATCAGTTTGGCTTGTGGAAATACATTCAAATATTTTCACATCTTTTAATATTTTTTTTTACAAAAAACTAATCAGAATAAGATTCAGCAATCTTTAAAACCATTCAATTTAATAAATTGTCAAGGAAAATTTTAAAATAAACCATTAAATATTTGATAGGGCGGCACGGTGGCGCAGTGGTAGCGCTGCTGCCTTGCAGTTAGGAGACCCGGGTTTGCTTGTTCTCCCCATGTCTGCGTGGGTTTCCTCCGGGCGCTCCGGTTTCCTCCCACAGTCCAAAGACATGCAAGTTAGGTGGATTGGCGATTCTAAATTGGCCCTAGTGTGTGCTTTGTGTGTGGGTGTGTTTGTGTGTGTCCTGCGGTGGGTTGGCACCCTGCCTGGGATTGGTTCCTGCAGACCCCCGTGACCCTGTGTTTGGATTCAGCGGGTTGGATAATGGATGGATGGATGGAAATATTTGATAACATAAATCATAGCAGTTTTCAATGAAGAATGTGTTTCTGGGACACCTTTTGCAGTTGATGGGTAGTGGTGGCTTTGAGGCTAGGGAGCTGTGCCAGCATTTGATAAGGTTGCTAGTTCAAATCCCATAAATGACAGAAGTGTCTCTAATCTGTTGGGCCCTTGAGCAAGGCCTTTAACCTGCAATTGCTTTGTCCTGGATGTGACATTAATTTGTATCCAGCCCTTCAAGCAGGTCTTACTGGAAAATCCTGGGCATTGGAGGCCCAAAACAAGAAGAAAAAACCTCACACTGTGCCAGTGTGGTGCTGAGGTGTTACCCTTTGCATGGCTGCACTTGTGTCCCAATCTGGGGTTCATTGTGTGGTAAGTGTTGCAACACGCTGTAATCAGTGCAACCTTTCTCTCTCTTTTGCAGTTAAAAGGGTTAAATCATCCTGGTCTCCTGCTGAACAACACTGATGTGAAGAGATGCTTTCCACTCTGTGTCAGTTGTCCAGTTTTACCATGACATCTTGGCATTTTGTATGTCACTAGAAGCCCAGTTTCTTCATTTTTTGCTTATAGTAGGTGAAGATTCTCCCTGGGAATCATTTAGCACATAAGCTCTAGTAGGTTTTTCAAAGTCAGTGCCGTGGATTTGGCATTTTTTCAATAATTGTTTCTAGGAAGACAAATAAATAACTAATATAAAATGTATGCTTTTATTTAAAATTTTCTTATATCTTCTAATATATTTCACATTCTCTATCTGCAGTACCATATTTAATGAAATTCTTTTCTTGCATCCTTAGAATTGATATTTATAGTTCACAGTCCCGTTTTGTAATAATAATATTTTTAAGTCTAAATATCATGAGATTCTCACTTTAACAGACATCAAATCATTGCAAAATACACTGTTTTACATGAAACTACACAACAAGACGCTACAAGGAACAGTTTTTAGTAGTATTACCAGGCAGAATATGTGGCTCCTGCAATAAAAGAAGCTGACCTTTCTGTCTTATAAGTACAATGCACAATTTAAATACTCCAAGCCAGGTTTAGCAAAGGGTAGAGCGTCTGTACTTTGCCTGTATTCTGTTTCATATGCTGGGTCTTGTTTATTGAGTGTCTCAAAATAAAACAAGAAGACTGTGATTTGATTTTTTTTCCTGGTTAATGTGTTGGGTGAAATTTTCAATTTGTAGAATGAAACTTCATTTGTTGATGGAAATAAAAAAAATGGCATAATCTAGTCACTGTTGTACTATAATTGTTCTCCTTAACTGCTAATCTGTTCCATAAAAAGTCTTAAATTTAGGACATGTTTTATATGGTAGCCTGGTGAAACTTAATGATTTTGTTAGCTTTAGCAATCACTTTAATTAGTTTCTCACTGCAACAGTGATACAGAACAAAAAAATGGATCGTCATTAATTTAAAATACTTGATAAATCGTTTAACTGATTATGTGAGAAAAAGCACATAACATGTGTTCATTATTTAACTGCTGCTGTATTAGGACTGCTTTACACTACCAGATTACTGCATGAAAGCAATGCAGCCACGAGCCTGACCTGTCTGATATGTATGGGCCATAGCCACAGTTCATTCATGCGCTCTAAAGATACAGTCTATCTGGCCTTCATCCACAAAAGAGGGTTCAGAGATCCCCAAATGGTGTAAGGCTCTCATACCCTCATCTGACTCATTTTTGAATAACTTACCTAAGTACCTCTCTAAACATAAAAAATAAGAAACACAGTGAATCTTCAGTCTGGCCTTAAATGGAAAAGCTATGCCAATGAGAAGTTTTGTTTACCACCCCAAATTTGGTACCTGCTTGCAATGTACAGATTTACAGTATGCAGTGGCCTATAAATAGGTACATCTTGACTGTGCTAAGGATGTGCTTTAATATGTAAGCATATTTCTGCAACCCTGCATTCACTGTAAGCATTCTTCTGAGAGTTTTTATGTAAAGCCACTAGTACTGTCCAGTGACTTGCAATGGCTCTGACATTCTTTACATTTGTATCACCAATATTGTCCCTTTACTTTTTATACATAGTGATGACAATGATGTCATCAGCATGATCATCATTAATATTTAGCCTAGAGACATAATCCCACCAGCTTGTCCTGGTTCTATCCCTCAATCTTTTCCTGGTGGGACACTCCTTCTACCACACCTGCAAGAGACACATGGGAGCATCCTAACTACACACACAAATCTGGAGAAATAGCAGGTCTATTCTGAGGGTCCATGTATATTTGAGTGCTTTACCCTGTTGTGGAAAGTGAGCTCAGCAAAGAACTAGCTTCATTTTGTCATCATTTTAAATTTCACTTGTCCATTGTACTAAAATTAGAAAAATGTTTCCGTTTTAACAATGTGTTTACACAGATTATTGTAGAAACGGAACACACATGAAATGCATGTGTTCCAAATAATGATCTATTATTTCCACTCTAAAACTCCAGCACTTCACTCCCAGATAATCAAGGCATGAGCTGGGAAAACTTTGTGCACGTTCTGTGGCGGTAGAGGGATGGAATAGCAGGCTGCTTGCTGCTTGTCTTTATCGGCACATTTACAGGACAAAGGACGCTGACGGAGAGTTGCAAACAGATTTAAGGTGGGCCGGATCTACAAGTTTTCTTGTAGACTCTGGTAATTCTAGTGTTAAGGACTGTGAATAGAATTTCATTTTTCAATTGTACAGCCTGTTTTTTGACCTCTCTAAAACTGACAAACATTTTAAGTAGAATAAAATCCATGTGGTGTGCAGCAACAAATGCCCTTGGTAATGTTGAAAGTCCATCTTGCTTTATTATAGCTCTTTGTGGTGGGCAGGCTGACAAGCCACATCATCTGATGAAAACTATGCTTGTATAATTTTGTTTTGTTTTATACTTATTATTACTCTGTTCATCCCTATTTTAAGTTTGTCAATTATAAGTTCTATTCTAAATTTCAGGGTAGCTTAAGAACTCCCCCATCTTGCAGGATGTGTGCCCAATCTAATTTCATTTTAGAAAGCTTAGCATAGTCTGTATTTGAGAGTGCCCAGAATAATGTGTAGTAGCTAATCTTACCAACTTCTTTTTACCCTTTATATACATTAAAACCACCAGCCTAATAGGTAGGTCCTCCTCATGCCACCAAAACAGCTCTGACCCATTGAGGCATGGACTCCACAAGAGCACTGAAGGTTTTCTGTCATATCTGACACCAAGACATTAGCAGCACATCTGTAAGTCCTGTAAGTTGCAAGGTGAGGGTCTCCATTTTTTGGATTTGATTTTTCAGTGCATCCCACTAATGCGGATTGAGATCTGGGGAATTTTGAGGACAACTCAGCACCTTCAACTCTTTATCATGTTCTTCAAACTTTTCCTGAACAATTTTTGCAGTGTGCCAGAGTGCACTATCCTGCTGATAGAGGTCACTCCAGGATACTGTATGTTTATGTGGTCTTCAATAATCTTTATGTACGCGATGCACATCAAAGTAGCTTCCACATGAATGGCAGGACCATTGTTTCCCAGCAGAACATTGCTCAGAGCAACACACTGCTGCTGCTAGCTTGTCTTCTTCCCATAGTGCATCCTGCTGCCATCATTCCCTGAACTCAGCCATCCACATGATCTAAAAAAAATTACACTCATGAAGCCAGGCCACATTTACTCCCTTGTTCCATGCTCCAGTTCTGACATTCATGTGCCTATTGTAGACACTTTCAGCAGTGGACAGGGCTCAGCGTGGGCACCATGTGTTCTGACATCTTTCTGTAATGGCTAGTATTGTTTTTCAGCAATTTGTACTACAGTAACTTTTCTGTTTGATTGAATGAGCCTTGGGCACACATGAACCTGTTGCTGGTTCACCAGTTGTCCTTCTTTGGACCACTTTTGGTAGGTACTATCCACTGCATACTGGGAACACACCACAAGACCTGCCAATTTGGAGATACTCTGCCCCAGTTGTCTAGCCATCACAATTTGGCCCTTGTCAAAGTGGCTCAGATCCTTATGCTTGACCATTTTTCCACTTTTTACACATCACCTTCAAGAACTGCTTGTTCACTTGCTGCCTAATGTACCCCAGCCTTTGACAGGTGCCAATGTAATGAGATAATCAATCTTATTCACTTCACCTGCCAGTGGCTTTAATGTTGTGGCTGATTGGTGTATATTACTGCATATCATATAGTTAAACATCACTCTTGAACATTGTTACAATTGTAGTAGTTAAGAATCTATTATACTGTATGTAGAACATTCTGCTTGTGTTATAAACAATATTGGAAGTCCTAGATAAAATGCCTAGTTACACCTATGCCAGCTGAGGCAAAGGTCACCTCTTTTGTTCCAGTAAAGTCAAAAACAAATTCATTTGGATGTATTTATCAAAAAATGACAGTAATTCATCAATATATATTGTACCAGGCATGGCTTAGTTTATTTACTACTGTCACAGCTTAGCATATAATTATGTGTTGGTTATTGTTATAATCCTCTTGGTGCATAAGGCGAATTGTACTGCTAGTGTACTACTATTCTGCTTTGTATTTCTTACAATCCATTAGTAGTTAATTGCATTTTCACATCTGTGAACTTCTAGTAGCCACAGTGCTAAATGATGTAAGGTAGTCGAAACTGGGGTTAATTCTATCATAGGTTTAATAATATGATTCATGTATGTGAGGATTTTCTTTGTTTGTGTAACTGTTAGCAAAGAGTATGAAACTAGCTGCATTATATATTATATAATATATTTTGAACTTTATTCATGTAGCCAAATTTGTTGGATCATCCCCTTTCTTGGATGATAAAGTTTACCCTTGAACCTCCAGATCTATTTTTACCCAAAGGTTTCACCCTTTACTAATCCTGTCATGGGGCTCTGTTGCTAACTGCATATTTGCATCCCCTTTGGAAATCAGGGTGGGTTCACTATGCCTACAGTACGCTGTGTGTTTATGACTTAAAGATAGATTAATGAATTGCTTTCTTCATGCCCGCCTACTCAGGCAGCACATCTTGGCAGCAGCTGCACTCAGCAGGGTGTAAATCACCACTTACAGTCAAGCAGTGCTCTCTCATTTGGTGGTGGGGGCATGGTAGCTTCACTGGACACACATACAGTCATATTTCATCCAGAAAGTTATAAAAATGAAACATTATAGGCTTACTATGGATTTTTTTCTTTTGTTCACAGCTGCCACTTTTTCAGGGCTTTGCAGACAAGTTGCTTGGTTACTTATCTTATCTGAAGTCCTGGAAAATATGTTTACTCTTGTACATTTGCATGTAAACTGTACAGTTTATTACTTTTCTTTAGGTATTTTCTCATAGTTCTTTGAAAATCTAACTTTGCCTTCAATTGTAGTATTTGTTTGGATATTGATTTTGCATGTCATTCACATATAATGTTTTAGTTTGCCATCCAACTAAAGTGACAGAAACCTTACTGCCATGTGGCATACTGTAATAATTACAAATTTGTGTTTGGGCTACATTTATTAATATTCCATAGGCCAAAACACACACACCCAAAAAAAATTAATACAGAAATAAAAAGCATAAAGAAAAAAATCATGAAAACATACAAAAAGTTATATGCAAACAAAAATGGAGAAAGCACAAGAAAAAAGTAAACATACAGACACAGAATTAAAATTTAAATGGCCTTACTAAAGAAAAAAGGGTAGACACTATGTTCATATTGGACTGATAAAATACACACATGGGCTGAAATTTATTTTCAGGAGTAACAGAGGAACGTAACCATCGTATTTAAGGATATAAAAATGACTAGTCAAAACTGAGGCAGTTACTCTGGTATTTGAGATGGTTACCAAAACCAAAACACTAGCTAACATTTGATGCCTAAAAGAAACTAGAATTCTTAACCACAAATGATTTCCCAAGGGTTTTTTAAACTATTTATATGTTAGTCTCTTGCAAATCTACATTATATAATGTCAGTGGGATGGACCTGAGAGAGACAGGGATGTTGTTCAGGTGACCGTTTCAAAACAGATGAAGCCATATGGAGTAGTTGACTACAAATCTGTCTTGATTGGCATGGCTCTGGGTGCTGAGGGATCAAGCACTTAAAAAGCAGCACTTGTAAGATCCTCTTTACTCCTTAAATCCATTGGTCTGTTAGTTCGGCAGCTGGTGAGTATCAGAGAACAGCCTGGCTTGGATTGGATCATGGAGTTGGGGAAGGTGAGGGCAGGGGATGCTGCATAGTGTGAGTCGAAACCAGTGGCATGAATGTATGGGTAGCGGACATGTCGGATGAATTTGTGGCACTAGTTGGAGAAAAGATTGAAAGAGTAGATGAGAGGGGCATCAAGTGGCACTTGAGGGTGACCGAGGAAGGAGACAGCAGTTTTGAATATGGAATAACCAGTGGTTCTTTTAAGAGCCACCTCCTTCCATCATTCCTACATCCTTCTCCTGAAAATATTGTTGCAGTGTTATGACTGTAATGATAACATAGATCACATGGCATATGCTTCATGTACTTACCAACCAGGCTGTGCCATAAGGACTAGACACATATAATGGCAGCACCTGTGAGATCTAGAAACACAAAATGGCGGTATTTATAAAAGAAAATATACAAAACTGCAACGTCAAGATGTCACCACGATAACAATATGAAAAACAAACATAAGCTTGAAAAAAATGAATAAAACAAAACAAACATTATTCTAAGAAATCTCTAACAGCAAATGGCTGACCAATATCAAAAAGCCTGTAAGTCCAAGAGAGGCATTTTACTGAATTTGAAAAGTCCTTACAAAACATTTTCAGATTTTCAGACCTGCTACTTGGTGGACACATACATTTGTGTCAGTCTGAGTACAGCATCACTGCTCTTTCCAAGTCCATTTAGGCACAGAAGAAACTTCTGTTTGCCTCAGTCACACTTCAAAGAAAAGGTTAAATTGTGCGTTCTAAAAGTTCAAGCTGCCATTGAAGTTTGTGTGTGTGTATGTATGTGTGTGCGTGCAAGTGTGTGTCTTAAACATTACGTTTTAAACTTTGGAAAGTGTACCATACACTGCAAGACTATCTGTATATATATAAAATCCAACGTCTGTCTTTCTGTCTGTCTGTCTGTCTGCTTTTCACAAGAGAACTACTTAACGGATTTATATTGGGGTTTTTTGCTATAATTTGCTTCAATATTCTGGTTGATTTTGCAACCTTTCTCATCATGCTAAGTATAATAGTTCACTTGCAGTACCAATTTATTTGAGTAATTCCAAGAGAGACGCAGTCGCCTGAGGGGACGGGGGCCGGGCCTTCCTCACTCATGCGCCAGCCTTGGGGTGTGTACGTTACATCCGCTTAGCTAGCAGACAAGAGAACTACTTAACAGATTTAGATTGGGTTTTTTTCTAGAACTTGCTTGAACATTCTGGTTGATTTTGCAACTCCTCTCATCGCACTAAGAATCATAGTTCGCTTGCAGGAGTGATATATTCCCGCTAATCTGAGAGAGAGGAAGCGGGCCGAGGGGAGGGGGAAGCGTGACATCAGGAGTGGGGAGTAAGTCTACCTCTGCATTTTGGAGTGTTCCTTGCCACCACTTAGCTTGCGATACCTGTCTGTTTATTCATTTTTAAAGTTTGTCCCGTTTCACTACTACGCTGGAGGAGCCGTGGGGGACGGCTAGTTTACAATAAAGTGTATCAATTATAGTACTAGCAGGTGACCTTTCCCAACTCCTAAACACATTTCAGTGTACAGCTGACTAGGAATCAAACTGAGATAACCTGAGATCCAGTTACCCAAGTGTGTGCTATGCAAATTCAATTGCATACCTGTTTGATTGTCAGGTATTAAAGTAATTTAAGGATTTGATTTTTTGTTTGCAGTTTCATAATTTTCACATACTGTTTATTCTCATTTTTGTTTTATCTTTGCCTTATGGAGTAAACTATAACAATATTAACATAAAATAAAACTAGCTTCTTCCAATGACCAGTCCCCGACACCATCCCTACTGCATCAACAACTCCAGTGTCAACCTTTATGGACAGTGATGAGTCCATATCTGACCACCAGTATGGGTTGTCCATAACTGCTAACCAAGTGAGCATACAACTCAGGGCACTACACACGGGAAAAGTCACAGGTCCAAATGAAGTTAGTTCTACAGTTCTTCAGACATGTGATGATCAGCTTTATGGTATCCTGTGCTACTTGTTTGGTCTGTCTCTGACACTACTGTGGAAAACATCCTGTTCCAAAGAAGGCACATGTCCTTTTACCTGATGACAACAGACCAGTGGCCTTTACGTTCCACCTACTTCATGAAGATCTTTGAGAATATAGGTGTCCTCTTGTAAAAGATCACCTGGATCCATTACAGTTGGCCTGTTGGACAAAGACTGGAGTGGAAGATGCAATTATCTATCTGCTCCACAAATCTTACTCACAGCTGGAAAGAGCTGGCAGCTCTGTGAAGAATGTTTTTGATTTCTCCAGTTTCATTAAGTTAAGGGGTAAGTTCAAGGATATGCAGGTGGTTAAGCCTACCACGTTCTGGATAATGGTCTATCTGTTGGGCAGACTGCAGTTGATAAAGTCTGTATCTCCGATATGGCTGTGACCAACACTGGCACACCACAAGGAACACTACTGTTTCCTTTTCTCTTCAACCTGTATGCCCCAGACTATAAATATGACACTAGACCATGTCACTTGCAGAAATGTTATGACAATTCAGCACTAATGGGGTGTATTGACAAGGGGATGAGAGAAAAGTATAGGAGTTAGTTGAAGAACTTTTTGTCTTGGGCAAAAAGAATTGTAATGTCAACAAAACCAAGGAAGTAATCATTGACCTTTGGTGCACCAAAATACCTTCTACATCAGGACATTATTCAAGGAATAGATGTGGAGGTGGTGCACTCCTGCAATTTGAGGGCCACATCTGTGACATGGACTGTTCTAATAACACGGAGGAACAACATAAGAAAGGGCAGTGGAACTCTTTTTTTTCTTTGTAAACTGCATTTCTTCAAGGTGAAATATATTTTCTCTTATACTGTAATGGCCAATGTGATTTTCTGCACTGTGCTGTGCTGTCCTGGGCCTTTAACAACACTTCAAGAGAGGCCTACTGTATTAATAAACTAAAATAAAAAGGGCAGGCTCAGTTATGGAATGGACGCTCAACCCACTGGGGGAAGTAGCAGAGGAGAGAATAAAAGAAAATTGATGGCCACTATGAAGAATGCTGCACATCGCCTCTCTGACATGCTAATATTGAGTGCTTTCTGCCAATGAATTATTCAGCAGAAGCGTGTCAAGAAACACAACTGTGGCTCCTTTATATTAATGGAAATAGGCTTGTATAATGACTCACTGTGACTGTGACTGTTCTTTTTATTTTTAACCAAGTCAGATATTTGCTTTTTAGTAATTATGGTGTGTATTTGTTTATTAAAGTAATATCTATCTATCCATCTGTCTATCTATCTATCTATCTATCTATCTATCTATCTATCTATCTATCTATCTATCTATCTAAAATAGGCAGAATAGCATACAGCCATGAGCAGAATCTGCAGCTGCTCACAGAACTTAATCAGGCTTCAGTCTGAACCCGTTCTGTTAGAGCTGTGAAGCAGCAGCACAAATGTGCTGTCCCTTTAAGGTAGTCAATTAATACAATCAATTCTATTTGTCCATTTTCTGAATACAATATATCCTATAAGCCCAAAATGAAAGGTCAAATTCATTCAACATTCATTTATACCTGAAGAAAATACACAAATGCACAGGGGGAATGTGTAAGTTCCATATAAACAGTCATTAGGCTGGGGTTTAAACCGTAGACCTAAGAAATGTAAGACAACTGCTCCACCATGCGACCCTTTGTATAAGAATACACTGATGCACTTGTCAGAATGTGTGGATGTTGGGAAGCCTCATGACCTGAGCATGAAAACAGCCTCTGAATCTGCTGATGTGAGTGCTAATGAACCTGCACTGTTTGTTGGAACCGAGCAATGACAAAAGAGACTTTTAATTGCACAGTTTTGTCTTTCTTGCGCTGTGTGTGTTGTACATGTCCTGAGCAGAAGGAAGCTGTGTATTAGTAATATTCTGTGCCCTCTTCACTATCCTCTGCAGTGCTTTGAAGTCCTAAGAATTTGCCAGGATGCAATTAAACCAGTGAGGATAGACTCCGATATGCACAAATACAAGTTGGTGAGCAAATATACAGTAGAGACATCTAGCTTTCATTCAGCATCTGACTATATGTGAATTATGTGCTTTGCCTTTTATTTCCTGAAGAAATAGCAGAAAATTAGTTTGTTTACATAGCAAGGAACGTTCCATAGTTATTTTCTTTGTTAAGTTGATTTATAAATGCACCTTCTAGAACTTCTGAATGACACAATCACATACAGAGAATGTAACTACTTTTAGTAACATAAACGTTCTGAAGTATGGATTCACATGTAAAATGCCTGTGAGTAGCAGCCAATGTCTGTGAGCTCTCTGGTGTCCTCTCAGTGTACAGTATGACAGTAACTACAGAGAGCCCAGCTATTTGCCCAGATCACCTGGCAATTTCTTCAAGCTGCTCAGAAATCTGTTAGCACAATTACTACATACATATGTCAAAATGGCCTGATCTTTTTTTTTTCTTTTTTATAAATTTGGCTACCCATTTGCTCTTTTTCACGTCACTGATTTTGCAGACAAACCTGAGTACATCCTACCTTAGACATTATGGGTAAGGTATGTTCAAAAGGTATTTGCCAAACTGTTGCTTGTGCTTTTGGGGTATTGAGAATGATTATATCCAGTTTATGGGGAATGGCAAACAGTTAATTGACATTATACATATAGATATGTTGAGATAAAAATGAAAGAAGTGCTTCAGGGAGTCTAGGAACATTTTTGATGCCATCCTTCCAACATACATGTTGATGCACTTAACCCACATGCAATACATATTTTGATATAGAACATGCCACAATACGGTTGATCCACAAAACCATGGGCAAAATAATAAAACATTTATATTTTTGGAAAGCTGTGACAAAAATGAGAGGGATTAGCTGAAATTAAACACACAAAACAGGAATTAAAAACACAGATACTGTATATAAATTGTTCACCACTTATTTTTTTGTTTTTTCTGATTAAAAAAATTGAATGTGAGTTGAAACTTGGCTGTTTTGCTTGTCCCACACCTTTCTCTAAAATACCTTGACAGTTTCAAAACTCTGTCCTGCATAGTAAAAGATACCTGCCCTTTCTAACTAAAAACGTGCATTACAAACATAAGAGACATTTAACAGACATTATACCTGTGACTAAAATTAACACAATTTTACAAAATGACAATCAATATATATAAACAATATGATATGTGTGAAATCAGAATAAATTAACACTAATATTAGTTACTAACATGTAGCTTTGAAATTGGTGGGCACAGTTTTGATGTTCAGAAGCTTGCAGTGAGGCGACATACAGCTTTGAGACATTTTAAACTTTTAAAATTAAAATATTTCTTACAATTTCTAAAGGTAGTATGTAAATTATGTAACTCTTACAGCTAGTATATAACTCTCATTTTTTTGTATTATTATTAGCAGTAGTATTTCATAATGTAAAAAACACTCATGTATGAAAATGTCACCTTGACCAGAGTGATCGCCTTCATCACCTCACTCGACTCGCTGGCACTGCCCTAGATGCCCCAATAACCCTAGCAAATAAAAAGCTTTCAACACTACCTGCCTTGCTTACTTTCCCAGTAAGTCATATAATTGAATCCTCTTCGAATTAACCTTATAATCTTTCTTTCTCATCGCATTCCTCTCTTCTTCCTATAATTCAACCCAGCCTTTGATAAGAAAAGGTTTTTAAATCCCAGCCAGAAACCACTTACAGGGTCAGTATTGCCCTCTAGAAGTCTCTGGGCCATGTAACTAGTGCTCCACTTTGCAGGTGTCAGCCTTTAAAGGGCTACACAAACCCCAGGTTGTCTGTCAACTAAAAATGGAAGCATTAAAGCAAACAAAACACTTACTCCAGCCATGTTTTCGACTGGTAGCCCTTCCGTAATCAATGCTCATCAGCATTCTTCAGTTTCCCTTCATCCTCAAAGTATCATCATTTGGAACTGCCATTGCCAGTCCGTGCCCGTGCACCTTTTATAAATGTGAAGTGTACAATGTAAAAAATACAAATAAACTTTACTTTAAATCCTAGTACTTTAAGATCTTAGAATTCTTCCAGTTCATTTACCCTAGATTTTGATTCTCAAATATTCAAACATGTTAAAGATCCCTTGAATACAAGCCAACACTATTTAGGTTGTAAAATAAATATATTGTTCATGATAAAGTGAAATGTAACCTTGTTTTTATTTTTTACCTCTAATAGTTTTATAAGAATATATTACATTTACTTTCAGAAATAATTATAATATGACTATTGTGAACGTTACCCGGGCACAGACAGGCAGACATGTTGTTTTCCACCACCACATGTTTATTTACAACACTATTTACAAGTTATTAAAGTGCACACACAAACCCCCAAAGTCCTGGCCACACACTTTCTTCGGGCCGCCTCCGCACTCTCTTCTCCTGTTTTGTCCTCTCCTCACCCGACTCAGCCTCGAATGAAGGGAGGCAGCCCCTTTTATCCTCACCCAGATATGCTCCAGGTGCTCCCCAGCAATCACCCGCTGTTTTGCCCCTGTGTGGCGGAAGTGCCGGCTGTACTCCCGGAAGCACTCTGGGTGTCCCTGCTTCTCTTCCCCCCAGCACTTCCTGGTGTGGCGGAAGTACTGAGGTCCAGGGTTCCCAAGGCATTGGGGCACCCCCTGGCGGTGACCATGGGCCCCTACAGGGTTGGGCTTCCATGCCCTCAACCCGTGGCCCCCAAAGCAACCAGAGTGGCGGCCCCCACGTGATCCAAGGTGGGCATACGCCCTCTTCCGGTCCCTCAAGGCGTCCCGGCCGGGTCATTGCCCCGGCGTCCCTGCACTATCAAATAAGAACATTTTGCTATTTAAATTAAAAATAGCTGAATCAGTAAGATGGTTTTCTGACTAGTGTGCACTAATTGGAGGCACTGTGAGCCATACAATACCATATTGATAAGGATTTTAAAAATGCTAACAGTTGCTATGGATATATAATGTAAATGTATTTTGCTGAGATTGTAATTAAGTGCACTTAAATGCAGGTTTTCTATGCTAATCGTACATTTTCATTTCACTTGTCTATGTAGCACAGTGTCAGAAATAGTTTATTGGCTTTGACTTGTTGCACTTTTTAAAGGTTATATAGAATTAGAAATATTACACTGCAGTACTAAAATGTAATTTTAAATTTGAGCCAGGTACTGTTGTATCTTCTAAAAACTTTTACTACTTCTACTACTTACAACTTTTCCCAAGGTTTTGAACATTATTTTCATCAGTGACTGAAAGCCTGTGATAATGGTAATGATATACAGGATTTAACATAGGAATGCCATATCTGACTTTTTCAATTTGGAAAATTGAATATATATATATATATATATACAGCAATCCCTCCTCCATCGCGGGGGTTGCGTTCCAGACCCCCCCGCGATAGGTGAAAATCCGCGAAATAGAAACCATATGTTTGTATGGTTATTTTTATATATTTTAAGCCCTTATAAACTCTCCCACACTGTTAACATTATTAGAGCCCTCTAGACATGAAATAACACCCTTGAGTCAAAAGTTTAAACCGTGCTCCATGACAAGACAGAGATGACAGTTCTTTCTCACAATTAAAAGAATGCAAATATATCTTTTCTTCAAATGAGTCTCTGCACCAGGAGCAGAGAATTTAAGAGAGAGAGCGCGCGCTCGCAAAGAAAAGCAAACAATCAAAAAATCAATACGTGTGCTTTTAAGTAAAGCGGCATTTTTCAGAGGAGTGTCAGTATCTTCTAAGCAAACAGTCTCTGTTGAAACAGCCCCTCTGCTCAAATCTCCTCCGTCTGGCGCAGAGAACGTCAGAGAGAGAGCGCGAGATTAAAGCAAACAATCAAAAAATCAATACGTGTGCTTTTGTGCTTTTAAATATGCTGAGCACCGCAATAAAGCGGCATTTTTTAGAGGAGCGTCAGTATCTTTTAAGCAAACAGCTTCTGTGCAAACAGCACCTCTGCTCACACTCCCTCCGTCAGGCGCAGAGAATGTCAGAGATGGTGAGATAGAGGCAGAGACAAGCAAACAAACACCGCGCGGGATGCATATCTTATAGCATTGAGGAGTTTTAGTTAATATGTAATACATGCTCTGATTGGGTAGCTTCTAAGCCATCTGCCAATAGCGTCCCTTGTATGAAATCAACTGGGCAAACAAACTGAGGAAGCATGTACCATAAATTAAAAGACCCATTGTCCGCAGAAATCCGCGAACCAGCGAAAAATCCGTGATATATATTTAGATATGCTTACATTTAAAATCCGCGATAGAGTGAAGCCGCGAAAGTCGAAGCGCGATATAG
>JANRMT010062834.1:327484-412177 GCA_026402145.1 Polypterus bichir lapradei
TGCTGGAGCCCGGCCGGGACGCCCAGGAGGACCAGAGGAGGGCTTGTGCCTCCTCCAGACTGCGAGGGGGCGTCCGTCCTGGTTATGTTGGGGGCCTCGGGTACAGGGCTTGGAAGCCCAGCCCTGTAGGGACCCGTGGCCACCGCCAGGCAGCACCCTGATGCCGGAGTATCCAGTGTGGGACCTGGTCGGGGCTGGAGCCCGGCCGGGACGCCCAGGAAGACCAGAGGAGGGCTTGTGCCTTCTCCAGACCGTGAGGGGGCATCCGTCCTGGTTATGTTGGGGGCCACGGGTAGAGGGCTTGGAAGCCCAACACTGTAGGGGCCCGTGGCCACCGCCAGGCGGCGCCCTGGTGCCTGAGGAACCCTGGAGTCCAGCACTTCCGCCACACCAGGAAGTGCTGGGGGGAAGAAGACAAGGGACACCCAGACGGCTTCCGGGTGCGCAGCTGGCACTTCCGCCACACAGGGGTGTGTCCAAAGGGGAGTGCCGGGAAGCAGCTGGAGCCCATCCAGGTCCTTATTTAAGGGGCCGCCTCCCTCCAGTCAGTAGCGGAAGTCGGGTGGAAGAGGACGGAGCTGAGAGAGAGAGGACGGGAGGCGGCCAGGAAGGCAGTGGAACTGTGAGGCCTGGACATTGGGGGAATCGGTGCAAGAGGCACTGGGGTTCGTGCACGTGACAGTAAATAGTGTTAATAAACGGTTGTGTGGTGAACCTATGTTGTCCGTCTGCCTGTGTTCCGGGTTCAAGTTCACTATATATATATATATATATATATATATATATGTAGACTCAAACCCATTATGACAGCAGCAATCCAAGCTGTGAGAAAACAGTAAAAAGGAGGCGTGTCAGACGTTGTGGTACATTTTCTGATGCAGCTAGACGAAAACAACTTCGTGATGCTGCCGCCAAATACACAAAACAATTACTTTGACAATCATGTTACATTATTTTTAAAATGTTTCCTTTTCTTTTTCATAACTTCTTTAACACACGACATTGCTGCGAAGCGCGGGTATTTTGCTATATATATATATCACAGCGACACTCATAACAGTGACAAAACAATTACATTGACAATCATGTTACGTTATTTTCAAAATGTTTCCTTTTTTTCTCTTTCCTTCTTTAACACACTACTTCTCCGCTGCCTATATATATAGATATAGATATATATATATATATATATATATATATATATATATATAGATATATATAGATATGACAACAACACTCATATCAATGGCAAAACAATTGCATTAACAATCATGTTACGTTTCCTTTTCTTTTTCATACCTTCTTTAACACACTACTTCTCCGCTGCGAAGCGCGGGTATTCTGTTATATATATATATATATCAGCACAGGTTGTTTATCCTTGATCCAAAATGCCTGAGAGCAGAAGTATTTCAGATTGTTGATATTTTCAGAAATTTTCTAAGGGCAAGAATCAAGCTGCTTTTATCAACATTCCATTGCCATGCAAGTAGTCTGCAACTCAAATCGTGCCATGCAGCACTTTTCAACTGCCACATAGGTGTTATTATATCGGTTTACAGCGACAAAGCTTGTCAACTGTGTTTTGTTGTTTTGTAGCACTCGTGCAGTGACCCATACCCGATCAACAATCTTGTGACATTTCCTCAATGCTTCAAGGGACCCTTGACCCTAGATAGTCTGTATTTGCTTCTTGGCTCTCTAAGCTTCATGCGGGACTTCCCATACCCCATCCAACACAAAGTAAATGCTGATGTAGAATTTTCCACTTGTTGTGTCCATGTCAGTGTTCAAAAGGTTTTGGATTTTGAAGCATTGCAGATTTTGAAATTTTGGATTAGGGATACATGACCTGTATATTCCTTGTGGTGTTTTGTAAAGTTCAGACAACTTGTAATGATGTTGTTATGTAACGTGCTGTCCAATCATGTGCATTTTACAGCTTCTCTTTTACACATGTGGCTTCTCCTCACATGTGAATATTGATGAGTTACCATAGAGTTATCATAAAGTGGCAGAATGCATAGAAATATTAATTATTCTTTGCAGCATTATGTTACTGTTTCCGTTGTGACACATCAAGATCCCGTCACCTGCATTCAAGAATAACTGGCTATGCTCTTCAAAAAATAGTGCAAGATCATGCACAATATTATAGCGCCTCTACACTCTAGGAGTTCAGGAAAGGTGTAAGGGCCCATCGTCTGAATGCATAGCCACGATCACGTGGGACATGTAATGACATGATTGCTGTTACAATGAATAGCACAAGCCATATGATACACTGAGGATTCAGCCAGTTACCTCACCAACATGCCAGCCACCAAGTTCAGCACCATCTGTGAAAGCTATTTTGCCTCAAAATGATTGAATCACAGGTGGACGCAGGTCATTGAGACACAATGTGAGTCAGTCATTTTTTGGATGACTTGTGCATTAATGGAATTCTCAAAAGCAGCTTCCTTCTTACTAAGAGCCCTTATTGCAATATGGGTGCAGTAAAGTGCTCCAGTTATGCTGGGAGAACCGGACTCGGATGCAAATTGCCTTTTTATGTTGGCAAAAACATGTTTCCTTTTTTTTGTATTTATATTCACACAGTAGTGCCTTGCTGGTCAGTGCATTTTTTCCAACACTGCAGGCATGATGGAGTGAAGCTTGGTTAAGATACTATTGACTTGCCGGCCAATTCTCTGAGAAGTGACAACAAGTAGCCAATATAAACTGCCGAAAAAATAAAAACGTTCTTCAGTGAAAATATATACCATTGGTTTTCTTAAATGGGAGCTAAAAGCTAATCTGTATATCATATTCATCATTTCTGAGGTGTAATATATTTGTCACGTCAATGCACATTATAATAACGACTCAGTGATATGAATTATTATACATGTGAGTTGTCATTTATCTGGTGTACCTGCGTCTCCTTAATTGATCAAGGGTGTTGTCATTCTCCAGTTACTCTGAAATCTGAGTCAGATTTGCCATAAATATACACATTTTCTTTTATAAATCCCAAAGTTTGTGTGGAAAGTTGTTTTGTGTGTATGCAATCTTTATTAAAAATATCAAGCCCTGAGGCAACTCACAGCTCCAGAGACCTGGGATCGAGTCACAACCACAGAATTATCTGCGTCTCTGTGATTCTGCATGGATGTTCTACCGGAAACTCCTGTTTTTCTTCCCCATCCCAAAGACTTGTTTGTTAAGTTAATTTGTGATTTTAAATGGGCCTAGTGTGGATGATTTATGAGTGCCCTCTGAAATAGACTAGCATGTAGTTTACTAAAATGGCCTCTATACCTTCACTACATGAACATCCTAGTAGAAGAGTACACATCAGTTATCTCTCCACATTTAGAATAATGCCTATCCTGCTTAGGGTGAGCCTGCTAAGGAAACAACACCAGGACAAGACACTAATCTGTTATAGAGCCACCAGTTTACATGATCTATCATACAAAGTCAATTTAAATGCAATGTTTAAAGTAATCTGCAGATCTTTAATATGTCAGAGGAGTACCTAGAGAAAATAGGGAAATCATGCAAATTCCAGTGGTAGTCAGGAATTGATATATAACTCTATAGCATTGAGGCTACAGTACTAACCTTTATATCTTCATACTATTCTTAAATTGTATTAAGTATGATATTAATTAGACAGTTATCTTTCTGATGGCATTTTACTGGAAAAAACTTATTAATAGACTGCTTGTATATTCTGTTCATTGCGAAAAACATACCAGTTTACAGTATATAAAGCATTAATATCAGATACAGCCAAGACTCTTCTTATTTATTTATGTTCACCAGTAAGTTAAAATGTTGGTGTCTGTGAATGGAAGCAGAGTAGCTGAGATTATATCGCCTAAAAGTTAAATGTCAGTTCTCAAGTCTCTGCAGTGTGTTGATTATCTAATTGCCATCGCCTGCATATCAAAGGAAGAGCTGCCGGCTTTGCTATTGTCAAATTTAAAAGATGGCATCTTTGAAGATTAGCAAGCACCCAGTCATTTATAGATTTTGTTTTTTAATAATTAGAGTACAGGTAGACAAAGTGATTTGTTTAGAGTTGCATAGTGTACCAGGGGATAGATGAAGCCATCGAGTAAATCTTGGTCTTTGAAGTCCACTTCTGCTACTGGACCACACTGTAGATTCAAACAGAGGGCAAAGCAGCCACAACAAGAAAGCCTCTTGTATCCAGGATGTAAAATGTACTTTTGTAATGTTCCAAGCAAAAAAAATGAAAGTAAAATCAATTCAAAGCTGAGCTCGAATTGTTTATTAGTCTACAATACAAATATTAACAGTGGCCTCTGTAGTTTATAGATTGGTCAGGTTTGGAAATTGCTGGTTTATTCCTAATAAAAGTGTATTACATGGAAGGCTTCCATATCCTACTCAGAGCTCTTGGCAGCACGGTATTCCTTGATGTTGCTGTAAATCATTTGAAACCTACTGTTGAGATTTAAGTAGATAAGTTTAATATGTCTTTGAACTCTAATGCTTTGAACTATGGCCACTATACCACAGAGGCAGTGGTGGCCGTAAGTAATATCTTCTCCTAAATCACAGAGTCAGCTATAACCTTCAAAAGGGGAAATCTATCAGAGCTCAAGACCAAGCACTATTGACTTTCACAGGGCTGGCCTGCACAGGCTCAGAGGTAATTTACTGTGTCAGACAGGGTGAGCTAAACTGTCCCCTCTTCTATTTCCTGTTTAACATACATTTATTGTTTTGCATTAAAGTGCAATCTGATCATTGTTATAGTTTTTGACAAACACACTCCTTTCTTTTCAGCTTTTATTTTGTATTGTTTGTCTTTTAAGTATTCTCCCCTAACCTGAAGTGTATGTGTGTCTCTAAGATTTAACTACTGTTCCTGCAAAACTAAAGGCAAAAGCGGCATTTAAATGAAGCTTAAAAACAAACCGAGCATCTTTGCTGCCTGCCTTCTTTCTAATAATTCTTCTTTTCAGCAAAGGCTTTATTTGCATTTTAATACAAACTGCTGTGAGCTGACTATGGAAAATGGACAGCTGGCTGCCTTTTGTCTTTATGTAACACTGATGATGAGAATCACATCATTCATCAATTTTCAGAATGTGCTTCTTCCATTTCAAGGTTGAAGGAAGATGAAGCAACTGGTGCATGGTAGGAATCAACTCGGGCGACATATCAACCCATTGCAGGGTACATTTAATGACCTTCCTTCATTCACTCACTCACTCACTAGATGTTCAGTTACAGATGCCAGGTTAAGGAGAGGACTGAGGTCACCCAGGAATAAACATGGAGTCTAAACACTGTGTGGCAGCAGTACCACACACTATCCTTGAACATACTTGTGATTTTACTATACCCTACCGAGCTATATTTTCATCATTGGCATTGGGAACTGCTTCCATCACTGTAACTAGGACTGTCTGTTTGTTTGGCAGTAAGGTTATATTGTATAGTGTGTGTCTATCTATCTATCTATTGTCACTGAAAATGCCACAAGCAAAATGTAGCTGAAAATGTTTTGGTTTGGTGGTTCCTCCCATTTTTGTTTCTATAATTTTCTCTCTCTTGCCCTTTGACTTTTTCTCCTGTCTATTCAATATTCAAATTCAGTGACATTCTGTTCTGATGCAAGCAGAAATGCAGAAATTCTTGTTTTCCTTCCCTCTCTTTCTCTCTCTTCTTCTTTTGTACACTCTCATCGGCCAGTTGAGCCTTTGCTTAAAATGTAATCTGAATGGGTGACTAGCAACTACAGCAATCACTACATTACATTATATCAATCATAAATTTTCAACCATTTTTGTTTTGAGGATTTTCCTTTGTTAAATAACAGCTGAGATCACTCCTACATTGGTTCAAATGGACATCCTTTATTCAGCATTTCTGAGGGTGAAGTGACCTATGAAGGTCTCAGCTCATTATGACATAAGCCAGTTATTAACTGGGAGAACTGATCTTATTATGAGCGTGAAATGTGAATAATCCAGTTATATAATATACTTTACATAATTTTACACCAATTGCATTTTTTGGATACAAAAGCTACTGAGAACAGGTAAGATAGTTTAAGTATCTAAGAAAAACAACTTATTGTATTATTTTGCCGTTATCAACTTGGGTGCAGTGGATTTAATTTTTTGATACATAGAAAAAATAGCAAATTTCAATCCAATTCAAAAATTACAAGGGTCTCTACATTCCATAAAAGGTCATACAACCTTGGTACCTGCTAGACTGTCTGCAAGGTGCCCCCCTATCCAGAGCAGCAAAATTTTGCTGCACCGATCTCCTTGCTTTTGTTCATTCTCTCATTTTGGTGTAACCACCATTTGAGAAATTAATGAATACCATGACAAGGTCCGTTTGTTGGGTTTCTTTCTCATCTTTTGTGAGGCTCTGCTTCTGTTTCATTCCCACATTATCACTGGAATGCTCCTTTTCTTCGCTTCTGCGTTACTATACTGGTAGAACTAAATACATCGTTTAATAAGTTAAACTACTTTTAGTATAGCATTTACAGTATAGAGCAGTGGCCCTCAAGTTCAGTTCTGGGTGCCCCCTGTTGCTGCAGGTTTTTGTTCCAGAGAGTTTCTCAATCAGTTAGATATTGTTACCTTAATTTGAATTAGCTGACCTGTTTTATTCATTTTATTTTGCATTTAGAAAAGAGAAGTACTGTCAGATTTACACTTTTTGTAAATTAAGACATCATTTTATTTTTTGTATATCTTTAAACGCTTACTTTGCTTTGTTATTTTTTAATTCACTTTTTCTGTGAACTTAAATCAAAAATTAATGCTGAGCAGAGTAGACACCAGCGCAAATCAACTCTGCTACCCACTTGTGTGCTTATTAGAATATAATTGTCTAAATAACCAGAAAATTAAAAAAATAAAATTGGAAAAAGGTAAAATGCTTACCTGTCCAATATATAAATTATTTCTTCATTCAGTAAAAAATATAACCAGTTTATCATTTCTTGATGGCTACAAAAACACAGAATCTTGGAAATAACAGCTTACTCTATTCAGGTAGGGGTCCAATTAAGAGAAGAACTGGGTCAGGACAAAAACCTGCAGTCACAGGCAGCCCACAAAACTGGACTTGAGAACTGCTGGTATAGAATATATACATTTAAATATATTACTTTATATACAGCATGTGTGTGTGTTTGCGTGCACATATTCACTATGTAATTTGCTGCTTAGCTGCTTTACTTGACTTCTTCTGGCTACTGCTGCTGTAATCTAAAAATTAAACACTCACTGTAGCAGATGATGAAAGTTGACATTATGAGCAGTTAGCATATAGGACTCAAGTGGGCCCTTTGTCTCTTTAATTTAATTGCAATTTTTTGTTTGTTGAATCATTTAGTTATTTTACATTGTTTCTCAACTGTTTAATGAGTCACTCTATAGCTTATGATTAATGTTGGACAAGACAATTAACTGGCAGGTGGGGAATATGTAATCTCTTTTTTTGGCATCCATTGTTCTTGTGGTTTTCGGAGCTGGGCTTAAATTTACTTACTTGGGGGTTCACATAATTACTATGTGACCTTGAAAATGTCTGTCAGCATGCTTGAGCATCAAACATGAAGGGAAAATCTGCATTTTTGTAAATCTTTCTAAAAAAAAAAAAATTCAGTAAAGATTAACTGATACCTGGAAGTCACTGTGTCATCTTGGAGGGTAGGAAAACTGCCATGTTAATTGTCTTGTACCTTTCTACAAAGGGTCTGGGCTTGTGGAGTACTTCATTACTAGAAAACGCAGGGCATTTGTCAACTCTGAAGATTAATTATTGATTGTGGGAATCACATAGGCCATATATGAGAGGAGAATCATTTATCATTTGTCTTTGTATTTATTTTTGACTTTATATCAATAATAAACTTTAATTTCTTTGTCTCACAAATATTGGCTGTGAATTCTTCCTAGAAGAAAGAAAGACAGATAGACAA
Organism: Polypterus bichir lapradei; assembly: GCA_026402145.1. Taxonomy (NCBI): domain Eukaryota; kingdom Metazoa; phylum Chordata; class Cladistia; order Polypteriformes; family Polypteridae; genus Polypterus; species Polypterus bichir. Next base: position 335,460 of record JANRMT010062834.1, read on the forward strand.
TTATAAAATGGCAAAAACTGTTAAATATATGTACTATAATCTGATGTTCTGTCCACCTGTCCTCCTGCTCATCATAGTTGTAATAGGCTGAAGAGGTGCTGACGAGTGTCCCTAGCTCCAGTTACCAGTCTTCACCTTACAGATACCATACTGTGATGTACTCTCTACAAGGATACAGCACATGAGGTCCACATTTAGCTATATTTAATTTATTGTCATAGTGATATAATCCATCCATCCATTATCCAACCTGCTATATCCTAACTACAGGGTCACGGGGGTCTCCTGGAGCCAATCCCAACCAACACAGGGTGCAAGGCAGGAAACAAACCCCAGGAAGGGCGCCAGCCTACCGCAGGGCACACACACCCACACACCAAGCACACACTAGTGACAATTTGGAATCGCCAATGCACCTGTCCTGCATGTCTTTGGACTGTGGGAGGAAACCGGAGTACCAATTTGGCAAATTTGATTTGGCAAAGAATTTACAATAAAATATAAATATAAACAAACAGCATACAGTAAATATTATTTCCTGGGTGTCATAACATTTAGAAAAAAGAAATTATAACTGTATCTGTGTTCAATAATGCAGCTGAACAACAGCGTATAAATGCGAAATGAGGTCCAAGTTCAATCTATGGCTCTTTAAACAGAATTACAAACATACCTAACACACATGCAACTATACACAATGCTTGGAACATCACCAAATAAAAGTTGTTTAATACAATACATTACAATAAGGACAACAGCAAACATCATTCTCTAACACCAACAACAACCTGTTTATCCAAAATACATATAACTATATAGAAAACTAGGGGGTTTGCCCCCTGTTCACTTCGCTCGCCAACCCTGTGCTTCATGTCAGCCACTTTGTGTCTCTGCCTGCTCGTGTATATGGATTTCACTTTCACCAAACAACAAATCTTTTAATTCTCACAGATACGCCTCTTCATTGGTAAGAAACACTACTTTTCCCTGATGGAAACATAAATTAGACAATCTACAAATCTCCGACTTAAAGTTTAAAGCAAAACAATATCTACATGCTTCTGTCATATCACGTATGTCCATATATTCAATCTCTTTTCGCTGTTCTCCTATTTCACTGAGTAATAATTTTCATTTGTTTGTGCTCATGCGATTTTTACAATCAGTTTTTTGAGACTTTCGAATTGTAGTATTTTATTATCACTAACCTGCTCTGCATGTGTATCTTGCCAACGTTTTTTAACCTCTTTACGCCGTTATACTTTGTCATCTACTCTTTGCCTTTTATTTCTGACTCCGCTTGGAGCTGAGTGCACAGGAACTGTGTCTGACAATAGCATTCACACGAATGGGAAGTGATTGGACTATGGGCGTGGTTGTAAATGTTTAAGAGGAGGGCGGGACTTGTCAAAATCTCTTTGCATAAAGTCTTGTCTCGCGGGACTTGAAATTATCTCTTATGGGACTTTAAATTATCTCTGAGAAAATCTCGTCCCAACATTTTTTTTTATAATAGAAAGATTAGTGCAGAAGACTCTGAAGGTCAAGATGTTAAATTCATGAATCCCAGAGGTCCTCAATCCTCACAGAAACTAAATCCCAAACCCTAAAGATTAATCTTATTTGAGTTGTTTATACCTATAATCTCATTCTTTCTTTCATTATAATGATGAATGAAGATCTAGACACTTCTGTGGTCCTATTTATTTCCTTATTTTCCTTGAACAAGGGCCTACCACAGGTACACACTTTGTTCAGTCTCAAAATTAAAAATACATTCTCTCATGAAGAAGACAACAAAGTACTTGAATTACTTCATAGCTGGTTCCTGGGTCCCTTTTCTTCACCTGAATAGCATGGCCCATTCTTCTCCTGATTATGTACAAGCGTGAACCTCACACTAAACCTACTTTCTCCCTCAATCTTGGGTTTGCAAGTCAATGTTATCATCCTCATGTAGGACAGATGTGGTATTGTTTTATCCAATGGTTTACTTAATACAACTGGTAAAAATCAGTTAAGCGCTTTCCTTTATAGATTTTCAAAAGAAAAGACAGACTCAAAAACAATGGTCTTAAAACAAATAAAACATTAGGGTGTCAAAGGCCAAATTAGCGTCAGAGTCAAAAAAGAATAGAAAAACAAGTGTCCCGTTTCTAAATGTTTGTTTAATGAGCTTCTCTTGCTATGTCATTCTTTTACTGGGTGTAGCCCCTATTTACTGTATAAAGCAGAAATAATAACTCAACAATGTGTTCCTGAAAATCATAGACCGGAAGACTTAACATAACTGACACATGACCGAGTCCTACTGTGTATCTGCCTTTAATGTGCTCAACTAAGTGCTAAGAATTTTGACAAAAACCCCCATCCAACAATTATAATGACTAAAAGGTGTATAAGAACAGCCTTAGAAAACTGTAATCTTGCAGCACCTATCCCACAAACTGCCCTGGTGTAAGTGTCTCCTCAAATATCCATTGTCACACACATGCGCTTGGGAGACAGTTAAAGGGCCAGAACGAAAGTAATTCCACACCAGACCATGGGGTGGCGGAGTGCAGTGACTCTTTTTCTCGCTTTCCTGCAAACCATTCACAGGAAATTCCACCTGACCCCAATGACAAAACTTCCGCTTCCTGGCCCGATGACATAACTTCCGGCTCCAGCCTTTTTGATGATGTCACATCCGGGTCCGAGCCTATAGAGGAGTACCCTTCCAGTCCCTCCCTAGATGACCTTTAAAGCTGCCATCTTACCTCCATACCATCAGTTCCGTATTGAACTCAAATCTATGCACATCAGTGGCATAACTTATAACCTTTTGCAGCCAGGGAACAATACAGGTGGCTGCCCCAAACCTTTTTTTGACTTTTGTGTCTACTTATTGTGACATCATACAGGCATTAACACGAGAATCCCTGAAGCCCACGAAAAAATTCGTAATCCTGGGCCACCTTAAATTCCTTCACACTTCACCATTAGTGTCTTTTGTTTTGCAAATGTGTTGATCAGTACAAGCAGCAAGCAGCCTGCTATCCCATCCCCTCACGATCACAGCTCAACTCAGGCAAAATGTTCTCTCAGGTCTGTTTATCTTGGTGTGAGATGCCTGGAGTTGTGTAGGTTAAATAATATATTTTTATTTAGAACACATGCATTCCATGTGTGTTCCATGTCTACAATAATCTGGGTAAATGTAGGATGACAGGAAATGCAAGGCAAGACATGTTGAACACATACCTCTAAAACAGAAACCTTTTTGTTGTTATAGTACTAATAACAAAATTTTGACATGAAGTGTATAATGTGTCAAGACTGAAGTCCAAATATCAAATAAACACTTTCATAAAAGGTACACATATAACAAAACAAGTGATTCACTGTTCCTCTGCCAGAACAGAATCCACACTAGTTAACAGTAATCTGAAGTTTAACTATTGGTCAGAGTCTCCATCATAGCCAAATATTTCTTTGGGAAGCTTGGGGATTGAACCTTTGTTAACTGAAACACAACCTCGGATTCCCTTTGTAGAAACTGGAATCACCACTTTAGATTAATCCAGAGATACTATTCCCACATTCCACCAGCACTCAACAGATGTGTCGATTTATCCATAGAAAAATCTCTGGAGATGCAGGAAGAGCATGTACATTTCCATAGATAGTCACACATAGGTAGTCACAGATTATTTTATATGAAAAGCTATTTGTTTTGCTTTTATTTTCATAGTCCTTTATATTTGTTTATTCACTAATATTATTACATTTTTTTTTTTTTTTTGCAACTAATTTCCATTATGTTTTTGTCTGGTACAATTTTTCAGCTTGACTTATTATGTTGGCATTGAGCGATTTATCGTTTTTCTATTCCATTCTTTTCAGCCAAATGACTGCACTTAAATGCTATAGTGCCATCTTGTGGATGGCCTTTACAGCTCTTAATAGAATATCCCGGACAAGAACTCTACTTTTTGCAAGCCAGGTTTTTGCAAAGAAATTCATAATAGCAATCTTTCTTCCTTCTCTCTTTCACAAAGAAAAGAATCTTTGTCTCAGCTGGGTTATAGCTGCATATTTGCCAGTACAGATGGCAATGTAATGTGCATCTAGATGAAGCCAAAATGTACTCCTCTCACACTTGCTTTAATCATCAAGCACATTTTGAAAAAATTGAATCAATAATAACTGGCCAGATGGGCATTATTATGCTTTATTAGACCACATAGTCCTCCAAAACATGCCGTATTTGGACATTAAGGGCATAATAGTGGAAGTAACTGCTTGTAAATAATCTCTTCTCTGTGGAAAAAAAGATTTTTATGATTATTACCTACTTTTCTGACTTATAAAGTAGATGATTTTACAACATTTAATAACTCACACTTATTAAACTCTCACAAAATATTGGCAGTTGTGAATTTTATACTTTGCAACAAATGTAACTATTGTTTAGGGCATTTCAATAAATACAACACTAGCAGACAGAATGTATGCATAATTAACCAGTCCTTGCAACAATTGTGATTTTTATTTTATCTAAAAAATGTTATAGATGTCCATGTAGCATATCAATTAAGCTTACACTGTATAGCCAAAAGACAAAATGAATATTATATAGCAAGTAAACATAAAGTATAGCAAGTTTAACTGAACAATGCAGACTCATGGTTCCATTCATTACCAGTGTATTTACTGAATCCATTGCCTGGATAATCCTGGTCTTCTTTGTCTCATCACTGATCACTCCTAACACTTTCTTTTATGTGGATTCATTCCCTGGACACTTTTTACTATTAGTATGTTGCTGCTGGAGTATGTGAATTTCCCCTTGGGATTAATAAAGTATCTATCTATCTATCTATCTATCTATTTTGCGTTCCTGCAGTCATTTTGAACATATATTTTAAAATATTTAATGGCACCAGTTTGTTTAATGTGTTTCTATCATGGGTGCCTGTAATTTATTTTTGTTGTGGCCGTATTGTTGTTTGCAGCCTTGTGATACAAGAAAACTGGCAAAGCCATCACCATTTTTCTACCATCTAAGATTTTGGATAAAATAGAAAAACCTTTTCTCATGGAATTAGCTAGCCAAAAAAGCCTTTAGATATTCTAAACTGCGTGCATTTTTCAAGTTTAACTTTGGTTAGTGTTTTGGTATTTGGTATATTTAGACTCCTGCCTGTTTGTAGTTGATGATTTTTGTCCCTTTCATCTTCTGATCCTTTGCTTCCTTTTTGCCAGTTTCTAATCTGGAAGAACAATTCTCTTTGACATTTGTTAAAGATAAATTGCTCTGCCCTTTGGTTAAATTTAACTATTGTTCAAAATGTGACCTGAAGCTTTAGTTCAGTCACTCAATTATCCATCCATCCTTTTCCATTATAGATTTGGAAGGACCCTGGGGCTATCCCAGAATCGCTGGGTTCATGGCAGGATCCAACCCTGCCGGGGACAGCAGTGAAACATTTATTCTGGAAACATAAATAGTTGCCAATCAGCTTAACATGCATTTCCTTGAGAAGAGGGAGGAAAAAAAAAGACTCCAGGCAAAACTTTAGGCAGACCAATTACATAGACTAGTTTCAATTCTGGATGCAATACAGAACAAGCAGGAGGATTACAGTATTGTATCAAAATGTCATAGGTAAGCTCAAATTAAATCTATGGTGCAAATAGAAACAAGAGTACCCTGTTGAAAGACACTGAAAGGAAATTAGAAAGGACTGCAATAAGAGAGGCTATAGGTTGTTAAAATTTGTTGGACTTCACTTCATGAGGCAGGCTTTTCACCTTTATTCTGACAAGCCTCACAAACTGTCCCGGAAAGACATTTTTCATTGCAAAATATCACAAAACTACATAAGAAATTTGACAAACAAGAGGAGGCCATTCAGTCCATCAAGTTCACTTGTTGAGCTCATAGCTAAGGTATCCTGATACCTTATCCAGGGCCTTCTTAAAACTTGTCCAAGTTTCTGCTTCAACTACATGTCTCAGTAGTTTGTTCCAGATTGCCAAAACTCTTTGCTTGTCACAGCCATTGGTGTCCTCTGGTATGTGATTCACCTGTAAGTTGAAAGATTTCTGCTGGTTCTACTTTATCAATGTCGCTGAGAATTTTCAAGACCTGGATTAAATCCCCATGCAGTCTTCTCTGCTTGAGAGTAAACAGGTTTAATTCTGAGTCGGTCAGAGTAGGGCATGTCCATAAGTCCTGGGATGCACCTGGTTGCTGTTCTCTGCACAGCTTCAAGGGCTGCTCATTTGTGTAGCATGGTGACCAGAACTGCACACAGTATTCCGGATGCGGTTTCACTAGTGTGTTATATATTCTGAGCATAATGCCCATTGATTTATATTCAAAAATTTTTACAATACACCCTAACATTTTATTTGACTTTTTAATAGTGCCTGCACTTTGCTTGATGAAAACGTTGTGACAACATAATCCCCTAAATCCTTTTCAGATGTTGCTTACTGTAGGACAGTGTCTCCCATCTTATATTTATAATAGGTGTTTCTTTTGCCCATATATAGCACTTTGCACTTTTCTACATTAAAATGCATTTTACAAATTTTCGTCTACATTGATGGATTGAAGGCCAGATGTCCACATGACCATCATCATATAATTGCTCCACATGAGCTTGAAGACCATAAGGACTGATTTAGATCATTTATGTTAGGTAGAATGCCCAGTGGGAACTGAGCAGTCTCATGGCCTTGGAACCCCTGCAGATTTTTTTTTTTTTCTCCAGCCCTCTGGAGTTTTTTTTTTTTTGTTTTGTTTTGTTTTTTCTGTTCTCCTGGCCATCTGACCTTACTTTATTCTTTGTTACATAGTATTGGCTAATCTTATTTTTATATCTTTCTTTTTTCTTTCTTTATCTTGTAAAGCACATTGAGCTATACCATTTGTTTGAAAACCTGCTATATAAATAAATGCTGTTGTTGTAGTTCTAAAGCTGGTGAAGGTCTTTTTGAATTGTTTTTGCTGCCTCCTCAGTGTCTGTCATTCCTCCAATTTTAGTATCATCTTCAAATTTCACAAGTTTACTAACTACACCAGAATCTGTGTCATTAACATAAATCCAGAAAAGTAATGGTCCCAGGATAGATCCTAACACTAACTAAGCATTCATCTTGAGTGTTTTAATGAAATGAGATAACCAGCATTAGAACATCTTAGATATTTCACTAGCTTATAGGTAATTTTATGAGACTGTAAGAGCATTCACAGACTTGCAGCGTAGAAGCAGAATCTCCGGATGATTCTGCAATTGCAATTATTGCAATTGGAGTTAGGACACTAGTAACTGCATTTAATCTGAGTCTGCATTGCTTCTATAGTTAAAGCTGCATTGGAATCCCTTAATTATACAATCCATTTGGAAGAAAAAACTTTAAATGTACCTTTAACTGGGACTCAAGGTGAAATAGGTGCATATTCCAAACTAATATTTTATCTGCACTGATTTACAATATGATATATATCAGAATTCACAACAAAGATTTACATGCATTCATTTACTAAACCAGTTTAAAACACTGTGTCCGGTAGCCAGCACTTATTCCAGCAGAATTGGACACCTCCCAAAAATAAACTGAGGGCATATAAACACCCAAATAGGGGCAGTTTGGAGTTGCCAGTTAATCTAACATTGGCACTTTTGTGGTGAAGGGCAATGTGACCCAGTTGATATCTTTATACACAAAGAATCCAAAGTGCAAAAAGAACAGGCTGATAAACCAAAATGATTTACAAAGGTTCAATTACAAACAATGGCAAGACTACAGTTAATTTAATTTATTTAAATTTTGCCTTTACAGAAAATAAAACTCAGAAAAATAGCTTTTATTTCTTAACTTGCATTAACAGAAACTAGGTAATTTTGTTAATATGGTATGAAGATATGAAATGCCTTCTAAATTTTAGAAATTATATCTAAAATTGCAGAAAAGATCCATTCTGCAGTATTATTTGATTAAGAAAAAATCTAATAAACTTGTTCTTCATGAGGTGCCAAGGAAACCTATGCTTGCTGGTCTGATGGCAGCTAAGGGGTTATTTGGTCACATTTGGCTCCTTTCTTATAATCATAATAGAGAAGACAATTATTGATTCAGTTAGATGTGCATAGCTAGGATCTGCAACATTAGAGTAAAACTAATCATCTTAAAGGCAGTACATAAACTGAAAGGTTCTTATATGTATTTATGTACTTAATTTCTAAAACTGTGAGGTGCCTTCAAGAAGCAGCATCCTAGGTCTATGTCCCATGCCAGCTGTTGTGTTAACACCACTATGCCCATACTCCCAATGTATGTTTGGCTTCTGCTTTAGGAATTCCACTTTTCCTCCCAATGTTATGGGAGTGCCCTTTGCTTGACTGCAGCTATGGGTGTGGATGTGTACATGAGTGGACTCTTTGGTTCTGTCCCGATGTTGCTGAGATTGGCACAAGCCAATAGAATTGGATAGAATTGTGTTTGAAAATATTACATTACATTAAGAATGTTCTATTATGGATATTACCTCATATTATTGAAATTATACTTTTCTACTTTTAAATAGAAACTACTTAGTTTTTTCCAAAAAGACAAATCACAGGTAAATTTCTTTGGGAACAGTTTATGGACTGCTAAAAGAATTATGAGGATTTTCTAATTATCCTGTTACTGAATATGTGTACTGTAATAGTTTGGTCAAAAAAGGTGTCTTGTTTCAAACTGCGTAGTAACACGTAAGAGGATTTTTTTAACAGAGAGGAGTTTCTCTCCTCTCCAACCAGAGATCTATTAATAATATGTATACTGTAGCTCGTTGGCACAGCATCCTGGGGTTTGAAACCTGCACCCTATTTCTCTGCATATGAAGAATGAACATTTTGCCCATATTCTAGACTTCCTCTCTGACATCCCCAAAGATGTGCTGCTTAGGTTAACTACTGCATATACTAATGTATAAGTCGGATCTTGAAACCCAAAAAATCGATCAGAAAATCAGACCCCGACTTATATGGCCGTTCAAAAATGTGACATTTAAATTTTTTTTTAGATGTTCTTGCCTCCTCTAATCTTGCATCAGTTTCTCAGATGCATCAAATTTTGTTGCAGCAGCACAGTTACCAATTTCTTTTGCTGCTTCAACGAAGTTTAATTTAAAATCAGCTTCATATTTTCTTTGGATCGAAAAAACACAAATTAGTGCAAATGCTGCTTCAGAATAGTTTGGGTATTACTGTGTGGTCACATAGGCACAATAGAGAGAGAGAGAGAGAGAGAGGTTAGCAGCACGCGCTGATACAGTGCATTGCCACACCCACATGGAAAAAAAAGGTAGTGTGCTCCGTGGTTTCTCTCTCAAATGGGCGTTAGCATATCAGAATCTCTTGGACCAATAGCATGAGTTTTCCACATTTGATTTATATGACCAACATTATAAAATTACAGAAATTATATGGTAAAATCAAGTTCTGACTTATCAGCAGGAGAACTTACCTGTGAGTATATACAGATTAATTCCAAATTGATGAGCTTGAGTGTAAGTGTGGATGGATGGCTCATCCAATGGACAGGCTGTTTCCTGCCTTGCACCAATGATGACAAAAAAAGTTATGGCCTCCTGTGACTAAGAATTTGATTCAATAGGCTTGAGAATGTTTTCTTGCATTATTTATTTTTTTATTAATATTTTGATGATTAGAATTAGGCAACTGATAAATCTTACATTAACTTGTATTCTGTACTATACTTTCATAAATGTAAGTCTAGATTTCTAACTCTCTTCAATATTGTGTGTTTTAGGAACTTCTATTATATAACAATGTTGAGAGACCCTGTATCCCGCTACCTAAGTGAATGGAAACACGTCCAGAGAGGGGCAACGTGGAAGACATCATTGCACATGTGTGATGGAAGGACGCCCACACAAGATGAACTTCCTACCTGCTACATGGGAGATGACTGGTCGGGTGTCACCTTGCTGGAGTTCATGGATTGTGCTCACAATCTTGCTAACAACCGCCAAGTACGCATGCTGGCAGATCTCAGCCTGGTGGGTTGCTACAATATTTCTTTCATGAATGAGAGTGAGCGGAATGAAATTCTCCTCCAAAGTGCAAAAAATAACCTCAAAAACATGGCTTTCTTTGGGCTGACAGAATACCAACGGAAGACTCAATATCTTTTTGAGCGGACCTTCAACCTCAAGTTTATTTCACCCTTCACACAACTGAATAGCACACGGGCAGCCAATGTGGACACCGATGAGCTGGTGCGGCAGCGCATTGCAGAGCTCAACTTCCTGGACATGCAGCTCTATGAGTTTGCCAAGGACCTGTTCCTGCAGCGCTTTCAGTTTACGCGGCAGAAAGAGCATCAAGAGGAGAGAGAAAAAAGGCGGAAAGAGCGACGGCTAATCCGGGAACAAAAAGCCCGCCATTCTAACATGCCACCAGAGGAGCAGATCACCACAGAAGACTACACAAGTCAAGTGACACGATGGTGACAACTAAGGGGCTTGCAAAAAGCAACCAAAATAGGTTCAGAAAAAAAAATACTTTAATTTCCTGCTCATTACATTGACTGAAATCTCATCATTTTAGACATGGAAACTGCCAAGGTTGTGATTAACACAGCTGTCCTGCCTTTGAGTGCCCTTTTGTGTCTTAACTTTAAAAATGGATGTACAGTATGACTTCTTCCTCTGTGCCCTTCTCCCTGCTTTCTACTCTAGATAGTTATTATAATGTAGATTGTGAGGACTATGTATAGATAGTAAATGAAGCTTAAAGGTGACTTTCATGAAAGAATATTGATTTTCAAAGATAGCTTCAAAAGCTGTTGATGGGCCATTACTCAGCATATGAATTTTTTTTGTTGTATCAGTATATGGTAGTTGTGATATTCAAAATAAGTTTTCAGTCAAGTTGATTTTCTTCTTTTTTTATTTTAAGTGCATTGTGTAGTCGACTGAACGAGTTTCCCCAAGAATGTATGATGTCAAGGCTACAACATTATTAAGAAAAATAACCACTGATATTTCTTGAACAAATGACCCTCAGTCAAATGTACCTTTGCCAATATACTCTGCAGGCACTCAGAATCTACACTGGTGTGTACTTCTTCTTTGTTCAATAAAGGAAGACAAATTGGCATCATACAGGCGTGAAGCAGTCTGCCGGCACTTTCACAGAGCACAGTTGTCATTTGATCAGCTGGTTCAGAAGTGAGATCAGGCGCTGATAAACAGACTGCTTGCTGCTTTGAAACTCACCCTGTAGTGCCCCATTAATGAGCTGTCATAATCATTGATCCTCTTCCCCCCATTTGAAATAAAAACTGTTATGTCAAGAATTACTTCAGGACATTAGCCATGCTATCTGCCACTTTCTTCTTTGTTTTCTCCCCTTTCAATTGGAATTTAGCTTAAATCAGCTATTTTGTGACTTTTGTAGCAACCAGACAAGAAGTAACGTAACAGAATACTGCAACGTGGCCAGGGCTTTACAATATTTTACAAAGAAACAGTTACGCAAAGAATGGGAAACTTATTTATGCAAATGCTCCTTCGATCAGGTGCTTTTTGTCTATTTCAAGCAGACATTCCAGCAAGATAACTATTTATTTTCAGCAAATAAGCCATAATTGATACTACAAATTCTAAGTGGGACAGGGGGCATGTAAAGGACTAAATGTATGTGTTAAAGATATTGTTGTGTTAAAGCAGTTCTGTAAGCTTGCTACCACCACACTCTTAATATAGTGCTTTCAAGCTCAGAATGGGAATATAATGTTATTCTTTTCTATGTTGTAAAGGAAAAACCTGGAAAAAGAAAAATAAAGGTGGATTTCCAAATTATTTTGCATGAACATAAAAAAGCTGAGTGGCCTTTAAATGAAAAAAAATATATTAAACATGTATTTGGTTACAATCTCTCCTCTATTTACATTAGCCTTATTATTACAGCATACCGATTGATTCAAATTAACCACATTGTCTTGAAAACAGGATGTTATGCGATACCACAAAGCATTCAAGAGCTTCTACTGTACTCCTGGAGGGATCCTTATATAGTGTCCATCAGATCATCTTGTTAAGTTTGAAATACTTCATCTAAAACTGGTGGTAAATAAAAGGTAAGCACTAATGTCCAGACAACTAATGTACAGACATGGCAGCAGACAGAGGTAATGTGTTACATGTTGGCTGGACACTCAAGTAAGAATTTCAGTGTACACATGACAGCACTACTGCTGCTGCGTTTTTAAGTTATGGGCGATGAACTGTTTCATCAGGGTTCATTAAAATAATTAGATAAATAAATAAAGATTTCTTGAGGTATATCATTTTTGTAAAATAGATGTGTTGTTGATGTTAAATTGACAAGTTAATAAAAGCTAAGACTACATGTACCATCAAGCCAACATTTTTAGGACTATGCCAATGTGATAAACTTGAACTATTAATAACCAACAAAACTTTGACATGTTAATTTACAAATTAAAAGAAAACTTCTTAATCAGTACCAGTCAGCATATTTGACCTACTGAAAATCATCAGCAAGTGGCATCAACTCCTGGCTCCCAGTCCATCACCGAATATTAATAAATTTATAATACAGTTAGCCTATATGTTAATTCTGCTCTCTTACCACTATAAATTACCTGAAATTGCATTTAAAGAAACAAGATGATATTAATTTCACATTATACTGTTAGTCCTTCACAGACAATATCACAAGAAACGAATGCATTCTTAAATCACAGCAGAAACTGTCATAAGGAAGATTTGGCATCTGAGTGGCATGACTAGAAGAAACCCCTGGGATTTTACAATAACTAATTTGCTTCTTGTCATTTTTACATTGTAAACACAAAGACATCCACTGGTTACTTCAAGTGCAGTATTTTGGATTCATCACATGAGTTCTGAATAATTCATTTACATGCTTTAAACAAATAATGGCCTTCTTAATATTTCTATAAAAGATCTCCAGCTGGGATTGGAACACAAGATAAATAATGTGTAAAGAACAAATAAAGACATAAATGTAATCCTAATACATAAGAGTACAGACTTTTTATAATCTCATAAACAATCAAAGTCCTTCTGTCCTACTGATTTATTTACTTCATTCTCAGATGCCCTCTCACAGTCCTCCATACTATTGTATTGTGATGTCCAATTATCTCAGTGGGATTTTATTACAAATTAGCTCTTAATCACTGAGTGACTTCTCAGGCCAGATGATGTTGACACACTGCAAAGAGTGAAATGAGTCTGCATAGTTTATCCATTGCAACATAACCGGCTATAAAGTATCCTGGTGTTAAAAGTCATCCTAGGAAACAGTGTCTGCCAAATGTCCATATATCTAAAATTGAATGTCTGTCTGTTAAGGACTTGGGTCTGAACACCATCAGGCTAACACCAGCACTTTGTCCAAACACACGTTTATTTGCCATAAATAAAGTCCCACACAGCACACAGTGCCCCCAGCACCAATCACCCTCTCTAAGGGTCTCCCTTCCAAATGTCCATGGGCCGCCTTTTCCCTCCTCACGGGAGCGTCCTCCTGCTCCTGCTCCTGACTCTAGCTCTCTGATTGGAGTGAGGCAGCCCCTTTTATTCCCACCCAGATGTGCTCCAGGTGCCTGATGACACTCTTCTGGCAGCTCTTCCTGGTGTGGCGGAAGTGCTGCCCTTGCAACCGGAAGTACTCCAGGTGTTGCTGGAAGGATCTTCCCCCACCTTCCCAGGTGTGGCAGAAGTGTCGATCTCCCAGGCTCCACGATGCTTGGTGCTACCCCTGGTGGAGGCCATGGGCTCCAATGGGCTTGAGCCTCCTTGCTCCTTCCCCGTGGTCCCCTCAACATCCAGGGCGGTTGCCCCCTCGTGGCCTGGGAGATGGTCTATTTGAAAATAAAGCTAACTATAACTATGAAGATCTAAGAGTTTTTTAATTCACTAAGGAATACTGTAAAGTGCAAACACTGCCATATTTATAGTGTTGCTTCTGTTATGTCATCAATGTGACAATCGAGACAAAAACGAAATAACGTTTAAATTACAAAGCAAACTGTGAGAATAGCAGAAACTGAATCCTCATAGTTAAAAACCCCAAAACAGACAAAAATACAGTACATCTATAAACAAATGTTAATAATACAACAACTAATCCAAAGACTTAAAACAAGTTCAGAAACTATGATTTGTTCATTTTTTGAACAAGCACCTACAAAATCTATAAATCCATACACAATCAACTGCCATGACAAACTATAACGTACACCATACACTGATTATCATTGATTACTAGCAGACTGTATTTTATGCAAATGATTTCCTCAACTCTTTGGAATCATCTACTATGCTAGAATAAAACTTAATTATAAACAATGGAGAACCGATAATGTTTCTACATAAATAGCACAATGGAACCAGACAATGTTTGAAGATGTTATGCGAAATGTTACAGAAGTTACAATATTAACAGACTCCGCAAGGCACAATGTGTTCATTCTATACATCCTCCGATATCCAAAGGTGTGCCTTTCAGTTTGGAGCAACTGCAATATCTTTGCTATGAGTATAAACACAGTTCAAAGTAGCAGACATTGATGGTCATTAAGAGTAACAATATTTTTGGATCAGAAGGTAAAGCACAAATGTAATAATCATGTTGCAATATTAAATGTATAAGTAAACAGCGAGCAAATTGATACTTATGTCACTTAAAAAATATATAAATTAATCATTACATTATGGTTTGATTTTTTAATTTCAAGTAACACAGTTAAAGTTTCTATACACAGTTACTACACTTTAAGCCCAAATAAAACCATTTACTTAACAGCTATACGCAATGTGAACAGCAGGTGGTGTGCAGCTCCCCAAACACCTGAACACAACAAGAAGAGACACAAGTTTGCCCAACAAACACAGTTTTATTCCATGAGGCAAATGCTTTTCACTCATTCCCCAAACCACTGTACCAAGAACTACAGTCCACAAGCCTAATACTGCAGTTGGCATTTTTTCTTCGTCTTCTTCTTCTCCAGCAGCAGCAGTCATCCTCTCCCACCCGTCAATGGCTCCTGGAATGAAGGTGGGTGTCTCCCTTTATGCTGTACCTGGGAGTGCTCCAAGTGGCTCGTTAGCAAGGTCTGGAATCACTCCCAGGTGTGGTGAAAGTCCAAAGTAGGGCTCTACAGCTTCCGCAGCTCCCCCCGGCAGCATTGACAGAACCCAACAGGGCTGAGCTGACAAATACTAATTCCCATACATCCCTGTGGGAATACCAGACGCCGTTGCAACTCAGGTGGGCTACCAAGTAGTAGTTCACGGGATAGCACCCTTCAAAACCTAAACTTAAAAGAAGTGGTGAAGTAGCCATCTGCTGTTATGCACCTAAAATCTGGCATAGCTTACTGACAGAAATTTGCCAGGCTAAAAACCCATTATTTTAACATGGCTTTCTTATACTTTATTTAATTGTAACCCTGATATACTGTATATGCATTTAATTATCGTTTTAATTGTTGGCTCACCAATCTGTACTAACCCCAACTTTCTTTGCTTTTCTTTGACCAGTTTTCTGTGATGGCGATCTGCGCCACCACCACCTGATCAAGGCACCATGCAGTCCCTACATTGATGGATTGAAGGCCAGATGTCCACATGACCATCAACATCTAATTCTTCCACTTGAAGCTTGAAAACCATGAGGACTGATTTAGATCATTTATAATAGGTAGAATGTCTAGTGGGCGCTGGGTGGTCTCGTGGCCTAGGAACCCCTGCAGATTTTGTTTTTTATCTACAGCCCAATGGAGTTTTTTTTTTCTGTCCTCCTGGACATCGGACATTACTTTATTCTTTGTTACTTAGTATTGTCTAATCTTACTTTTATATTTTTATTTTTTATACACTTTTCTTTCTTCATCTTGTAAAGCACTTTGAAAACATGCTATATAAATAAATGTTGTTGCTCAAGAGCCATCTCCCCCTGCCCTTCCTTCAAGGAGGCAACCCGGCTGGGTAAAGATGCTGGCTGTCCCTCACAGAGAGAGAGAGAGAGAGAGGGAGAGGTTAGGAGCAGGCACTGATACAGTGCATTGCTGCACCCACCACATGACAAACCACCTCAGGATCCCAGAATAGGACCTGAGTGCAGCCATGCAATGGATGACACCTCAGCACCACACTATTTCAGATGGAGTGGAATAGTGTGAGATTTTTTATGGTGGCTGGAGTGCCAATTCTGCCACCAACCCCCATGTTTTCCCTGCAGGTTGGAGGGCCTACATGCATGGCTAGATTCAGTTTAACGACAAACCCTCACAGCAATAAAATAATCCAAGAAGCTCAAAACTAGCACATAAAGTTGGAGAAAACATCCAGAAGAGTGATAACAATCCTGAAGCACAAGTATTGGAATATTTTACACCTCTAATGACTTCATGGTGAATGTAGCAGAGTGTTAATAAAATGACTACTATATTTTGTACACAAAGTAACTAAATCATACTCGCTTATATCTTAAGAGAGGGTACAACTACTGTAAATAAAAATAAATATCATTGTTCTCATTTTTACTGTAGTTTAATCCCACAACAGAAAAAATATTTGAGTTTAATGCAATATTTTTGCAAAATAACACAATAATTTGTTTAGGCTTCTACAGTATATAGAATAATGAAACAAAATAATAAATTGAAAATTTCCTCACATACACTGAAGATAATCAAGCAAAATGTTATAACCTTCTGCTCAAATATGATAATAATTAAAAAAAAGCAGCATTTGCTGTTCACATGATTTTTGGCACCATGACATACTGGGGGTCTCAGGTATAAAACATGTTTATGCTCATAAATGTGCATAAGCAAATTTTTATGCAAAAGTCGTGATTTCTGTGACTTAAAGTTGTGGAACGTTTCGACTATCTGCATGCTCATATGCTTACTTTTTGGTGTGGAGTGAATAACATACACAGCAACATTGGGTCGCTAAATACTAACGAGACACAATCCAAGATGCCTTCAAAGATGAGAAGTATTCATAAAAATACAAATGATGTTTTTACAGCAGGTAATGCCAGCCTGTTTACCATATCATATTTAGTAGTCAAAAACTGGGCAGGAACAAGGCAAGGCACATCAAAATGAGAGTATAAGAAACAGGCTTTATGGGAACTGGAGAGAGGACACAAAGGACAAAAAAGATTGGAACATATAAGGACACTGAGGAAAGGTGTATGACAAATGCAGATAATACATATAAAGCAAGAGATATCAAATATTAAATATTTTTATAATTATTCTATTACCCGTCTTCAATAATCAGCATAGCTAACAATATATAACAAGAAAGAGAATGATATTTGAGCAATCTTGACAATAATAAATTTAAATCCAAATGAAGAAACAAGTCCTTATTAATGTGACAAAGTAAATGGGTTCCAGAGTTTCAAGTGTAGTAAGCGAGCTGTGCCTTGGATCGACATCAAATACACTCTGTCTTTCTGATAATTATGTCAGGATTACAAGAAAATGCAACACAAGTCAACCAGATGTCTAAGCTTTTAATAATGGTCATTCTCGGGTGACCTCTCCAAAGTTTTATCATCTCTTATGAGTGGAGATACTGATAATGCTGTTTGATGTTGCTGACTGAAACAGACTGGATATTTGCTCTAACCTTTAAAATAAGTATTTTGGAAATTAATTCAGTGGATATTTGGTATCAAATGTTAACTTTAAACTAAAATAAAAGGCCAAGAGTGTCAGCATATATTTAGAGTAGGTGATCCAATAAATGCTCCACTATATTATAAACAAACCTATGAACGGCTAATTTCTGTTCTTTGAACCTAATATATAATCTATGTATGTGTTACAAGTTTGTGATTCCCATTTCAAGCCCTCCTTGTCAGTATATTTTGCATTCACTTGTCTCATTAAGCTGGGTGATTTACCAATTATTTGTAATGTTACCTTTTTTATCTGTAGTATTTCAATTTCAATTCAAGTGGGTGGGCACTTCTATTCTCTTTTAGTTTGTCTTTTGACACATGCAGACAGCTTCTCTATGGTTGCTGACAGATAGTGACAGTTTTTGACTCAAAATGAGCACTCATTTAGCTAATTATCTCTTTATAGTATGATCCTTGTTATAACAAAGCTAGTCGATTTCCTTTACTTTTATAATAAAATGACAGAGATGAGTTACATGTGACAGGTGGCAACAATCCCTCACAGTGACTAGGTCTCATATTCAGGTCCAAGCTGATATGTCTTCTGTGCGGAGCTTGTCTAGAAGCAAAATCAACCTGAAGAAAAGATATATATAATTATATATATATATATATACATACAGTATATATATACATACAGTATATATATATATATATATATATATATATATATATATATATATATATGAGAGCACAAACTTCAGACTTCTAGTCGTTTATATAAAAAAAGTAAGTATAGATTATTTTTATTTTACAATTTTACATAAGAACTAATAATCATCTATTCTTTAACAAGTCCTAAAATTAGATAATGAAATTCCACTGGACACGCTCTGTCTCTAGGCATGTCAGAGGACTGGGACTTTGTGAAGTGTGGTCTAGCCTTACTTGGGGCGGCAAAATGGGGGCCAGGAGGGTCGTTTTGAGGAGAGAAAGAGAGTTATTTCTGATCTGTTCTTTTCATCCCCACAATTGTAAGTGCCAAGACAGCAATAGGCTTCATAGCCATAACTCCTGGCAATATTGGAAATTAAGGTTAAAGCTATCATATGCAATAATGTACAACCTTTATTTTAAGATTATAAAATGACAACAAAAGTTCAGAAGCAATGTCTCTATGACCAAACAGTGAACTTTGTGAGCTGGAATGTCAAAGGTCTAAATCATGAATTAAAGAGGAAGAAAGTATTCTCTCACCTAAGAGGTTTAAATGCGAAGATAGTATTTTTACAGACTTATTCAGCAAGGATCAGTTTTGGTTGCAAAGAAACTGGACTGGCCAAATAGTCCACTCCAGCTATACAAAAAAAAAAAAAATAATAATAATAATTAATTCATAGCTTCATGGAACGATTTAATTTGCAGTATCAGATGTAGTGATCCTGATGGGCGATATGTGATAGTGATGGGTAATTTTTTTAAATGTAAAGTGATTTTGATAAATATCTACGCACGCAATGTGGATGATAGAGACTTTGTTCAAAATGTATTTGCATTAATTCCTAACTTCAACATTCACAAAATTATAATGGCTGTAGACTTTAATTGTGTTTTAGATCCAGACCTGGATAGGTCTTCAGCTATAGGGGTGACAACATCTAACACTGCAAAAATAATCACAGTTTTTAATTGACCATAACTTACCAGACCAATGGAGATTTCTAAATCCGTAGTTAAGAGTTCCTTTAATGTGGGTAGTGACATTCTTCACATCCTCTATAACTCTGTAATGGCAAGTGTAATTTTCGTGTAACATCGCTTCAAGAGAGGCCCACTGAATCAACAAGCTAATTAAAAGGGTAAACTCAGTGATAGGATGAACTCTGGACCTCCCAGTTAAACAAAACTGAGTGCCATTATGAACAATGCTGTACATCCTTTCTCTGACACACTAACACTGAGGACTTTCAGCCAGTGAATTACTCAGCAGAAGTGTAGCAAGAAACGCAACTGGGGCTCTTTTATACCAACAGCAATACACCTGAAGATGCCTCACTGGGACTGAAATTGCCAAGTCAGAACTTCTCTTTCTTTTAAATTTTCTTTCTTTACAGTCATGTGTTCAGACCAAAGTGTCTGTGTATACAGTAATCCCTCGCTATATCGCGCTTCGACTTTCGCGGCTTCACTCTATCGCGGATTTTAAATGTAAGCATATCTAAATATATATCACGGATTTTTCGCTGGTTCGCGGATTTCTGCGGACAATGGGTCTTTTAATTTATGGTACATGCTTCCTCAGTTTGTTTGCCCAGTTGATTTCATACAAGGGACGCTATTGGCAGATGGCTTAGAAGCTACCCAATCAGAGCATGTATTACATATTAACTAAAACTCCTCAATGCTATAAGATATGCATCCCGCGCGGTGTTTGTTTGCTTGTCTCTGCCTCTCTTTCACCCTCTCTGACATTCTCTGTGCCTGACAGAGGGAGTGTGAGCAGAGGTGCTGTTTGCACAGAAGCTGTTTGCTTAAAAGATACTGACGCTCCTCTAAAAAATGCTGCTTTATTGCGGTGCTCGGCATATTTAAAAGCACAAAAGCACACGTATTGATTTTTTGATTGTTTGCTTTAATCTCGCGCTCTCTCTCTGACGTTCTCTGCGCCTGACGGAGGAGATTTGAGCAGAGGGGCTGTTTCAACAGAGGCTGTTTGCTTAGAAGATACTGACGCTCCTCTGAAAAATGCCGCTTTACTTAAAAGCACACGTATTGATTTTTTGATTGTTTGCTTTTCTTTGCGAGCGCGCGCTCTCTCTCTTAAATTCTCTGCTCCTGATGCAGAGACTCATTTGAAGAAAAGATATATTTGCTTTTTTTTAATTGTGAGAAAGAACTGTCATCTCTGTCTTGTTATGGAGCACAGTTTAAACTTTTGACTAAAGGGTGTTATTTCATGTCTAGAGGGCTCTAATAATGTTAACAGTGTGGGAGAGTTTATAAGGGCTTAAAATATATAAAAATAACCATACAAACATATGGTTTCTACTTCGCGGATTTTCACCTATCGCGGGGGGGTCTGGAACGCAACCCCCGCGATGGAGGAGGGATTACTGTACAGGCAGTCCCCGGGTTACGTACGAGATAGGGACTGTAGGTTTGTACTTAAGTTGAATTTGTATGTAAGTCAGAACAGGTACATTATTTTAATAAATGCTGTTGTTGACCAACTGTAACCAAGTGCTCTGCCAATGAATGATGGAGTTTCATCTCTCTCTGACCTTTTTATTATTTCTACTTTATTTCAATGGTGATGGTTTTTCTCTTCTTTACTGTATCACCAGCACTTGCATCAGATTTGTGTTTCAGAGACATTCTTGAAGGGTGAAGACAAAAGATTAAGATGAGCTCTTCTGCACAGCACTGTCCACGCTATCACAGCAGGAAGGCACCAGTCGTCAACATGTCTGATGTATTGACAAGAGACAACTTCCTGCTATGTGCATAACAGTACACGCAGGCTTGTTATGGAGAATGAATGGGGATGGCGAGGGGCGGTTCATCACTAGCCCACCTCACAGTCACCTCCACTACAGTATGGTGCCTAAAGCGTCTGCCTACCACGAACGAACACGGTGCGTCCAAAGGCATGTAGTGAATCACCCACCACCGCGCCCATTCAACAGGCAGCCATCCGAGGCACACTACAATGCTACCCCCCGCCGCCCCGATCACCCTCAATGACCTTCCTTCAGCCACAACCGGGTCACCGCTTGCAGCATCACCAGCCACCCACCGAGATTGAAAGGGGTAGACGTGTGTGGTGGGCAGGCAGTGAAATCACTCACCGCCAGGAGCCGCCCGAGGGACCCTACATTGCGCGAGCAGCAAAATCACCCCCCACAACTGGGTCACCGCTTGCAGCATCACCAGCCGCCCACCGATAATGAACGGGGCAGCTGTGTGTGGTGAGCAGGCAGTGAAATCGCTTGCCGCCGGGAGCTGCCCGAGAGACACTACACTGCGCGGGCAGTGAAATCGCCCCCCTCCAGCCTCCATCCAGCCACCGCTTGCAGCGTCCCCAGGCCGAAGATGACGGAGTGGCAGCTACTGAGGCGCATGCGTCGCAGCTGTGTTCCCGTTCCTTGTCGTAGGTTGGATGTCCGTAACCTGGGGACTACCTGTATTTATTTACTTATTTATTTATTTAATTACCTACCTACCTATTTCTTTATTTAAACAGCCAAATTTCTCCCTTGGGACAAATAAAGTTCTATCTATCACATAAAAGACTTTGACAGGATATGGTGGGGCAAAATGAAGGCAAAAAGGAGTTTCCCACATGTAACAATTTCTATTCAGATTAGCAGAATTCATTTAGAATGTACATTTAAAGCACCTTCTTTTTTTCCAGGTGATGAGTGCTAAATTTCAGTAATATGTAATATTATATTTTATTCTTCTTTTAAGCCAATGTTTCAAAAATGGCAAAAAAATATTTTTAATTGGTTTATTTATAAATAATTTAATCAATTACAGTCCATTCAAACAGAGGTTCAAAAGTCAAAAACACAATAAAGGCCAGGCAACACAAAAAGCCCAGAAAAAGTTCAAAACACCTTAAATAATAAAGGGAAAAAGCTTGGATAATATACATGTCCACAATTTCAAAAATATAATAATGACAATAAAACTTTACTGTCTTATAGAGAGAGAGAGAGAGCAAGGGAGGATTTTTTTTTTTTTATGAGAGAGGACTAGGAGATAAGTGTAATCAAATACCAAACCAAAATCGTAACCAGGAAGTCTAACATTACTGTCGTCAAAGCCTAGACACTAACCAAAAGTTTGAAGTCTTAACCCAGAAAGATATTTCGAGAAACCATCCATCCATCTTCTTCCACTTATCCAAGGTCAGGTCGCGGGGGCAGCAGCTTGAGCAGAGAGGCCCAGACTTCCCTCTCCCCGGCCACTTCTTTTAGCTCTTCCGGGAGAATCCCAAGGCGTTCCCAGGCCGGCCGGGAGACATAGTCCCTCCAGCGTGTCCTGGGTCTTCCCCGGGGCCTCCTCCCCGTTAGATGTGCCTGGAACACCTCACCAGGGAGGCGTCCAGAGGGCATCCTGATCAGATGCCCGAGCCACCTCATCTGACTCCTCTTGATGCGGAGGAGCAGTGGCTCTACTCTGAGACCCTCCCAGATGACTGAGCTTCTCACCCTGTCTTTAAGGGAAAGCCCAGACACCCTGCGGAGAAAACTCATTTCAGCAGCTTGTATTCACGATCTCGTTCTTTCAGTCACTATCCATAGCTCAAGATCATAGGTGAGAGTAGGAACGTAGATCGACTGGTAAATTGGGAGCTTTGCCTTACAGTTCAGCTCCTTTTTCACCACGACAGACCGATGCAGAGCCCGCATCACTGTGCACTGTGCACCGATCCGCCTGTTGATCTCACGCTCTATTCTTCCCTCACTCGTGAAAAAGAAAAAAAAAATTGTCAAGAAACCAAATAAATCTTAAATGGAATTGCTAACCAAAGCATATCCAAATTGTGGATAATTATAGGATGCACATTCGGTCCTAGCACCTTTGATGTCACATGCAGCGCATCCCTGGGTCCTTCTGGAAAAGGTTACCATGAGAAAAAACATGAAAGTAGAAAAAAAATTGCAGTGCTCAAAACACAGCTAAATGGCAATGCAATATAATGTTAAATAACACTTCAAGTCTTTATATAGACCTTCTTGGACAAAAATATATATTACCATTTAATTCCTTAGGTAAGTAGACTCCCAATTGGATGTATAAGTTTAAAAAAACAACTTCAGAATTATTTTTAAAAGTTAATGCAGACAATGACATAACTGTGTGGATGCACGGATGGGGGAAAAAATAAAAACAAATACCCACATAAAAGCAGTAAGCTATGCTTATGTAGTATCACGCGAGTGATTATTCTGCCACTTTTAAACTCCAAAATAAAGTGAACGCCTGGACATGCTGGCTCAGATTCGATGAATAACTTGTCTGTCTGTTGCACATCACCAACATTGTTGATCTGAAAACTTAATCTTAATCCAAAACCAGATGCTGACCACTGCTTTGCCCTTTCAAAAATATTCCTTGTATTCTCTTGAAAAGTATGATGTTCCTGCAGTTTGAGGGGACAGGCCAATCTACAGAGGAAAAAAAGCTCACTATGAGGTTTGTGATAAAGAAACCATCTGACGTGTTTGTTTTTTTTTTTGCATCCCTTTTCAATGGCATACTTGCAGGATTTTCACAAACGATAACATTCGAATGAGAGCATTGTTGAATTCCACCTGCCACATATCAGTAGGTTCATTAAATATTCAGGTTATACTAACCAGATTCAAGATTAAATAGAGCACTTTTCAACTCTGATTGAAATGGTTGTCTACAAGGATATTAATCGAATGTGATACAATTTATTCCAGCATCTTGAAAGACGCTAGTAGTTGTGCTACAAGGAAAACTAAAGATTGGAAACTAGGAGCAATTTATACATTACTCAGAAACTGATTTAGTCGAAGCAACTATATAGGGCAAGACAGAAAAGTAGTTGAGATCCTATTTTATATGCTGTTCAAAGTAATAACTTATTCTTGATGTTTTATCGATTGTTTACAATGTTACTTACCTTGACTTTAAGAAGCTTGTGATAAAGTACAGCACAAGAGGCTTATTGCCAAACTTCAACAGGCAGAAATTCAAGGCATGTTTTGCTGATGGTTGTTGGAACCGACTTAAGCCAAGTTGAAAGAATCTTTTTCTCAATTAGCTCATGTCAAAAAATGCAGTCTAACAGGGGTCAGTACTGGTGGCATTGCTTGACCAAATATTTAAATAAGACTTAAATAAAGATGGAAAAAATACATTGGTCATTTCTAAGGTAACCCTATATTAATTGGATATAGAAGAATAAATGAAGAACGCAGGACCAGCAGCCATACCACATGCACTTCAGAAGAGGTCATTCTCCTGAATCTAAGCATGTTCGGGACCAGCCAACACTTGGATGGGATACCATCTAGGAAGAGCTTGGGTTGCTGCTGAAAGACGTTTTGGTGAGACCAGAATGGGGTGCTTACCCTGTCATCTGAATGTGGATCCCAATACCTCAGTGCATCGAATGGACACTGTGCTGTAAAAATGAGAAGTAAAATCGAGGTCCTGACTCTCTGTTGTCATAAAAGATCCCTGGGCATCTTTTATAAAGAGTAGGGTGTATTCCAAATTACCCACCATGGCCTAGTCATTCTGGCCCCCTAATCATCTCCTGTCTTTAATGGGTTATCTCTCTCATTACTTCACCACCTAACAGTTAATGTGTGGTGAGTGTACTAGTGCAAAAATGGCTGCCATCGCATCATCCAGGTGGATGCTACACAATCATGGTGGTTGAAATGGCTCCTCACTCACTGAAGCACTGTGAGTAGTGAGAAATGCATTATATAACTATAAGGAATTATTATTAGTGTTACCCTTAATTTCTGTCTCTGTGACTATTCTCCATTTAGTGGCCTACCAATCTGTCTATAGTCATTCGGCATAGTTAATTACTGAGCAACAAAAATTTGTTAATAAGTGGTATTGCATAACTATCAAGGATGAACAGTATTAGCTGACATACATTGATATTTTTAAACAAATTTGAAAACCAGGAGAAAAAAAGACATGCACTTCCAGACTTAAAAAGCATTGTTTTTTTAATTTGACATACGTAAACGAGAAATCTGTGTGTGCGTGTGTGTCTGTGTGTGTGTGTATATATATATATATATATATAGTGACAGATTGGGGGTGCTATCGCTCCCTTGAACCCCTGTCCATGACTCCAGACACCAGGTAAAAGTCCAAACGATGACTTTATTAAATCGCCACAGTGCACAAAGCACCCTCTCCTCCATTATACTCATAAATCAACAATAATAAATACAATAAACAATCCTCCAACTCCCAGACGCGTTGCCACCCTTCCACCCAGCTCAGCTCGCTGTCTGGGAGCTCTCACAGTCCTTTTATTCTCCCTGACCCGGAAGTGTTCCCAATCCCCAGTCCACGTGATTAACTATCACTTCCAGGTCAGGCACAAGTCCTTTTTCTTCACCCCGGAAGCACGTCGCTCTTCCTATGACGCACTTCCGGGTTATAGGGCACAAAGGAATCTTTGGTCCTCCCTGCAGCTCCCTCTTGCAGCCCCTGTGGTATCCAGCAGGGCTCAGGATAAAAACTACAAAGTCCATGACTCCCTGCTGGTCTTCGGGGCACCTCCATACTGCATGGAGGACTCCATCTGGTGGCCTGGGGGTATTGGCCGGGATGACAAGCCGGCCAAATACCACTATATATGTGTGTATATATATATATATATATATATATATATATATATATGGAGCAGTCCACTCTGCTCAGCCTCAACCACAGCCACAGGATTTGGTATGAATTCAATGGAAAATGTAGAATTTTACACAAGTGTGACTTGCACTTGGGGAAATGTTGCATGCATGCACTTTTACATTTTTTGTTGCTTGCATGCACCTCATTTCTCATTCACGCCAAACAGACAAACTCAGCTTTGTGGTTCATGCACATTCTACATTCAGACAATTAGCTACCATATGTTTGCCTGAGACCGGTTCAAGCCTGTCCCGCTCAATTTGTGCCACAGCTGCATTCAACTACATGTCCGTCTCAAACAAGATACGACCTGTCCCAGCCCACTTAGCTGACACCTTTGCACGTTCACGAATATAGTAAAACTGCTAGGGAATCTTTGGGTTGTTTTTTGTCCTGAAGACTACATGCAGCTAGTTTTTATATATTTAGGTTGTGCCTTTATCCATGGTGAAAAAAATCAGTGTTCATTCCAAGGGGCCCACTTAGAATTTAATACCTTAGTGCAAAAAAAATGTTAGCTCCCATGTGAAATTAAATTCAGTTCAATTTAATAATGATCACCATCCATGAGATATGTCAAGCATATAAGCTACATAAAGGGTCAGTAGTCATAACGGAGCTTAATGGAGTTACGGGAATAATAACATCATTAACCTTTAAATTCTAATGTCAAGTATGGCATGTTAATAATAGAGCCTTGCAAAACAAAAAACATATATCACTGTGGGAACCCCAGCCCCAAGGGCCCTGGTTCAACTGGCCCAGCTACATTGCCTAGAGTTACACCATGGTTTATTACAATAGCATATTCATTCTTTTACAATAGGAACACAGACAGGGCCAGTGACTTGCTCACGGTCGTAAAAAGATTCAAGGGTGAGAATTGAAACCAGCAACAGCTTTGTTTACAGTTTGATACCTTATGTACCAAACAACACTCCCAGAATGCTTAAACAATGCACTCAATTAACAAAACAATGTGGCAACACATACAATAGCAGCCCTTTAAACCCCAGTGCCTTTAGGGAGGTATGAACATTGGAAGAATACAAAGTGTAAAACAAATAAAACAACCAAACCTTTAGCCTCTCTTGTCTACTTTTATTGATGTTAATCCCTGTTTACTAAGTAGGATAACCCTCTGGTCTACCTTTGTGGATATTAATGCATCTTTACTCAGTAGGATAGCTTTCAGGTCTAACATTGCGAAAGTTAATGCATGTTTACTAGGTGGGCTAACTCTTCAGTCTCTATCTTCTCACAATGATTTCTGCAATTGCTGACTCCTCCAAAACCACAAAGTATTCCTTTCTCTCTCTCTCTGACATACTTTCTAGTTTGACCAGTTCTCCTCCTGCCAGTAATTGATCTGGCCACACCTGAGGTAGCTTCTTTAATTGTATCACTTCCACATATACCTGAAAACTATTCTTAGGTTAATATGTATCCCGTCATTCTAAGAATCCTAGGGTCTTATTTAATTCAATTAATGTGGCCATTCACCCTCATTCTGTGACGGGATTAAATAGTACTGTTCTTTCATGTGAGCAGTTTCTTTCATTCTTTGTCAGTAAAATTGATACAATCTGAAGTGGTAATGTTCCAACTGGCTATGAACTTCCTACTGTTAAACAGGGCATTATCTTG
This sequence comes from Polypterus bichir lapradei, assembly GCA_026402145.1. Taxonomy (NCBI): domain Eukaryota; kingdom Metazoa; phylum Chordata; class Cladistia; order Polypteriformes; family Polypteridae; genus Polypterus; species Polypterus bichir. Next base: position 363,236 of record JANRMT010062834.1, read on the forward strand.
GAATCTTTTGATCTTGTCTCACTTTCACAGTTAAAAAGTACTATTGACACCCTTAAACCTACTCTCAGTCCTCTTGATATTTTTGATTCACCACACCTCTTAGTGGAAGCCTCTGATGTTCTGGGTCCATCTTTACTAGCCATTATCAATGGTTTTATTAGTGAGGGGGTTGTGCCCTCATTTTTTAAACATGCTGCGGTGCATCCCTGTCTAAAAAAGGCAGAATTAGATCCTGGGGCCTCATGTATAAACAGTGCGTACACACAGAAATGTTGTGTAAGAATGTTTCCATGTTCAAATCGCGATGTATAAAACCTACACTTGCCGTAAAGCCACACACATTTCCACAGTACCTCATACCCTGTCATACGCAAATTCTCCACTCGGTTTTGCAGACTGGCGGCACCCAGCGTCAAAGCAGTGCTACTGTTCCTGTGTGGTTATTATTTCTTTTCCTGTTGCGGCTTTATAAATACACTGAAATTAACCGCATATTGTTTATTAGTGTAATGCATCTGATTGTAATTAACCTGTAACAATATAATGGTCCATTGAATAGCCATAGTATTCCAAATACCATAACTGCTTTAGCGTTGTTACTCTCACTGCACCTTCTTCTTCTTCTTCTTCTTTCAGCTGCTCCCGTTAGGGGTTGCCACAGCGGATCATCTTTTTCCATATTACTCTCACTGCACCACTTGGAGTATTTATATCACTGTATCTGAGTGGGGAATCACAGCAGCAGCTGATTGGAAAGAGAATTATCAGGATACAGCATCAAGCACACGCTGCCTCAGCCATGGCAAAATGTTTCAAAGCCTTTCCTGTACGGACCTCATGGTTCAGAAACAGTTTCATACCAAGAACTCTAAACGCACTCAATCAATTGCTCCTTGTAGAACTGTTTGTACTTATAAGTACAATTACCCCACTGTAAACTTGCACTAGAGTTATAATATTGCACAACCTGCAGCACTTTATAAAGCGCGTATTTACATATGATGACCATATCATTTTTAAGATGAAATGCAGCAAAATATGTTGATTATATTATAAAGATAAAACTTTAACTTCATTTAAATAATCTGTATTGTTAATAATTTAACATGTGAGGCCACGGTGCCGCAGCGCTAGCAAGTTCACATATTCTTCCTGCCTCGCGCTGTATATTTACTGAGGCTGGTGCGACACTAGAAGGATAGAATAATTAAACACGTACTATGAAGATATTTCAATGTTCCTTAAAAGTTTTGAAGAATTGTCATTGTAAGCTTACAGATGACTTAACATCTATTACAGAGCTGATTGTGTGGCGATTGGGTATTTGGGGAAAAAAAAGTAAGGACAGGAATTGGAGGTTAGTATGTTTGAAAGAGACAGTACTGCTACAATAAATTATTTCATCAAAGGTCATGCATGGTGCAGCAGCATCTTGTGTGAGACATGAACAATCACTGCGCCATCGTGTTCCAATGTTTAAAAACATGCTTTCATTCCAATCATCATGAAAATGATATTACGTATACATCTCAGTATTTTAATTATTCAGAGAGCTGTAATATCACGAATGTAATGGATTCTGTGCCCTGTCGGAGAAAGAGAAAGAACAGAAGCATGTAGTGATTCACAGTGGAAATTTCGAGATTAAAGTTGACATTTCATGCTTTTTCCCCACTGTGTGCCTGTTTTTTCTCTGTACCCTAATAAGCTTTCATATGACACTCAGATGGTGGGCTACGACTCGCCTTTTCATGACAACTTTGATATATGAATTCTTTTTTATTTTAGCACTGTGCGACTTTGTGAACTTAAACTTTCGAGTTTCTCTGACATGCTATGTCACTCGATCATCTTCCTTTTGTTGTTTATTCCACTGTTTAAATCAAAAAATAGTATGTTTTTCCTTTGCCTCCACTTGGTATTCGCTGAAATTCTTATATTTTCCCCCGTGCTTTTTCCATTGTCTTTTCACAGAACGCTGAGCTTAAGGGCTATTTATATTGATTTGCATATTCAAAGAGGATTAATTCTGGGAGGAGCTGGGGTGGGACAGCAGGCGCATGCACGAGCGTTACTTTTCAAGCTGACCGGGATTTATGGAGTGGAAGAACACGGAAGTTGGCAGACGCACAGATTCCTGCATCTGGATTTTTCTGTGCGTAAGCACATTTTGGCTTTTGTGCTTATGTCATGTTCTAGTGCGAATTCTATGCACGGCGTTATACATGAAGCCCCTGGAGTTTTAGCCAATTTTTCCCAATTGCCATTTCTGGCTAAAATATTAGAAAGAATTATTTATAATCAATTGGTTGATCGTCTTAACGCCAGTAATTTATTTGAGATCTACCAATCTGGCTTTAGGCGTTATCATGGTGTTAACACGGCCCCCCTGAAAGTATTCAGTGACATCTTTATTATTACTGACTCAGGTGGCGCTGCAGTCCTCGTCCTCCTTGACCTGTCCGCTGCCTTTGATACTATTGACCATGAGATATTGCTGTTGCGGCTTGAACATCTTGTTGGGCTTAAAGGGGCTGCTCTTAACTGGTTTAGGTCATATCTAACTGGTAGACACTTTTCAGTGACTTTAAATTTCTCTTTTTTGTCTACTAACCATGTTCTTTTTTAAAGTTGCGTAGCTTACTTTTTGCTATCACATATAGAAATAAAATATGGTCTATAATATTTAGCATTATTTCTTGCACACAAATTATAACACTTGTGTGCTGGTCATGGTGTATATGATATTATGTGTAAGGTAGCTGCAATATCTGCACGCAAGCCACACATATTCGTTTTGTTCGTAACACTATCTTTTCTAATTGGCTTGTTAGTGTTAACACTAGAATCCCTGAAGCCTACGAAAAAACTTGTAATCCCAGCCCAGCTTAAAATCCTTTGCACCTCTCTATTATTTAGGAAAAGTTCCCAGTCATCCCACAGGAGAAAGAATTTCCGAGATTGTGGTCATAAAGTTTCTGGACAAAGGCAGAACCGTAACAACAGTCATGTAGAGTGCGACAGGAGCTTCCACCTGCAGCTAAAGTCACTTCAGTACACATGTACTTTGTCAGCATGCCCGTGTCGATCAAACAGCAGAAGCTCTGCCATCTACTTGTGACTTTACGCTGTAGGATGATAAATAAATAAATATAGGTAAATAACATTCGATGTGGATTTCATACAAGTAACATATACATGTTTGTCGTATGAAGACCATCACAAAACATAATCGCAAACAAAACTTTGCATGATACCTTGACAAGCTCTGTAAGCCCTGCTGTTTCATTGAACGTGTCTGTGTCATTGACCTGTTGCTGCATCCAAACGGTGCCATCTTTTGCCTTTATGCCTGGTGCAGCTGCGTTGTTCTTATATATGAGTGGACGTTTCTTGCGAGAAGGGTTTCTGTTCTCTTTGTCTGATGTAGGACCTCATCCTCACCTCTGTTATAGCACGTCATTATTTGAAAACCAGCAGTGTCAGATTGGAGGGAGCGTGAACGCGACTGAAAGAATGAAACTGAATAAAAAAAAAGCTGACTTTTACAAGTACCATAAATATACACCGGCTGTTAGAGACTCAAATCAAATGTATGTTTTTATTGTATAATAGTAACAATAAGAGCTGCTCACTACTCATAACGCAGGCAGGTGGGTATGAACCAGGAACCTCTTGATTACAAGTCAGCAGTTCTTGCTGCTGCATCACCCAAGTGGTCGTGTCAGTCTCGTACCCCTAACCCGATTTTCTTTTTCTACGGTTATATTCTTGAATAAAACCGCACTTGTGTTATACTTGTACCCTTTGTGAAAGTGTTTATTTGATATTTGGACTTCAGGCTTCACACATTTATACTTCATGTCTACATTTTGTCAATTACTAAAATATGAAAAGTGTTTCTTTTTTTAGTTATGTGTTCAACAGTTCCAGCCTCACATTTCATCCTACATTTACACAGATTGTTGTAGATACGGAATACACATGAAATGTATGCATTCCAAATGACAATATATTATTTACCCTCTACAATTCCAGGAACCTCAAAACCAGATAAACAGACTTTAGCTCTGAGAATCTTCTATGCAATTTGAGTTGCGTCGGGTTGGGGGGCGTAGGGGGGTGATAGGATAGCAGGCTGCTTGTGCTGATCAACACATTTACAAAACAAAAGACACAATTTTGGGTTTATACAAATAGTTTGACGATAATTGCCGTGAGTTGTTTCCAACACTGTTTCAACTGCTGGAAATCTATGCAACATATCAACAGCAACTACTGAATAAAGTTTTCCAAGCTCAATTCAGTTAAGGCCAAATTCAGAAATCTATGAGGACAAGAACGGCTCTCTGATTACATGATTCTGTTAAGAAAGTTGTCACTATTAACAAAAATGAAGTCATTGCAATCTATCAAAATCTGGGATTTTGCTATAAAACCCAAAAACTAATAAAACTCTCTATCCCATTACATACAGTGTATATAAAATCATTTTACATTGTATTTCAGGGTTCAGGATTGTATAAAAATATCACTTTTTCTTTCCAAATATTTAATGTACACAAAGGTGATTTATGGTAGTGGAAATATAATAAATATTTAACCCACAAAAGTCACTTTATACAAGATAAAAACTTGATGTGCTCTAGCTGTTAAGATACATCTGGTATTCATGTAACAAAATGAAAATTCTTTTATTTGCTCTTTTGTCTTTTTAGGTTGTGTTCTATTAAACAAAAGAGTGGGTGTAGTCTTTCCTAATAATCTAATATAATCAGCAATGATGGACAAAAGGCTGTGAATATTACAAAAACAATAAAATTACATCCCAATTACCTGTAAATTTAAAAATCACAGAAACAACAGTGGGATCGGAGTGTCCAGGATGGAAAAAGTGGCAAATCCTCTACAGTAAAGTGCCCCTTCTCCCCTTTACAGCCACTAAGTGGTGTAGCTAGGGGCGGGCGTAGGGAGCGGTCCATCCCGGGTGGCATTATTGGCCAAAAGGCTCAGTACAATTTGTATGTAAGTAGCAGGGTTCAGAAAAATATATCACTCATGAATGAAAAAAGTAAAAGTCTCTGATTTTTATCCACAAATGCTTCAAAAATCATTTTCAGACTGTCCCTCTGTGACAGCATCAGACACAGCAGTTGAAATTTATGGGGCAATAAAAAAATAAACATAAACATTACACTGATAATAATTTCTAGGAAGATAAACAGCTAATTTACAATTTATAATTTCATTTCATTGTCAATCTGAATGCGTTCTTTCTCTGCGCAGAAAACATCCCTATCTATCACATGTACACTACACTGGTTCTGTTTTTCACAGTGTAATTATATTAAACTAATAATTAGAATACGGCTTATCAGTGCGTCTATACTATATTCTTGTCTAGTTGATGCTTATAAATAATTATATAGGAAAAAATATTGTTTTTCTCTATATATGAATAAATCTATGCAAAATTTATCTTAATTTCTCTCTGTACGTCATTTTAATTTTCTATTTAAATAGGTTAACATATTCAGACATGTTGGAGCACAACCCCGCTTCGAGCAGCATGAACTCTAGCTACGCCACTGGAGCCACTGTCCACCAGAAGGTGTTTGCATGGCGTGATTGGAACAACAGCAGGTTCAACCAAGTTCGTAGGGTCACAAAGTAGTAGAGTTTAGCTCAACATCTTTAACACTAGGCTGATCATAAATTTTCTCATACCACTGAACATTGAAAGTGAAAGATGATAATCGTTAAAAAGAAAACTCCCTACAGCTCTATTAATAGTTAATGATAACAGTATGTAAATGTTAAAATACCAGTTTAAGAATTTTTGTGTTTCTGTTTTAGTTACTGTAATGTACAAAAGGACAGCTCTTAATGGCATTTGACATGGTTAATTTCATCAGTGAGTTTTCTGTCAGATTTGCAAACGCTGACTGAAGACTGTGAAAGGCATCAGAAATAAATGCCTCCAACAAAAAGCCTTGCTGTCCAGTATAATTTGAATCCACTTAAATCAAGATAAGTGCACATTTACATTGAGTTGAGTTTCCCCTCTAAGCACTGTTACATTTTCAGACAGAAGGTTTATGAAATAAAATGTGCAACTGAAATGAAGGAAGAAAGGGCAAAAGCCAACTGACTCCAGAGAAAATGTGCAGAATTTTTCTAAGAGGAGTTTTCATACTTGTAAGAAAAACAACACATACTGTAATTATTAAAGCTTTATGAAGACTAGCTGAAAATAACTCTTGTGATGGATTTTCAGCACAAATACTTGATTGTACTAGAGCCTCTCTCTATTTTTTATGAAGTCACTTCTTTATGAAATTTAAATAAGCTCTGGCTTCCCATGATGCTCAATTAAATTAAGGATAAGAAAAAATAGAGAGATAAATAATATTGAATTTGTAGCTTGGAGATGGTGGACTCTTGAAGTGCTAAAACATTTTATAAGAAAATTACTTAGCTGAAGCATGGATGTTTAAAAACTCATGGAAGCTTTTAAAAAAACAAGTTATATTTGCAAAATTACAGCACAGTAGGCACATGATAGGCAACATTTTATTTCTTGCGTAAAATCACACAAGGAATGCCTCAATGGGCTTTAACAGGCCCTGTTTCTCATAGCTCCCCAGCCTTGACTCCCTCAGAAGATAAGCAAACTCCCCAAAAAGCCTTTCCCAAAATTTCTTCCATTTTTTTTCCTGGAAGGGTAATTCAGAGAGAGACTTCCTTGCAGGTAGGTTGGCCATGCATTGGATGTTAAAAATGGCGTAAATACAGTACACAGAACAGAACACAGGTAATCGTCTTCGCAGAGCTAGATGGCCAATCTGTTACTGCCACCTCAGAAATTCAACACAACAGTACTAACTACTATATTCTTGCACGGCACTCCTCATCAAGGGCAGGAACAGAGTACTGTGACAACTCTCATGGCAAAATGCAAGATTAGATTATACTATTCACTAAATATATAACTAACACATATGAGGATACAGATTTGTTCAAATAAATCAAAAACAAAGAAGAAACAAAGGAACATAAATGAAAAACAACAGTATCTGTCTATCAGTTAATTGTAGGACCTCTACCAGATTCTAGAAACGGAGCCAGAAACAGTCAGAGACCTGGAGACCTCAGCCAACAAGCTGGATTATCAAATCAACACCCCAGAGGTCTCACCAAACACCAAAAGAGCCACCAGTACCACATAACTAGACCAAAACACAAAGCCAAAATCTTTGTCAAGTCAAATGTTGCACAAATCCCTAACTGTAGTTTGGTTTATTTGACACTATCTCACACTATAAATCATAGATTGTATGAATACAATCCAATGCGCTATGCGCCACCATCTGATATAGGTAAGAGTATGATGACACACAAGAGGCATAAAGAAGATGGCCACAGCTATTCAGAGATGGATATAAAATATTACAGAAAATGACCACACAAAATGGCGGGGAGGTTACATCATCGTCATAATGATAAAAAAAAAATGTACAAAAAGTCTAAACATGCAAGGAATAGAAAATGTTGATACACAAGAAGGAATATGAAGAATCGTTACTCACAAGATACACTGGAAGTGGGGATTCATGTCATAATTTTAGTGTGGCACAGCTGCTGAGAAGAGATATGCCTTGTAGGTGTGCTAGTTGCCCCATAAGGGGAATCCTCAGTGGTGCCCATATAGAAAAAAGAGAATAGCATTTTGGTCAGAATTGTATGATGTTCCTCCGGGTATAATGACTTAAAATGGGAAAGACAGAACAAAGGTGAAACAGTCTAGGACTGAGAAGTGAACCCAAAAAACAGAAGCTGAGTGTGTGTACAGGTCAAAGGCGGGAAACCAAATGAGACCAAACAACACATTCTACTTAAAATATACAGCCAGAAATCAATTACTCTAAAGGAGTGCACAAAATGGCATCACAGTAAACTATAAACAAAACCAATATATAATCTTAACACTACTGTATATAGTGAAAATGAAGTGAAAGTGAAAATAAACCCAGCAAATCTTCACTAGAGTGACTTCCCTGAGTCATTAAATAAAAGAACAAAGTCCCTAAGCAAAATTCATTAGACAATGGAAAAAATAACAAAATTCTAAATATTCCAATTGCTAAACACTAATAAAAGTAGTAAAAGAAATATAAAATAAGTGCAGAATCGCTCCTTAATTGTGACTGCAGGACTTCAGAGGGTAGGAAACTCATCAGATATCAAGGACATTTGTTCTTCCTCCTAGTGAGAAAGTATTAAAAAGTAGAATGTTGGAGATGAAGAGAGATTTAACTTGGTTATCTAATTATCCATGTTGTCTTTGTCAATGTTGGCAATTGTTTCAGTAATTTGGTAAGGCTCCTACTTGCCTTGCCTTTCTCTGTTGTTGGAGCCCACTGGTTGTAAGGAACATAATATTACAACTTATTGATAAACAGGGGATATATTGTGTGTGCAAGAGACTAAATGGAAGGGGAGTAAGGTCAGGTGGATTGGAGGTGGATTCAAATTGTTCTATCATGGTGTGGATGGGAGGAGAAATGTGGTAGGAGTTATTCTGAAGAAACAGTATGTTAAGAGTGTTTTGGAGGTGAAAAGAGTGTCAGGCAGAGTAATGATTATGAAGCTGGAAATTGGAGGTGTGATGATGAATGTTGTTAGTGCATATGCACTGCAAGTTGGGTGTGCAATAGGTGAGAAAGAAGATTTTTTGAGTGAGTTGGATGAAGTGATGAACAGTGTACCCAAGGGACAGAAAGTGGTGATTGGAGCAGATTTCAATGGGCATGTTGGTGACGGGAACAGTGGAGACGAGGAGGTGATGGGTAGGTATGGTGTCAATGAAGAAGGTCAGAGGATAGTGGATTTTGCCAAAAGGATGGACATGGCTGTGGTGAATACATATTTTAAGAAGAGGGAGGAACATAGGGTTATATATAAGAGTGGAGGAAGATGCACATAGGTAGATTACATCCTATGCAGAAGAGTTGATCTGAACGAGATTGAAGACTGCAAAGTGGTGGCAGGGGAAAGTGTAGTTAAGCAGCACAGGATGGTGGTCTGTAGGATGATGTTGGAGATAAAGAAGAGGAAGAGAGTGAGGGCAGAGCCAAGGATCAAATGGTGGAAGTTGAAAAAGGAAGACTGCAAGATTGAGTTTAGGGAGTTAGTGAGATAGGCACTGGGTGGCAGTGAAGAGTTACCAGACAGCTGGGAAACTACAGCAGATGTAGTAAAGGTGACAGCAAGAAGGGTGGTTGGAGTGACATCTGGAAAGAGGAAGGGGGAAAAGGAAACATGGTGGTGGAATGAGGAAATACAGGAGAGTATACAGAGGAAGAGGATGGCAAAGAAGAAGTGGGATAGTCAGAGAGATGCAGAAAGTAGACAAGAGTACAAGGAGATAAGGCACAAGGTGAAGAGATAGGTGGCGAAGGCTAAGGAAAAGGCATATGATGAGTTGTATGAGAGGTTGGACACTAAGGAGGGAGAAAATGACCTTTACCTATTGGCTAGACAGAGTGACCTAACTGGGAAAGATGTGCAGCAGGTTAGGGTGATAAAGGATAAGATGGAAACGTACTCACAAGCGAGGAGAGTGTGTTGAGCAGATGGAAAGAGTACTTTGAGAGGCTGATGAATGAAGAGAGACGAGAAGAGGTTGGATGATGTGGAGATAGTGAATCAGGAAGTGCAACGGATTAGCAAGGAGGAAGTAAGACAGCTATGAAGAGGATGAAAAATGGAAAGGCCGATGGTCCAGATGACATACCTATGGATGCATGGATGTGTTTAGGAGAGATGGCAGTGGAATTTTTAACCATTGTTTAATGGAATCGTGGAACGTGAGAGGATGTCTGAGGAGTGGAGAAGTGTACTGGTGCCAATATTTAAGAATACGGGGGATGTGCAGGACTGCAGTAACTACAGGGGAATAAAATTGATGAACCACAGCATGAAGTTATGGAAAAGAGTAGTGGAAGCAAGGTTAAGAAGTGAGGTGATGATTAGTGAGCAGCAGTATGGTTTCATGCCAAGAAAGAGCACCACAGATGCAATGTTTGCTCTGAGGATGTTGATGGAGAAGTTTAGAGAAGGCCAGAAGGAGTTGCATTGCGTCTTTGTGGACCTGGAGAAAGCATATGACAGGGTGCCTTGAGAGGAGCTGTGGTATTGTATGAGGAAGCCGGGAGTGGCAGAGAAGTATGTAACAGTTGTACAGGATTTGTACAAGGGAAGTGTGACAGTGGTGAGGTCCGCGGTAGGAGCGAAGGATACATTCAACGTGGAGGTGGGATTACATCAGGAATCGGCTCTGAGCCCTTTCTTATTTGCAATGGTGATGGGCAGGTTGACAGACGAGATTAGACAGGAGTCCCCGTGGACTATGATGTTTGCTGATGACATTGTGATCTGTAGCGATAGTAGGGAGAAGGTTGAGGAGACCCTGGAGAGGTGGAGATATGATGTAGAGATGAGAGGAATGAAGGTCAGTAGGAACAAGACAGAATACATGTGTGTAAATGAGAGGGAGGAATGGTGAGGATACAAGGAGTAGAGTTGGTGAAGGTGGATGAGTTTAAATTCTTGGGATCAACAGTAAAGAGTAATGGGGATTGTGTAAGAGAGGTGAAGAAGAGAGTGTATGCAGGGTGGTATGGGTGGAGAAGAGTGTCAGGAGTGATTTGTGACAGATAGGTATCAGCAAGAGTGAAAGGGAAGGTCTACAGGACGGTAGTCAGACCAGCTATGTTATATGGGTTGGAGACGGTGGCACTGACCAGAAAGCAGGAGACAGAGCTGGAGGTGGCAGAGGTAAAGATGCTAAGATTTGCACAGGGTGTGACAAGGATGGATAGGATTAGAAATGAATACATTAGAGGGTCGGCTCAAGTTGGATGGTTGGGAGACAAAATCAGAGAGGTGAGATTGCGTTGGTTTGGACATGTGCAGAGGAGAGATGCTGGGTATATTGGGAGAAGGATGCTAAGGATAGAGCTGCCAAGGAAGAGGAAAAGAGGAAAGCCTAAGCGAAGGTTTATGGATGAGAAGAGAGGACATGCAGGTGATGGGTGTAACAGAACAAGATGCAGAGGACAGAAAGATATGGAAGAAGATGAGGCAGCCCCTAACGAGAACAGCCAAAAGAAGAAGAAGATTGATAAACAAAAAGATTACAGAAATATGATAACTGCATACATATTTTTATTATTATTTTTTTTTTTATTTTACAACCGGAAGCCCTTCCTGACATTAACCTGCTCTGTTTATCCGGGTCTGGGACTGGCACCAAATTGGCCTGGCTTACCCCCCTGGTCAAGTCTTCAAAGGTGATGTCCAATGTTGGGTGGAGTTGTTGCCTTTGTGATGCTCTAGGTTCAAGTGTAGGATTCTTCTTGCGGTGGACTGTACTCTTTTACCCCCCTGTTCAAGTCTTCAAAGGCGATGTCCATTGTTTTATGGATTTGTTGCCTTGTTGCTGCTACAGGTTCAAGTGCAGGATTCTTCTTGCATTGGAGTGCACTCTTTCACTTTGCTCCATGATCCTTTGTTTGTAGTGTTCTGTGATGCTACTTCTGAGAAGCTGCTATGTCTTCTGCAGCTTCATAGGGAAAAGTATTACTCTTACTGGCACAAACGTTTAGATGCTATAGTTCCCTTTTTGAAGTCACAGCTACTTCTCAGCAAACTGGATCTCATCTTTCAGCTCCCCAAAGAGGTAGTGGCTCATCAGTATTGTGGTTTCAGACAGAGGTTTCAGAAGGTCATATTGCAGAGTGAGAGCACAGTTTTCTCCAGAGGCAGAAGGCCCGTAAAAGTGAGTGCCCCAAGAGAGTCTCCAGGTACTTCAGTAAGATTGTCTTTGAGAAAAAATACTAGATGGGATGAGTGTAGTTAGTGTAAGATGAAATCTGAGCCATCCCATAGGTACACTGTCAAAAAAATTAAAATTGAGGGAACTTTTTAAAAAAAGCAACAAACTGCACAGCTCTTTCACGTTTACTCTACTTTGGGGCAATTTAGTCACATAAACATAATTTTATAAGCAATATAAAGATTCTATCAAATTGAAATTTTAACTTTGGTAAACTTGTCTGCAGTTGTCAAAGGTACTTTTAATTTTATGTCAAACCTACTTACATCCTATACTTTAAAAAATCTAAAATTTAAGTGTTGGTAGTTAATGAATGTCACTTTATTAGGCAAAGTTAACTATGTTTAGAACTTGCTTTTAACTTAATAATTGCTATCAGTTCAATACAACGCCCATTAGTTGGGTATGCTTGAAAGTACTCTGCAGCTTGTTGCTTAATTTTTCAATTTTTTTAAAAAGCTAGCATACATTCTGCATTTGCAATAGCTATTTAAAACTGTATTAAGAAATCTAATAAAAATGTTGAGAAAAAATTGAAAAAATAATATTAAGTCAATGAGACTTAATAAATGCTTAATATATAATATATAAAATCCTAAGCCTAAAAGTGCAACGATTTTGTGCAAAGATTTTGTGACATTTTTATGTCACATTTTTTGTCACACTTTAAATAGGCTTATTTTAAAACCTACATATATATGTTTGGTATCATTCTTTCCAGAATTTATCGACCTTTAATGTGATGTTGTTAGATTTTGATATTCTTATTTCGTTTTTAAATTATATACTAAAATATTAAGAACTCACGTCCTGCAAAACGAGACTTTGTGCCAACAGATTTAACCACGCCAGAAATAAAAGACAAAGAGTAAATGACAAAGACAGCTGCTGTACAGGCTTTTAAATGTTTGAAGTGCTGCGTGAGATGGGCATGGCATAAAGAACTATTTGTTTCCCAACTGCGTCTCCTTAGGGTGCATAAAGCCCCCCTCTTCACAACACAAGCGGCAGAGTTGCGAAGTGGCTGGTGCGTAGTGCAGGCAAGGGGGGTTGGCGAATGCAAGCATGCAGTGGTAAGCCCCTTAGTATGTGTGTATATGTATGTGTATATGTGTGTATCTGTTTTCATGTTTTTTGTTTTATTTAGGGAGTTGTTTCATAGAGAATTAACATCTTTCATTCATTTTTACTATTGCTTTAATTTTGACAATGCTATTATTTGTTTTTTAATGGGTGACACCATTTTTTCAAGCAGTCACTTTGACGTAGTGACCCATTGCTAGAAGGCATGGCCAAGAATGTAGCATATATTGACATCATCTGCATGAATGTATAGAAGCTGGTGTCTTGTACAACAGTTTGTACAAGATGGTGGATTCCTACCAACTTATTGGAGTGTCTGTGTGCTTCATTCTGATGTCTAGGGTTTTGAATTTATGGTTACAAATTCGGACTTTGATTTTGATTAGTATTTTATAAATTTGATAAAGTTTTCTGATCATTCAGTTTTGACATCAGTGTATCTTACAATTATGTTCCCATCTCCTGATTTCAGAAAAAATCTGGCCACCTTGTTGACATTTATGGCCTTCACTATTATGAACTGCTTTGATTAACAGATGGATCACTTAACATCATTTTCACATGAATATTTTTTGCATCTCATTTTTCTGATCAACTGTGTAGAAACAATAGTAGAAGATTGAAGTCATGAACTAGACATTGATAAAGTCCCTTTCCATCATAAGACACTAGCACACACCCACACTTGCTGGCCACAGACCAGTTAAGGAGCTGCAAATCAACAGCATGCCTTTAGCTGCTGTGAGGAAACCAGATTCCTTGGAAGATATCCAGAAATAGAATAATCTAAACTTGGCACATAAATGAGGCCTAGGCAATGTGAGGCAGCATGGCTGCCAGTGAATAATTCAGTATTTAAAGATATTATGAGCCATACTTGTTTATTTACAAAAACTGATTTACTTTCCTGGGTATAGAGTGGAAAGAAGGGAATGATGAAGGAAATGACTAATGAGAATTTTTTTTTGAGAGATCTGAAATTAGAAAGCTTTACTCAATGCACTGCCACCAATTAAAACGAATATTAGCATAATAAAAGGCAAACTTAAAAAAGAAAATGAATGTGGCATAGTCAGAATAATTCAAATGCTCTTACAAGTGTGCAGTAAATTATAAGCAGCAGATTATATTAGTTTTCAAATTAAAAAGGCCTTTAAAATTAGAGTGTGTGAAAATGAAATAAGTTAAATTAATATAACAAGATTAAAAGAACATGAAGGACAATGTGGATCTTTAGTTTTCGATCAAGAAGACAAGGCTGATGAATCCTCTCTGTTTTTCCGACTTATCCATTAGATATTTTGAAGCAGCACATAAAATCGTTGCAGTTTGATCTCCTGTGACATTTTCAGATGCATTAACCCTGGAAGGCTTCTGAAACTAATTGTTTATAAATTTAAACAGTTATGCAGAACTTCTAAGGGCACATGCTGGGCTTTGTAGTTGAGTTTCAGTGACTCAGAATATTTTCCCTTTAAGAAAGTTCAAGCTCAGTGTCAATTTGACAGATTAATTGATGTACTTTGTTACGTACAGTACTGACTTTAAATGAACTTCCTCTGTGGGGTGCTATTGCACCTGATAAAAACACATGTATGGTAATGGGCAGTTCGTTTAAAATAATGAGCTACAGTACTATATGGGCATTATTACTTTTCAAACAGATAGACTGTGAAATGTACTTTTCAAAGAGATTATTAAAGTATATACTACTGATAGATTCATACAGTGGATTCAGAAACTATTCAGACCTTTTCACTTTTTCATATTTTGTTATGTTGCAACCTTGTTCTAAAATCATTTAAATTCACATCACATAAAGCAACACTGAATACCGCAGAGTCACAAATTGAAAACAGGATTTTAGACATTTCTTCAGTCTTTTTAAAATAAAAAACTGAAATATCACAGTGGCACAAATACCTTTTGCTATGACACTTGAAATGTAGCTCAGGTGCATCCTGTTCTACATTATTGATCATCATTGAGATGTTTATACACTTTGTTTGGAGTCCACCTGTGGTCAATACGATTGATTGCATGATTAGTAAAGGCACATACCTGTCTATATAAGGAAGGGGTATATGATCACTCAGTTCATTACTTATCAGTTTTATCTTTGACAATGCTGATAATTAAAACAATCAACATGATCCCCCCAGGGGATGCCAAGTCAAATGAATGTGCCAAGTTGGGTGACTCTATATGCACTTCCTCTGCTCCGGCTCTTGCTATCTTTAGCAAGTTTGGACTAATGACTCCCCTTGTCCAACTCCAGTTACGGGTTGTCTGTTCCAACCCAGGTTACTCTTTGGAGTAGAAGGGATTGCTATAACTTTGCTGTGGCCAAACCGTCTGAGCAGTGGGGTCTCTACTATACAGCAGAAGTTATTGCCAGGTTAAGCAGTGAGCGGATAGAGGGAAGCAATGACTTAGGGTGTGTTTGAAATTTTTAAAGGAGGAAGCAGATGTTTGCCATCGGTTTCTTAGGCGCACATAAGCCCATCATTTTGGTAGACAACTGGTGCGACAATATGTATCAGAGGAAATACCATTTTAAATGTTCTTAAAATTATACAGTATATTATTTAAGAACATTTTTGTTAGAAGGACAAACCAAAACTTCTAGAAAACTAAGGCAGCTGTAATTGTCAAAAAAGTGCATAATGTTTCTGAAGAAACCATTTTCCTTCACCTTTTAACTAAAAGTAATGAAAAATATTTTAGCAGGGATCTCTTACTCTTCAATGTCTGGCTTCTGATACATCATCAGTCAATTAAAAGATTCAGTAAGGAAACATCCATAGATGCAAAAAACAACCTGAAAACTCAACTTGCCATTCTCAACATGGAAAAAAAAAGAATAGAAACAATGAATTAACTGAATTTTCAAACAAATACAGTGGAAATAATTCCAAAAACTATCATAATACATTTAACCTGCTGAAGAACGCCAACACCTGTCCATTTTCCCATCCAGATCATCAGTCAACTGAAAAAAAAGTCTGAGGAACATCCAGTGAGCTTAGTCAAGTCCCAGATTACAGTTCTTCTTTTGGAACAATAAACTCAAATAGGGAAAAATATAGGCAAGTTTGTTGTACGTCCAGATTCAGGCAGTATCCCTATCTATGCCAGAGTCACAATGTTGACACATGCCATACTTAATTCAACAGTTAGCATCTTTAAAAGATGTAATAGGTATGGCTGGTTTAGAATATGTGCATTAAGTTATGTACAGTGATACTATTCATATATTGAAGTGCATGAGAATACTGTACTCATTTAATGTAAAATTTCTGATCGTAAATCATCTTGGCCTTTCCAGTAGTCTCATCAGGGAACTTCAAACATATTCACATTCAGTGAAGTGCTAAGAAGCTGATTGTCCACTTGTAGATAGTTTTATGTATTGTTGTGATTTATAATCATAATTATTTATATATACAGTATAAAGATTATTTATTTTTCTATAAAGTAATGTAACTGAAAGCTAGAAATTACGTAGAATAAACAATATAATTCATGGAGCTTGTTAGGTTAGCTAGTTGTTCCAATATCTTATCCTAATACTTATTAAGAATGCACAAGAGTGTTTAGATGCTTGAAGAAACATCTATAGAATTCTAAAAGTCTGAGGAAGGGAATCTGGATACCCTTAACAGAAAATGTGTCTTCCTGAATAGTTATTTTTAGGACAAGAACTGTAAAAACTGTAAAAGAATAGATCATGAAGAAACCTGGAAGCCTGTCAAAGAACAAAGACTGAAACACCTAAAGAAAATGCAGCAACACTTTTTTCCTATGAGCATCTTTTGACTACAAGAATAAGCCATTAGTATCAAAACAAGCTAAAGTACATATTTTCAAAGCAAATTTTCTTTCCTTTATCCAGTAAGATGGAATGTCTGCATTTTAAATTACAGTAAGTAGTAGTTAAGAACTGAATTGCCAGAGAATGAGTGGTCCTGCTGGATACAATATTGTACTCTGTTTCTGATATACCATTCTTACATTTTAAGCATTGTTCATCTAAGAGTTTGTTTCATGCAGCTTTCTTTTCAGCCTTCTCGTCATGAGTCCATCCGAAAGATATTTACCTTTTTGCCTTTCTAGATTCCATGTTCATGATGTAGTTTAATTTCTTGAAAAGGATTCTTTGTTGTCCTGTGTTGATTATTCTTTTATACTGTTAACCAGTGTGATGCCTGGGTTGCCGGTTGTTGGCATCTCCTCCTTGAGACATCATCAGATGTAAACCAAGATGGACTTGGCAATTAGGACAGACATACACACAGCAAGGGATGGTGTAAAAGGACTTAGTACTTTTATTTTTAATAAATAGTATTCCAAGCAAAAGTGCAGTGCAGTTTCAGTTAATTAATAATCAAATAAAACAGTGTTTCTGTGGAGGTTAAAATCAACAATAAATAAACAATCCAAAAATGGCTAAAATTGAAGGTTAAACACATAGTCAGGATCTATCCATAAAAATCCCTCTTGAGCCTCTGTGCTTCTTTCTAAAAACCGATGTCTCCTCTGCTTACCCCTTTTGTTCTCCTCAGCAAGAGGAAACGTCTTCTGACATGCACGATCAACCCTTTATATCTGGTTCATGTCCCTCGGCTTCTGTGGAGATCTTGCAGAAATCTCTCGGAGTGATTGGTTGTTCTTGCCACTCCAGACACTCAGCAAGAACAACCCTAACCCGGGCTGCCACTTCACCGCTTGGGGCCACATCCCTGACTGCCAGCCTCCCTTCCATAGCAGCTCTGGCTCAGCCACAATTCAGACATTCTCACTTTCCATTTAACCTTGCAGCTCTTCTTTTGATTCTGTCTTTACTTTCTCATTATTTTTGGATCTCCCTGTCTATCCTGCTCAGGCTCCTCTTATCTCTGTTGGTGCAAGTGCCTTAACTACACACCCCAGAGCGTTAATGAGGAAATTGACTGAATAGCATGTGTCTACATGTTCATGTGTGCTCTGCTAATTCCCTCATCAACACTCCAGGCCTTCTCCACCACGCTACCGCGTACACCCAATGCCCTTCCGAACTTGAGTGCACTGTTTTAATAAAAATTGCACACCCTTTCTGACCCCTTTTTTTCTTTGCCTGTTTTGCTTGTCTTTTTAAGTTTTTTTTAATTTTTGACTTACTTTGATTTTCTTATTTCACTGCCTAATTTGTGTACTTCTATAGACAGCCACTAGACCCTTGAACAGTCTTTGAAGTTAATTCTTTTCAGTTTAAGTTCTTTTGAAATGTGTTTCTTAAATACAGAGTTATGTGATCCCTAAATAAATTACCAAAGCACATTTACAAAAAAATTACTTAAAAAAAGATGAGTGAGAATCATAATGAGTCTGCAGTTTGTTTCGATCAATATTATTGCTTTTTTGTTCTATTTTAGGCCTAAAATGGGGGGGCTGGGGGGGTTCTGGGACTCGCACTGGTAAATGTTTATAGAGCATAAGTCACTGACTGAATCAACAGTAAAAGTTTGGGGAAAATGATGTGACTGAAGAGGTGTTCATTTTACTGAAAAATAAAATATGCTTGCTGCCACTAAAGATGAAAGTATGTAGATAATACAGTTTACTAATAGCAACTATTTGTCAAAGAACACTTCACAGCATAAAACACACAGAAAACAAAAATACACAGAAGACAAAAGTATATAAACGTGAGTTGTAGTTTTCATGTTCTGGGGAGTACCTGTGTCAGCAAGTTCTTATTCTAATGAAATTATTTTATCTGGAAACTTTCTGTGACAGAGGATTAAGTCAGTAAACGGTTTACTGAAGGCAAGATCACCACTAAGGTAGGAAGCAGCCTCAGCAGGAACCTTCTGTACTGTAAATAGAATTTTCAAGTTAGGAGGGGGCTTGAGCTCTGAACTTACCATGCCTATCGTCTAATTTTATCTCCTGCTCCTCCTATCTGTGTCTGTTGCTATGCAAAATTAATCAGATGGTGATCACCTTAGTGGAGAAGCCAGGTAAGTAAAAGGAGGAGCCAACTTAATGGTATTTTCATCAGCCTTGCTCCCAATTGTTTATTTTTGGTATGCTTAAGTGTTTTTAGGTGCATTTGCATATAATGAAAAAAGCACCCATTGCGTTCATCATGTCTGTCTGTCTGTCTGTCTGTCTGTCTGTTCACCACTCCGTCTATATAAAACAATTTTGCTCCCAGTGGACCTATTTCACTGAAATTTGGTACAATTATTTTTCAATGAAATCTGTCAGGAATGCTCCATTTTCATTAAGATATCTCAAATACAGTATGCTCTACAAGGTTTGGCAATTTCTAAACCTCCCCCCGCTGTAGTACAGTGTGTCTCTCAATTCCTTTCAGAATGTCAAGCTACTGTTGAGCTTGCTGGTTGGCCTATCAAAGGTGCACAAATGTTTGGAGCTCTCGAATGAAGGCTTCCCTCTTGGTTCCATGTTAGGTCTGTGTATAGGAGATATTGTAACCTTTTCATCTAACGAATGTTATGCAATAGGTCTTGTACTGATGTTCAGCTTGACTAAATGCTGGTTATTGTATTCTAGTAAGGCTAAATAACAAAGCAAGAATCTGTTTGTTTTGCATAGTTCGATTGTGGAACTTTTGATTCACATGGGGAAAAGATCATTGAGCTTAGTGATAATGATTCTGTAACATTTTTCTGTATATTCTTTCAATATATTTTGAGAAAACTTGAAAATACCAGGATAACCTCCTAATGGAGATGAAAGCAATTAAGATGGGCATTTTGAGGCGTACTACTCTAGGGTAAGAAAGGAGGGAGAGAAAAAACATTTTCCAAAAAGAGCTCTTTCTCTCAGTTATTACTTGGGGAAAAATAGACACTTTTGCAAAAAAGTTTTCTATAACAAGACAACCTTTTCTTATCATTTTTCAACTTAAGATATACAGGGTGAGGCAGAAAGGACGGACGTCTTTGAAATGTCTAGAACTCACCAATAGGTGGAGTGACAGATGTGTGGTAGGTGGCGTTAGGTTCATGAAGTCTTAGCATTTTTTTATTTTCCTTTTAGTTGAAGCCATGGAGCCGTTGACGATAGAACACCGTGTTTTTGCATACGACTGTTTTGTCAAGAACAACCAATCGATTACCGCAGTTCAGCATGAGTTTCGTTGCCATTTCAATATCCACAGAAATAAAGCTGTTCCCGCTCGTAACACTATCCTACGTTGGGTTAAAGCACTTCGTACATGAGGTACACTAATGAACAAAAGACCACCGGGGGCTACACGAACGGCGCATACCCCTGAAAATGTGGAAAGCGTACGACTAGCCCTGCTGTGCAGTCCAAGTCGATCTGCTCGGAAGCATTCTTCTGAACTCGGCCTCAGTAATCATTCGGTAAGGCGTATTTTGCATTTAGACCTGCATTTCCATCCCTACAAATTGGCCGTTGTGCAACAGTTGAAGGCCGGGGATTATGCACAGCGACTGAACTTCTTTTTACCTGAATTACGACGAAAACCTATTCCCATCCGGCGTGTGTGGTTTCAACAGGTTGGGGCGACAGCCCACACAGCTAGAGCATCAATGGATTTTATTTGCCCTCTCTTCCCTGGTCACCTCATTTCCAGGTTTGGTGACATTCATTGGCCTCCTCGGTCCCCTGACTTATCCATGTGCGATTATTTCTTATGGGGTCAACTCAAGGCACATGTATACAAGCATAAGCCCCGTACATTGAAGGAACTGAAGGAAGCCATTCGCGTGGAAGTCGCCCAAATCGACAGAGCAATATTGAAACGAGTGGATGCCAATTTCCATGAACGCCTTCAGAAATGCATCAGTGATAACGGACACCACATGGGAGATGTTGTTTTCCACATTTGATTTTGTCAAATGCTATTTCAATATGAACTCAAATCTTTCAAAAAATTTCTTTGTATGAAAAAATTAACAATTTTGTGATTTTGTAAAAAAAGTCAGTCCTTTCTGCCTCACCCTGTACAGTATAAGCTATAAATAAGGAGACTGCTTCTGGAGTGTCCCCAGGGTCTTGCTGTTGCTTATGGGATGGCATGTCTATAACCCTCCAAAATTGTTTGATTCCATTTATCACTAATATTTGCTGCTATTTGTTACAATGTAAACAAATATGATTTTAAGTGAAAGCTTAAAGTCAGCTTCTTTTTCTGACTAGTACTAACATTGCTGGAAGGTTAGTTTCCTTGCCTGTCTATGACCCCTTAACAGCGCAAGGAGACGCTCTTGTGAAGCCCTCTATTTCTGGTAAACTAGGTTGAAGTAAAATTTTGAAAGTAAAAAGGGTCCCAGTCAACATGTAGCCTGTCATAAGCAGAGGTGGGTAGAGTAGCCAAAAATTGTACTCAAGTAAAAGTAGCGTTACTTCAAAATAATATTACTCAAGTAGAAGTAAAATGTAGTCATCCAAAGAATTACTCAAGTAAGAGTAAAAAAGTATTTGGTGAAAATAAGTAACTGTTTGATCATAATAAATGATTTATTTTTTAGAAATGTTGTAATAAGACAGACAAAAATATAAAATACTGTGCAAATTCTGCTATTTCCAAATAATAAAATAAAAAATTGGTAAAAATAAATAACATCTTTACAAAATAAAGATGCATAAATAACACAAAGTTCCAAATCTCAGTTTTTCCCAACAAAGCTTTTGAAGCCAATACCTACAGCAGGTGACATGTATGTTTGAACAGAGCAAACTACTTACAGTCACAAGATATACTGTACACTGACAGTATAATACTGCATATTCACTTTCCCTCCAAATAGCACAGCTGATAGAAAATAACATTAGAACAATGCAGCAGGCCTGCTGTTCCTCAGAGACCCGAGTTCAATTCCCTCCTGGGGAGAAAGTGTTATTTTTTCTTTCTTTTTAATCTCAAACAGACATAAAATTTATAAATTGGTATGCACTGTCAGGTAATGACATCGTTATATTTTCATGTGGGATGCTCCTTTTAAAATATTTTTTAACAATTGAGACTGCAATTAACATAAACAAGTGTCCTTATAACTGTTATTTTTAAGATCCATAAGACATGCATTATAATTAAGATCCGTAACAGACAGACAGAGCACTGTGTAATAGAGAGACAGAAAGACAGACAGAGAAGTCACTAGATATATAAATAAACAGGGAAGGCACTGTATAATAGATATATAAAAAAACAGCTAAGGGGATAGATATATAGATAGATAGGAAGGAAAGGCACTATAAGATAGGCAGACAGGGAAGCTGCTATATAATAATAAAATTACTGTTATTACTATATAGATAGACAGGGAGCTCACTGTATAAAAGACAGACAGAGAAAGCACTACTAAATAACAACAACAACAACATTTATTTATATAGCACGTTTTCATACAAAAAATGTGGCTCAAAGTGCTTTACAAAATGAAGAATAGAAAAATAGAAGACACAATAAAAAATAAACATAAGTCAACATTAATTAACATAGAATAAGTAAGGTCCGATGGCCAGGGTGGACAGAAAAAACAAAAAAAAAACTCCAGAGGCTGGAGAAAAAAAATAAAATCTGTAGGGATTCCAGTCCAAGAGACTGCCCAGTCCCGTCTGGGCAAAATTGATAGATGAAATGAAAAATGATACAACTTTTTTATTAATCAACAGATACTTTAGGAAGGCAAGCAGATAGTAAGAGTACATGTAGATGTGAAAAGCACTAGACAGATAGATACGGAAGACACTGTATAACAGATACAAAACTGTCAGAAAAAAACAGGGTATACAGTAAATAATATAGGTAGAGAAGCCACTAGATAGGTAGACAGATAGACAGACATACATAAAAGGCATTATATAAGACAGATAGATAGGAAAAGCACTATATACTAGGCAGAAAGGGAAACCAAAAAATAATAATACTATTATTGCTACATAAACAGGTAGACAGGGAATTCACTGTATAATAGGCAGACAGAGAAGGCACTATATAAGAAAACAGACAGAGAACGCACAAGACAGATAGATCCCAGCATTAGCAATGTATTAGTTTTATTATATATATACAGTATATGTGTGTGTGTGTATATCTGAGATTTATGTCAATAAAATAAATGAAAAATGATTCAGTTTGTTTATTATTCAACACACGCTGCAGGTAAGCAAGAAGGCCGTTAGAGTACATATAGATCTGAAAGGCAATGGATAGACAGATAAATAGGAAAGTCACTGTATAATAGATGTGGGATGCTCTTTTTAAAAAAATTTAAAATTGAGACTGCAATTAACATGAACAAGTGTCCCTATAACTGTTCTTATTTTTAAGTTCTGTAAGACATACACTGTCAGAAAGATCACTGAATAATGCACAGACAGAGAAGTTACTAGACAGATAAACTGGGAAGGCACTGTGTAATAGAAGATATAAAACTGTCAGGAGAAAAAAAACAGCTAGAGGGATAGATAGATAGATAGATAGATAGATGTGAAAGGCACTATATGGCAGGTGCTGCAGAAAGGCAAGCAGGCAGTGAGAGTACATTCACATGTGAAAGGCACTAGATAAACGGATAGATAGGGAAGGCACTTATATATTAGGCAGAGAAGGCACTAGACAGATACATAGCAGTATTATCTATATAGTTTCGTTTTGTATATATTGTATATGTATTTTACAACTCAGAGAATTATTTCAAAAAGAAATACATTAAATCATATATCAATCGACACATGCTGCACGCAGGCAAGTGGGCAGTGAGAGTGGAGATAGATGTAAAAGACGCTAGAGATTGTATACAACAGGCAAAAATAGCTACCACTTGATAACAGTATTAGCTATAATCAATGAAAGCATGAATTAATCAACAGAAATAACCGCGATCGACATTTTAAACTTAAAGTTTTACTTAAGGAAAAAAAAAAAGAAAAACGCCCCAGCACGTCTATGAAGGCAGACGCTGCAGGCATGCAGACACGCACTCAGAGCAGCGAAAAGCGCAGAACAGCGCCCACCGAAATGGAAGTGGCAGAAAATAGATCGCATTGGTAGTGGTTTAGCACTACCGTATAGTATGAATGGGAAACGGTTTAGGGAGTTTTAGCTAAAGAATACGCGGCCGCAAATGGCCTTGCATGTTTGGAATATAGCGTATACCAGTAAACCCCTGATTCTCTAAAGAATCACAAATCCAATATTGGCAATCACTTTCTGATCCCTCCGATCTTTGGAGGGATGAAAAATCATGGAGGGTGAGAGCGTCCTGGGAAAGTTTTTATTTAATGTGTAGTAAAATTAACCAATTTATTAAAACTAAAATTGACATTTAATTGTTATATCATTTAAGTTCAAAATGTGTTTGAGGTGCCGCACTAATAAGTAAAAATAAATATCGGAGTGCAAAGGTTTAAATTAAGTAAATTCATGTTAGGAATCATAACTGAACTTACTTTTAACGCTGAATTACCCTAATGTGATTCAAATAAGCCACACTGACAGCTGCCACACTGACTGCTGGCACAGTGGATTAGAGCACACTGACTGCTGACACTGTGTAGTGGAGTAGCTGCTGTCACTGTGGAGTGGAATACTGTTGGCACTGTGTAGTAGAGTAGCTGCTGGCACTTTGGAGTGGCAAACACTGACTGGTGGCACTGTGAAGTGGAGTACTGCTGGCACTGTGGAGTAGCTGATTGCTGGCACTGTCAGTAGTCACTACTACTTCAAGTTTAAATATGTTACCATGGCAACTTGTTGGCGTGCACGCTTTACCTCAAGTTTAGTTTACAGGTTGTGTTGTGTTGTTTGGATGCCACCTACTGACTCTGGGAAGCCGCTGGGTTTGACTCTGGGAAGCCGCTGGGTTTGACTCTGGGACGCTGAGGCACTGTGCACGTGTGCTTTCGGCACGGCTTGCTTCTGGCCTCTGGCATCCATGCATATATACAACCTTCATTTAGTAATATAGATAATGGGAAAAAAATAATGATTCGAGTGTTGCCCAATGTAGCGGAGTAAGAGTAGCATTTCTTCTTCACAAATGTACTCAAGTAAAAGTAAAAAGTATGGTGCAGTAAAACTACTCTTAGAAGTACAATATTTTTAAAAAAAGTTACTCAAGTAAATGTAACGGAGTAAATGTAACTCGTTACTTCCCACCTCTGGTCATAAGAAGTACCACATATGGAAAAAATGGGGTACAGCATGAACAATGAGATAGGTAAGAGGCTACAGATAACAGTTGTATAGCCGGTTTAGACATTTCTTCCTATCCCACATTTTGGAAAGAATCTAAGTGGTTAGTACCTTTCTTGTTAGGTGCATTTCATAGGTGATCTGATGACATGAAAAATCAGTGTGGTATTGACATCATTGAATAGATAAGTTTAATATGAAACAACCACAGAAGACATAGACAGTACTGCACCTATGACAGCATTTTGATTTTAAAATGGTAAATACTGCTATAAATGAGACGTGATGTGCCTAATTCATTATGGATACTATACATTTTCTCCACCACCTCATGAGACCAGACATCATCGTGTGGTCAATAGCTGAGAAGGTTGTCTTGCTGTTTCCCTCTGAGAAGGACATTCAAGAAACCAATGAAAGATAGAAAGCATGATATGCTGAGCTAACAGCAGAGTGTAGATGTAAGAGTTGGAGAGTAATAGCCTACCTTGTGGAATCTGGCTGTTGTGGCTTCTGGGTTTTTCAACAAAGTGTCTTCTGAAGGACATTGGGATGACCTTATACTATCTTTAAAGGTGATGAAATATCTCGTGGAGGAGGGAGAGGAAAGAAGCTTCTGGGTGAGGCTATGAAGGAAAATTAGAAAGGGTGGGATCATTAGAGATACCAAATAGAAAGTCAAGGAAGTTCTTTGAATACCAAACCTGCTGCAGAAAAAGGGACAGAGACATTCCTGATCACTGCCCCCATCCTAAAGTGTTCCAGGATTAAAAGTGGAAAAAAAAAATCTGAAGGCTGGCTCCTGTCTGAGGACCCTGCTGTTGATAATTTGGCACTAGCAGTGCTTTGCAGGCTCAAACACCTACCTGTTAATTAATCTTAATTTATAAAGCTTCTGAGTTTTACATTTTAACGTTTTGTAAACTTGTTCTAAGTTTGAATCCACACTACTTTAATTCCCCATTTGATCACTCTATATTATGTTCTCAGCAGTTGCATAAATGAATATTAAAAAGGTCTGCAGCATCATAACTTTATTTATAAATTATAATTGATGTCCTTGCTTACATAATAATTAATTGAAGACAAAAGCACAGTGATGTTGACAAGACTGAAGAGAAGATTTAAATATGTTTTTTATAATTAAAGATAAATGTTATATTTATGCATGTCTCCAGAGCGGGGATTCCTTCCATTTTTCCACTAATGATATCCAGCTGATTATGTCTTACAATCTACTACAAAGTGGAATGTTAAGGGAATTCCCCTTGAACTTTCTTCAAAAAAACTGCAGTATGATGACCCTCATTCTTAAACTTATTTTCTTGCAAAACTACTTGCAGTATCTTTTTATTGATACTAATTTTATGCAATATTAATGTAGTGAGGAATGTGCCCAAAACCATCTTTTTCTGTGACTGTGGTGTTTTTGGAACCATACTTTAAACTTCATGTATGCAATGAAGTATAAAGCGATGAAGTGTGCAAATGGTGTTTGATGTTTGTGTCTTTCCACATTTTTCCACATTGCAAACAGTAGTTTATTCTTTGCATTATACTACACTTACCCTCAATAGGGTGTTAAAAACATATTGTGTTCTAACAATACTCTTCCATACAGTCCAGTGGTTTCCTTGATATCCAGATAGTCTGTCTAGTTAGCAAAATTTAAGACAACTGTAAAGGGGCATGCTCATGATGATATCCATAAGTGTACACGTGAGAGTTTTACTGGGCAGGTAAGTACTGACTCTCCATAAAAATCATTGTGAGAGTTTTACTAAGTCAGTAAGTATGTCTGGTACCTCTATATCAATCAAATTCTACACGTTTTAAGATCTAGCTAAGCACTGTTTATTGTGCATTTATTGTTATGAGCTAAAGAGATCCCAAACATCTAAGTCCCAAAATTACTCAATACCAACTAAAGGAGAAATGAACCATAAAACCTCAGCTAGTTACTTAAAGGGAAATGAATAAATCTTTAAAAACATTTATTTTACCAAAAACTCTGAACAACAATAAGCTCCAAGAAGCACAAAGGCAATAAAGACAATGCCTTAAAAAAGGAAAACCAGAGACAAGCAATGTCCAAAAATACAATCCAGAAGGTGAAGTCAAAAAACAGCACAAGTTCCAAAAATCCAGAAAATCACCAAAGCACAGAAAAAGCACAAGAGAAACTAATCACAAGGACATTCACAACGAACCGCAAGAGACTGTTTTTTTCCTCATCCATTATAGGACTGAGTGCAGTTTGTGGTAAAGCTAATTAGTGATCTGTAGTGGTATGTGTTAAAACAATGAGGCAGCACAGGTCCTATGAGTGTAGATATGTGGGAGTAATAAAAAGCTGTGCAACTTCAGAGACCTTGATGATGGAAGTTGTTGATTACGATTAATGTGCTCAAAAACAGTTAACGCAGCTGTTCCTCATTGAAGCTCCATGGGTCGTTTGGCACACATGCACTCACTGGGGATAAATGAGGGTCTGTGAGTGAAAGAAAATGAGAGAGAGAGCGACAGGAGAAAATATCAAGAGAGGGGTAGGATTGTGGTGAAGCTGGTGCATCAAAAAGGAGGCATGGTGGCAATGGAAACCCCTGGGTAGAGCAATGGTGATAGGGTTGCTCCTGCTGATCAATGGTTTGCACCACGAGTGGTCATTCACTCCAGTGAAGTCTCATGGACTACGAAGGATGGGACCATGTAAAGTGAGAACAATAACAGTCTGAATACTGAGCCCTATTGGATACAGTTTTTAACTTTTGAATATTATGAGTATTGTCAGCACATTTCTGTACATACTGGAATTGATTTGCTAAATAAGAACTAAATTAGGCAAGGACGATGCCTGAGAGTCTAATGTAATTTTCCAGCCAATGTGATAAAATAGAATATTCGATGGTGTCAAACACTGCACTTAAATCTAACAACATAATTACTGTGGAATTTCTATCATCATATAATTTAATTTAAGGTACGGTAAGGTGCATTCAGTTGCTTGCTGTGAACACCAGTCTTTCTTTATTTCAATATTATCATTTTCACAGCTTCATTTGCTGTAATATGGCAGTTGTTTGTTTTGGTTGGAGATTTTACAGTAATATGTTGCACAATTTTCATTCAGACACCATTGCCGAAGATATTAGTAGAAAACTCAGACACAATTTTTACTTGGAATGTAGTTTATACAGAAGTATTTGGTTAATCCCAAAACTAAAAGCCAGAAATTTTTAAGATAAATGTACTGCCAGCACTTTCAAAATAGCAGGCCTGTGGGGAAGCATGTAGACGGAGGTCTGTGTCCCCTGCTTGGGTAATTATTTCAAATTAGCTGATGTCTCAACAATACATGACTCTAGAATCAGTACACTTTATTTATGTGTGGTGCAGGCTTCACTGGTATTCTGATTTTTGAGTGATTGCTGTTCTGGCCTTTCCTCTTATATTCTAGGCATTAAGTGGCCTCTTGTGGCCCTGTTATGAAAATCCTAATGCTGTTACTATTGAATGTGACAGGAAGTGTGCGTGTCAGGGAAGTGTAATAATAGTAATTACAATAATGACATGTTTTATTTATGTAGCTTCTTTTCAAGTAGGAAGTGAATACAACAGTGCCAGACCTGGGCCTCTTGTATAAATGGTGCGAATGCACAAAAATGTTATGTAAACCCATTTCCACCGTCACATTACGATGTATAAAAACTAAACTTGGAGTAAAGCCACGCACATTCTCACAGCAGCACCACTCCCTTTGCGTACACACATTTCTGCTTGGTTTTACAAACTGGCGGCACCCAGCGTCAAAGCGGTGTTACTGTTTATGTGTGGTCTCCCTTTTTTCAAATTCACATCAGTGATGTAGGATTTATCAAATATATCAAAATTAACTGCATATCATTTAAAATGTAATGGTGCACAGTGTTTTAGCATTGTTACTCTCAGTGCACCACTCAGAGTATTTTAAACCAATGTATGTGTGTATGGAATCATAGCTGCGGAGCAGCTGATCAGAAAGCTCTATGGTGGGTTGTGTCTTTTCACAAAATGCTGAACATAACTGGCTATTTATATCGATTTGCATATTCAAAGTGGCGTAATTCTGGGAGGAGTCTAGGTGGGGCGGCAGGCGCATGCATTACTTTCACACTGACCAGGTTTTATGGAACTGAAGTGCATGAAAGTTGGCTTACACACATGGTTTTGTGCATCTGAATTTTTTTGTGCGTACACACATTTCCACTTTTGTCCGTATGCATTGTTTTAGTGTGAATGCTACGCATGGTGGATACACGAGGCCCCTGATGTTTTTGTCTTCTGAGTCCTTTGCAGTCTTCTTTAGTTGGCTGTTATGAAAGAATTCCTTGTAAGTTACTTAGCTTTTCTTTGAGCAGCTTTTAGTTAGTGAAATGTTTAACAGTAGTGTTATACTTGTAACTCTGTATCTATATTAAGCTCCTGCCTGTTACAGCAGCAGACCATAAACTGTATAGCATATTGTTATACTTGTCTGTGTTTTGTATGTATATGTATTTTCAGTTTTACACCATTCAAATGATTAAACACTCTCAATATTACCTTGTGGTCCCAAGAGTCACTATATGAAGGAGTGTAGTATGCTGGATTATTGGATAGGAGATTCAAAGAGTTCAGTACAAAAACTGCTAAATAAAGTGCCGGACCTTGTATTTAGCCATTGAAGCTCATTATACTGGACAACAATTTGTTTTCAAAAATATTGCTTCCTGAAAATGTTTTGCTGATAATGGCAAACAGTTTATACTGAATACAAATATCATTTCATATTGACTGCATGACATAGGAATTTAGAGAAAAATGAAACTAGTTTTTACTGACTTTAGCCTATTTAATTGTTCAAAGATGCTCACATTTATTATTAGTTTAATTGAGCTAAAAAATCTTTAACTGCTAATTTTTGTTTGTACTCAGCATATGATGCTCCTCGGTTCACTGTCCAACAATAGTCAGCCAACATTGATTGATTCCACTTGCCCTGATACCATTTGTTCACCGTTGCAATATCCTGGTGAAACACTTCACAGTGTTCATCACTGACTGCACCAAGATCAGCAGGAAAGAAGTCCAAGCGGAAAATGAGCAAAGTATTGCACACACACTTTCTGAACAAGTGCAGTCCTACTGCGTGTTTGATGTTTCAGCATATACTGTACTCTCCACAGATTAATGTAATGCAAAGCATATGTGTATGTGAGCTGCTTTTATAGGTTGTCCTGCCAGAATAAATCCTGATTAAAGATGCCCAGGTGTGCCCAGACCTCAGCATATC
Source organism: Polypterus bichir lapradei (assembly GCA_026402145.1). Lineage (NCBI taxonomy): Eukaryota > Metazoa > Chordata > Cladistia > Polypteriformes > Polypteridae > Polypterus > Polypterus bichir. The sequence continues at coordinate 393,710 of JANRMT010062834.1, forward strand.
CACTGCAAGTTGTGCAACCTGCACTCTGTGAATGCCCAGTTGATGGAAACCGGGGTGTCAGCGAGCCCCAAACACAATCACACCAAGAATCCTGGATTCAAATGAAGGAGTGTTTATTCAACACAATTCCACAAGTAACAAAGCACAATATCCTCTGTCCTTTCAATATCTCTCACCACCACACTGCTGTCCTCCAGTTGAGTGTTGCTCCACATCCTCCTAGCTATGACTCGCCTGGATAAGGCAGTGCAGTCCCTTTTATTAAAGACAGGGAGTACTACCAGTGCCAGGACCACTGTCCGATGGAAGTACTTCCAGGTCATCTGGAAGTCCCACTTATTATCTCCCTGCAGTGCTTCCTTGCGACACCCATGGTCCCCAGCAGGGCTGTGTTGCTGGACTACATTTCCCAGCATTCCCTGCTGGTTCCCAAATACAGAGGGCTGCTGCCATCTCGTGTCCAGGGGGAATAACTTGTCCACTGCAGCATCTTTCATTCTCACATGGCTGTCTGTCCATCCCCTCCAGCCACTACTTCCGGGTCCAACTCCTTCCTTTCTCCTGGCCGGGATGCCCATCCAATCCATGTGGCTTTTACACCAGACACACCAGGACTACACAAAATAGCTTACTTTGTGGGAAACATATTATTAGACTTAAAATACAAAAGTAAATCACAAAAAAGGTGATTGCAACAAAATATGTGACTGGAAAATTTAGAAGGAATTTTTGTGATTTGCAGGGTAAAATCCAAAAGTGTGTAGAAAGTGGAATCTTTGTTGTCCAGTGTTGTATACTAATCTTCCGTAAATAATCAATAAAAATATAATAACAATGAAGATGTAACTAGCAGTTCTGTCACGTATATCTCTTCCATCGGTGTGCCACTGATCCAGCACACACACTTGCATGCCATATATAATTTTGCTCTGCCTGCTCTGAATGCACAGCCGTCTCGGCATATGGAGCTAACCAAGAGCCGTGTGGATCTTGCTGATTATTCACACTATACACTGTACTTGTTGACACCATTCCTACATTTTGGCCTCAGTATGTTAAATATATCCATTTTGCTTTTTTCAACCACAGCAGACATTTAGCAGAGTTACACTATACATAATAGCATGCATGCAACAAAAAGGCAGAATGGTCCATAAGTAAAATCATTCAATCAGTGCTAGCAGGCTGTCACTCAGCCATAGCATTCTGATGACTTACCCTTCTTGGAAGGCAAAGGCTATCAACCTCCATACACTTAGGAGTACCACCAGGGTGTTTTATGTTTTTCTCCCATGCTTGCTAATTGCCAGCTAGTTAACAAAAACAAATTTTTAGCAGCAAAGAAAATGAATAAAAAAGTACAAGGATGTTTGACAATTGTGACATGTACATAAATACACTCTGAAACTTGCATAATGCGATACACAATTGTTGGGAACAGAAACCTACACTAACAGCACTGGACAAAAGGTGGAAAACAATCCTGGTCAGGTTGCCATGCTTTTGTATGTCACACCATGCACTCACTCCCACTGGTGGCAATAACAAGTTGCCAGTTACCCTAATGCGCATGGCTTTTGGAATGTAGAACTCAGATGATACCCCAGACATTAGGAGAACATGAAAATCTCACTCAAACAATGAATAGCTGTGGGATTCAGATCCAGGAAGGTGCATCCTTGAGGCAGGAGCACTAACCACTGGGTTACCTCCTTTGATATGTGACAGGTGTCTGGTCACCTTACAGGTAATCTAACTTAGACACTGTTAAAATATCCGACTACGCCACCCAGTTTTATTAAGAGACTGGGAACTCCTGAAATTTACCAATAATAGCACACAGGTTTCTTTAAATTGGGCGGTGAGTAAACACACAATGAAAGACACAACAGTAATTTCAGGAAAAGCAACAGTAATTTTTATTACACCAGACAATAATAAGTAGATTAAAAAGATGAATGAACATAAACCAAATCTAACAGTATCATGAAGAAAATTTCTTTTTTAGAAAGGAAAGCACACAGTCCACACTCTAAAAGTCCATTAAAAAGAAGAATTGGATGATACAACCTTTAGTGGTCCAAAAGTCCAGTTTGTTCTCAGTGTTACCCCAACACTCAATTGTTCAACTGTCCACAGACAGGGACACTCGTTTCCCAAGAGAAGTTTTTGTCAAAATCGTGGAATCCCTGTCGGCATCTCTTTGTTGTTCCTTTTTTTCCACTCTGGGCTCCTTGTATTGCTGTGACCTAGGCACGCCTCATTTCTTGTCTGCCAGCTTTGCTCGGTCCTTTTATGCGGCTTCCCTCTCTCTCTGGACCCACAACCGGTGTCTCCTTGTAGAGCTGTCTCTTCCTCCCTGGAAGTAAGTATTGCTGTCCTTGTGCCTCACGTCGTGCCAGCCACGTACCCTTGTCAGCCTGCGAGCCCCTGTGCTCTGTCTGAGTGTCTTGGCTGTCTTCTCAGTGGACTGTCCCCAACACTTCCTTCTGCTGCCAGGAGTTTTTATCTACTTCAGTCCCTGCCATTATCAGTTCTGGACAATCAGATTAAACAATGGTACATCTGCATTTCCTGGGTTTAACAATTAATGAAAACACAAGTTAAAAAAAGGAATTGTTACCAATCATGAATAAGTACAGATATGCTGATTAGAAACCAATATTTCCAAGTCAGGTAAATACAGACATCCTCCAAGGCCAGACTTCAAAGCGGCGACTCCTTTGCAAGACAGCAAATACTTACACAAACAAACCTGACACAATCAGTAACTGAATTATCCAGGATCCTGCAAGGAAGCAGCAGTTCTGTTACCACACGTGGTATTGTTTGTAAATCTCAACCAGCCATAAACTTCAAAATGGGGACACCTTTGCAATACAGCCAATACCTACAATCTGCAGGCAGCCTTTTAACGTCTTGCCCCCACTGCCAACAATGGGTGCCTATTGCCTGTTCATCTGCTGGGTTTTAAATGTAATATTTGCATGTTTCTTTTCCTAAGAGAGAAATGGAATGACCCAGTGTACAAAAATGTCCCCCCTCTGACAGATACAGTATGGACAACATCCTGTAGGAGAGCTAGCTGACGTGTGTCCAGGTGTTCTGTGGTTAATGGAAGGCCATCAAACTATTGAAAAAAATGATATTCTATATATATTGTCACGCTTGGGTCACAGATTTGCACAGAAACGTAGGAGGCTGTAGAGACATGAACTTTATTCAGACACTGCAAACGAACATTTGTCTCTTTTTCAAAAGTTTAAACTCCATGACAAGACAGAGATGACAGTTCCGCCAGGAGCAGGGAATGTCAGCGAGAGAGAGAGAAAGCAAAACAATCAATTCCAATACTGACAGGTGCTGAACAAGCTTATAAGTATGCAGAGTACCGTGCGAGAGGTTTATCACGCGACAGAGTGTAAATAAGGTAGGGAGCAATGTGAAGGTAGTCTGTCAACGTTTTTCAGGGGTTTTCCCAGGAACGTCTGTATTCTCTGGGGAAGCGATCAGCGATGTCTGCGTTAACGTGCTCAGAGCCAGGTCGATGTCTGACTGTAAAACTGTAAGGGTGTAAGCCCAAAAACCATCTCATGAGACGAGAGTTTGTATTTTTCTGGCGGTATAACCAGTGAAGTGGAGCATGATCAGTCACTACGAAGCGCTTCCACAGCCCATTTAATCGCTAAGCATTCTTTCTCAATAGTTGAGTAATTGCGTTCCCTAGGAAGCAGTTTCCTACTCAAATATGTGATAGGGTGCTCTTCTCCATCAAAAACCAGGGACAGGACGGCGCTTACACCAAATGCACTCGCGTCCGTCTGAAGAACGAAATCCTTAGAGAAATCGGGATTCCGCAAAACCGGATAAGAAGACAAAGCAGTTTTCAAATCACAAAAGGAACTTTCACAAATTTCTGTCCATAAGATAAGGCGGTTTTTCCTGCCTCTAGTAAGCTCTGAAAGAGGAGCACCCCTATGTGCAAAGTCAGGGATGAATCTTCTGTAATAACCAGTCCCAGAGAAGCGCGTACCTGTTTCTGCGTTTTTGGCCGCGGGTAAGCAAGCATCTCTTCCACTTTTCTTAACTGTGGCTGAAGTAAACCCCTACCCATAGAATAACCTAAATAATGAGTCTCAGACATACCCAGTTTACACTTCTTAAGATCAGCAGTCAAGCTTTCAAGGACAGCTTGAAGACGTTCTAAATGCGTTTGCCAAGCATTGCTGAAAATCACGACATCATCAAGGTACGCCCCGGAATATTCACAATGAGGATGCAGGATCTGATCCATCATACGCTGGAAAGTTAGAGGTGCCCCATGAAGACCAAACGGGAGTCTCCTAAATGAAAAAAGTCCGTCGGGAGTCACAAATGCTGTTTTCTCTCAACTGTGCCTCTAGAGGCACCTGCCAATAACCTTTCGTGAGATCTAGCGAGGAGATATAGCTCGCCGGACCCAGTTTTTCCAACAGCTCGTCAACACGGGGCATCGGATAAGCATCAAATTTAGAGGCTTTATTCAAATGCCGAAAATCAATACAGAAGCGAACCGAACCACCTTGCTTTGGGACTAATATGACTGGGCTGCATCAGTGACTTTTACTTTCACGAATTACACCTAATGCAAGCATCTTCTTAACTTCTTCGCGCACAATATTTCGTCGCGCTTCCGGAATCCGAAACTGCCGCATCTGTACCTGAACATCGGGTTCAGTGGTGATTTTATGTTCGGAAAGGTTAGCCTTGCATGGCAAGTCTGAAAAGACATCAGTGTTCCGCTCAATCAAAGATAACAATTCTGTCTTTTGTGAGTCAGTCAAATTGTTTCCAATGGCAACATCGGTCTGTGAGACAGCAGCCAAGGAAGTGAAGATCCCCTGTCGGTCATGCCATTCCTTCAAGAGATTAACGTGTAAAATCTACAATGGTTTGCGCCGGCCTGGTATTCTAGCCTTGTAATTTACCGGTCCCATACGCTCCTCAATAGCTAGGAATTTGTGTGGGTCAGTCGGAACCAGTACCAAAATACGATCACCAAGTTTGAATTCACAGAGTTTACTGTGCCTATCGTAAAGACGTTTCTGAGTTTCCTGCACTCGTTGTTGATGCTCCTCAGCAATAGAAGAAAGCTTAGAAATTCTGTCTTGCAACAAAATTACCCGATCTGCAAAGCTTGGTCCTTGAGCTATTGTCTCATTTTCTATCCATTCCTCTCGTACAACATCCAGGATGCCTCACGGGCGCCTGCCAAATAACAACTTGACAACTCAAGCCAGTGGACGCGTACAGCGTTCTCGCACCGTGTACATAACAAAAGGCAGGGCAGAGTCCCAGGTTGTGGGATCATTATGAGCGACTCGCCTGATCATCTTTTTTAAAGTCTTGTTAAATTGTTCTGTCAATCCATTTGTCTGTGGATGGTAAACAGTGGCACTCAGTTTCTTAATAGCAAATCTGTCACACAATTGTTTCATCACACAAGAAGTAAAAGGTGTGCCCTGATCAGTTAAAATTTCTCTAGGGATGCCAAAGCGAGTAAAAATATCATACAGAGCTTTGGCTACAGTGGAGGAGTTGGCCTTTTTTCAAAGCAATCACCTCTGGATATCATGTTGCATAGTCAACCAACACCAACAAATATTGGTACCCATTTTTAGTCTTGGGCAAAGGGCCTACAATATCTAATCCCACCCGCTGAAAGGGAACTTCTATAATAGGCATAGGACAAAGGGGAGCCTGAGGAGGTTTATAAGCGGAGATGATCTGGCAGTCAGGACATGAAGTACAGAACTGTTCAACATCTTTTCCCATATTCAGCCAATAAAATCATTTTGATAACCGCTCTCTGGTCTTATCAGCCCCTAGGTGCCCTCCCAAGATGTGAGAGTGGGCCAGATGCAAAAGAGTTTTCCTACGTACTTCAGGTACAACTAGTTGTTCAATAAATTCCCCCATTAAATGATCTGAAATCACTCTGAAAAGACAACCATTCTTTTCTAGAAAGTGTGGAGTTTTTAAGCCCCCGGATTCACGCTCTTGGTAATAAGAGTCATTGGCAGAGCAAGCCTGTTTAAAGGCATATTCTAATGAGGTATCAGCATGCTGAAAGTGCACAAAATCAGATTGTTTGCTAATGCTCGGTTTGTGTTCGGAGGCATTTGCAATCTAAAAAGATGTAGAGGTGCTTGCCTGCCACTCTGGGAAATTGGGAGGGGTGTCTCCCTCAGTCTCGCTGGAAAGATCGGGTTCAATATCTAATTGGGGCTCTAGATTTTCCCCGACTCCACCAGTTCATCTTCTTCTTCCCCCCCACTCAGCTTAATAGGCGACTCGACAACCAGTGTCTGACATTCAGTAATTAGTCTAGGAAAAAGTGCATTCCTTCTGCCTATCAGTAATAGCCAGGGGCAGGAGTCCGAAACGGCAGACCAAACTTTAAAGTGGTGACCCTTATAAGTCAATGGAAGAAGCAATGTCTGATAGTCTTTAACATGATCATGTACACAACATATCTTTACAGTCTCAGTGCTACTAAGGCATCCAACGTTAAGACAGTCTCGTCTGACAACACAAAGGTCACTGCCCGAGTCCAATAATGCTGAGATCTCATGGCCCCCCAAGTTCACTGAGATCAACAAGCCATCTTTTTTATCTGATGAATAGGGAATACAGGAGCAACAGACTTCGGCCAATCCAATTTTCACCGATTGAGCTGGAGACATGCGACATTCTCTCGGCAAGTGACCGGGTTGATGACACCAGAAACATCTTCGTTCAGCTCCACTGCCGAAATATCCTCGGCGACGTCCACGGCCTCCTCTGCCTCCTCCTGCCTCCCCAGACACAGGCACCTCATTAACAACTGGCCCCCCCGGAGGCCTTCCTGGCAACATCCTATTGTCAGGCCCTGAAGCCCGTTGATGTTCTATGCTCCAGTCAAAGCGACGAGTATTCCCCGAGTGCTCTCTTGTAGGTTGTAAAATAGTATACCGGGCACCAAATCCACTGCTTTTTCTCCAAGCAGTATGAGAACTTTCTAAGCATTTGGCCACAACCGTTAATGATTCAACATCATGACGAAGAAACTCATCTTGCAGAACTGCAGGTATCCCGGCCAATACTATATTCATGACAACTTTTTCCATAACTCGTTCCATCTCGTCTCCCTTAAACCAGCAATGAACATTATGAATCAAATCTTGTATTTGCGCACGGATTTAGTCTCCAGTTATTAAGTGCAAAACCTTTAGCCAAAATGGTAGTAGTCTTACGTAAAACAACTTGCCGCTTCAGGAAATCGTAATCGCCGAGCTTATCACGAGGCACATTCCGCAAGGAAAGTAAGGCATCCCCAGACAAAAAAGGGGTGATGATAACGACCTAGTTGCGTTTGTCCCATCCCAACAAAGTCGCCACTTGCTCAAAGTTAAAAGAAACATCCATGTGTTATCCGAAAGACCCATCTTCGTAAGCACATTCTTAAGATTTTCTGGAAGAGGAGGAACAGGATCATCCTCCGGATAGTAAGGAAGCGGGAGATTCTGAGCGATTTGAAATAACTCCTCGGCATCCATCTGTGCAACCACTCCTGGTACCACTTATCACGCTTGGGTCACAGATTTGCACAGAAACATAGGAGGATGTAGAGACATGAACTTTATTCAGACACTGCAAACGAACATTTGTCTCTTTTTCAAAAGTTTAAACTCCATGACAAGACAGAGATGACAGTTCCGTCAGGAGCAGAGAATGTCAGAGAGAGAGTGAGAGAGAGAGAGAGAAAGCAAAACAATCAATTCCAATACTGACAGGTGCTGAACAAGCTTTTAAGTATGTGGAGTACCACACAAGAGGTTTATCACACGAAAGAGTGTAAATAAGGTAAGGAGCAATGTGAAGGTAGTCTGTCAACATTTTTCAGGGGTTTTCCCAGGAACGTCTGTATTCTCTGGGGAAACGATCAGCCCCCCAGCTCACAATATATACGTATTCTTTCCACTCCAGGACTCATCTCTCTTTAAAATGGGAGCATCATACCGCTGGCTTCTTTCCCACAAAATGGATGGGGGACACATGTGCTTTCTTGGTGCATTTTTCAGATTTAGTGCAGCCCTCCTCAGTGGTGGATGAAGATCAAGGTGTAGTGCCATGTCTTGTGGATGACTTATTTATTATATGAATCTACTTTACTATTATTTTTTTGTTTAATTATTGTGGAAAACATTAATGGAAGAAATGATACTGGGCTTTTCACACCATTTTGCTGGTGTGTACAGCATAGCCTTAATGGAATACTCCATCCAAAACTTATATTTTTTTATATGCTTACCGGGTGTAGTTTGTAGAGGAGGCCAAAAAAAACTTTTAAACTCATGTTTTCATGGAAAATGGAGATAAAGTTTATGACAAAATACAGTGGCACCTCTGGTCACGACCGTAATTCGTTCCAAAACTCTGGACGCGACTCGATTTGGTCGTGACCCGAACGTAATTTCCCCATAAGACTGAACTGTGAACTGTATGTAAATATATATATTTTTTAAACACAAAAATAGTTAATTATACCATAGAATGCACAGTGTAATGATAAAAACATTGAATAACACTGAGAAAACCTTGAACAACAGAAAAAACTAACTATGTAAGAGTTTGCGCTAGACCCTTACGAACCGCTCGCTGTAAACACTTTTTTATGAGTTTTAAGCACAGGGAAAAAATAATTCTTTGCATTTGTATAGCGCTTTTCTCACTACTCAAAGCGCTAAAACAATAAATGCCACTTCTCTTGTGAAACTTTTCAAACCATCCTCTACTGGCTTTAAATTCCTCACCTTTGCAACTCGAAGAAGGATTTTTTTTCAGTGAATCATTATGAATCTTCCTGGCTTTCTCGCATTTGTTCGCCTTGCTTATGCTATTCCCTGCAGGTGCTTATCGTTCAGCCACACTAGCAACAGTTTTTCCACCTCTTCCAGCACTTGAGGCCTTTGCTTGGTTAACATTGCACAGTAACTCCTTTTGAAACATCAGCTGCTTTGTTAGGCCCTGTATACGCAAACAAAAGAAAATGGAAAACCGGAGAATGGGAAATCATTGGTGCTTACGAACGCGTGTAGGGAAACTGGCTGCCAGTGTTTTTGTTCGCCGCCAGAGCATGTGGTCGTGAACAGATGCAAAATTTTGGCAAACTTTTTGGTCGTAACCCGATTTGTACGTGTTCTGAGATGTTTGTGACCAGAGGTTCTACTGTATAAGCCAATGGAGACGAATGCTGTGATAAATATTAATGAGAAAAAAAATGCTCACAACTTGCAAAACACATCTATTTTTTGCTAAAATCTTTTTAAATATTTCAGCACACCTCATAAACAGTAAATGAACATAGGACTGAGTTTTTAAATTGAAGAGTCGCGTCTCCCCTACAGTCACTGGTGAAAAGTTTTTCATAAACAGGAAATGCAAGTCATATGGAAGAGGAGTTTTAAAATGAAAATGTCACCATTGGTTTGTATTTTATCATAAACATTTTTTTTAATCTAAGTTCAGCATGAAAACGTGAGATTAAAAATTTTTCTCTGCCATCACTACAAACTACATAGGTTACGTAATAGTATATATTAAAAATATCATTTTTGGGTGGAGTATTCCTCAGTGGATACACAGTTTATCCATCTCTCTTTCCCAGGCTAAGGACAGAGTGATATGGTGACCTAAAGGCCCTTATGGTTCACCCTGCAGTTTCAGATCTCCACAGTCGTGGCCAAAAGTTTTGAGAATGACACAAGTATTGGTTTTCACAAAGTTTGCTGCTTCAGTGTTATTATATCTTTTTGTGAGATGTGTCTATGGTATACTGAAGTATAATTACAAACATTTTATAAGTTTCAAAGGGTTTTATTGACAATTGAATTAAGTAATGCAGTTATGCAGTGTTTGCCCTTTTTTTTTCAAGATCTCTGCAATAATAAAGAATGGTACCAAAACATCCTCCAAGAGCAACTTCCCCAAAACCATCCAAGAACAGTTTGGTGACCAACAATGCCTTTTCCAGCATGATAGAGTACCATGCCATATGGCAAAAGTGATAACTAAGTGGCTCGGGAAACAAAACATCAAAATTTTGGATCCATGGCCAGGAAACTCCCCAGTTGTTAATCTCATTGAGAATTTCTGGCCAATCCCCAAGAGGCGGGTGGACAAATGAAAACCCACAAATTCTGCTAAACTCCAAACATTGATTATGCAAGAATGGGCTGCCATCAGTCAGGATTTGGCCCAGAAGTTGATTGACAGCATGGCAGGGCGAATTGCAGAGGTCTTGAAAAAGAAGGGCCAACACTGCAACGATTGGTTCCTTGCATAAACTTAATGTAATTGTCAATAAAAGCCTTTGAAACTTATGAAATGGTTGTAAATATACTTCAGTATACCATAGAAACATCTAACAAAAAGATCTAAAAACAATGAAGTAGAAAACTTTGTGCCTGGTTTTGAGACTTTAACAGGTTTGGTTTACTTTTCATAGGTCATTGTCTCAGAGACCTGCATTTAATATCCTTAGCCCCAGTTAATCCTTCAATGAAACCTCTATGTCTCGATGCATGCTTAATTATCCAGGTAAGGACATTCTAGAAAGTTTATTCTGTTCATCTGGACATAGTTTATATGTCCAGATGAACAGAATAAACATTCTAGAATGAAACCTCTAGTATGACACCCCCACTTTAACCATTGAGATCAGAAAAATGTAGATCAAATTAATATAAAAAAGATGTTATCTTATTTATTAAAGCAAAAAGTTAAATGCAAAGATAAATGATTAATTGTACTTCATATACTATGTAATACTTTAGCTTGTTGCCTGTTTTAACTATTAGCTTCTATAATACATCCATCCATCCATTATCCAACCCGCTATATCCTACCTACAGGGTCACGGGGGTCTGCTGGAGCCAATCCCAGCCAACACAGGGCGCAAGGCAGGACACATACCCCAGCCCATCACAGGGCATGCACACACACCCAAACACCAAGCACACAATAGGGACAATTTAGAATTGCACCTAACCTGCATGTCTTTGGACTGTGGGAGGAAACCGGAGTACCCGGAGGAAACCCACACAGACACTGGGAGAACATGCAAACTCCACACAGGGAGGACCCGGGAAGTGAACCCGGGTCTCCTAACTGCGAGGCAGCAGCGCTACCCACTGCGCCACAGTGCCGCCTCTATAATACATTATAAGTAATAATCAAAATCATTTTCTTACAATGTATTGCTAAATTGGCCCTAGTGAATGTGTGTGTGAGTGTGCTCATTTATTGTAGTCCCCTGTCCAGGTTTTGTTCCTGCCTTGCACCCGGGTTTGACTTCAGCTTTCCGGCGATACTGACATGGATAATTGGGTTGGGAAAATTGAAATGGATGGATATTCTTACAGTAATATACCAGCAATGACACAGAATCAGACCCCCCCTTTCAATCTTCATGATATTCTCTAACTTTTCAAGTCTTTTCTTTTTCTGTTTAGTAACTCTGGACACAAGTGCACAGAAACTCCTACTTCCTAATTAACCTTTAGTCTTGTACAGGGCTGTTCATTCTGAGGTGGTGTAATAGATTGTTGTAAGTCTGATAATCAATTACACACACAATTAAAATGTACATTTTTTTCATAATTAATATTACCTTATTTCATATTCTGCTCACATGATCACACACTGCGGTGGGTTGGCACCCTGCCCGGGATTGGTTCCTGCCTTGTGCCCTGTGTTGGCTGGGATTGGCTCCAGCAGACCCCCGTGACCCTGTGTTTGGATTCAGCGGGTTGGAAAATGGATGGATGGATAATCACACAATTATCTAAAAAAGCATTTACATATTCCAATGTTCAGTTAGCACAAATAATTTGAGCAATATAATGGCTTGTTTCAAAGGTTTAAATTTTTGTACAGCACTTACAGTTTTTCTGAATCGCTAAAACACATTTCCTAAAATCTAAATCTCCTTTTTTCAAGACACTAAGCAGAAATGCTAAAATTCAAGCTACACTCACAAAACCTTTGACTTGTCTTGCAAAATCACATAATTCACCCAAAACTGTTTTAACTTTACTCAAAATTGAGCAATACTGTCTGCAAATCCATAAAACCAGCCAATATATAAACACAACTCAGAAATTATTGCACACTAACTTAATAAATGCAAAATACTCTGGGATAATAGGAGGATAATCTTTAGTTACAATATTTGGACATTCCTGTACTTATGAAAGCTTACTTAAGGTATATTTAAACAAAAACTACAGCAAAAACAAAATTGTGCAATTTGATTATATATTTTTATAACAAAATTAGTCATTCATTCTGCCTCTGCATCATGTGAGGTCATAGGACTTCATCTACATCACATGCAATGTTCCCACTTGCAAGGCAGCATGGAATGAATCATCTATGGTAGATCTGTAATGTATATTGTCTCTACATAAAAATTACAGTAAATGTACAACATTTCATTTCATGCTGCAAAACATCTTACACCCTAACCATTCACGTCATTGTCATGCAGAATTGAAAGACGGCCACTTGCATTTGGTGTAAGAACTGACAAGTTGAATGTTAAAGTGATACATTTGTCACAAGCTTGTTCTTTATTTTTTGTTTATATGTACACCAATTTCTGTTTCAGGTAATCTGTTTAGTGGGCTGTGTACTTTTCCCCCTACTTTATTTCTTGTACACCAATGACCGTAGACCCATTGATCCTTCAGTTAAAATCATTAAGTTTGCTGATAACACCACCATTATTGGTTTAATTATTAATGGCAATGAAACACATTATAGAAAAGAGGTGTCTCATCTTGTGTCTTGGTGTGCTTCCAACAACCTACTACTCAATACTACCAAGACAGTGGAAATGGTCATTGAATTTCACAAACTTCAGTTATAACATCTCCCACTAGAAATTAATGATTGTACAGTCAATATGGTGGAATCCTGGCAATTCCACAAACACTCGCAACTGGGACGTTAACACCATTTACATTACTAAAAAGACACAGCAGCGATTGTACTTCTTACACCAACTAAAAAAAATTAATATTTCCCAGCCAGTCCTAGTTTAATTTTAAAAAGTCAGAATTGAAAGTGTAATCACATTCTCTGTTGTTGTCTGGTTTGGTTCGGCAATGGCACACTCCAAAAATAAATTACAGTGTGTTTGGAGATCTGCTGAGAAAATAATTGGCTGTTCCCATCCACCTGTGGCAGACCCGTATACATCTCATGTCACTAACCATGTCAGAAGGATCACCATGGACTCCTCTCATCCAGCTCATCACTTATTCCATAAACTCCCCTCAGGTAAATGCTTCAGGTCAATTCAAACTAAAACTAACAGACACCTCAATGGTTTCTTTCTACAGAGCTATAGCCCTCTCATAACAGTAACCTAGCTTGACTTCTTTGTATATTCATACATTCTGTCAGATACTGTATGAATGTGTGTGCATGTTCAGTATATGTACGTGTGTGTGTGTGTTTGTGCATACACACTACACATACTTTCATTTGCACATCTCCTTTATATCTGTACTATTCTGCAAACTTGTGTGAAGTTTTCTTTGTTATTTGTTTTTATGTTGTGTTTTGTTATAAGCAAATCTACCAAGTTAAATTCCTGTGCAGTAAGTACTGGCGAATAAAAGTGATTCTGATTCTGGTTAAATCATCTCATCATTCATTGATCATCAGCAATTGTTTGTTATCTTTTTAGATTTATTGAATAAAAGCAGTAATATGAAAGGGTCACAAACCTACCAGATAATAAACAAATAGCAAAAACAACCACCCTATAGCTCCCAACCAAAACTGCCCTATAAAGAACAAACATTTAGGATTATGATTTGAGGCATGGCGCTGACCACCAGTCATCTAGCCTTTCACCAAATGCACAACTGCTTGCAACTTTCCTAAGTTTATCCTTGTTCAATCATGCACTGGACTATGAAGTGGAACCCCAAAATTCCCAGAATTGGTCAATTGCATGGGAATAGGGTGTAGTTCTTCATAATGCCATTAGGTATCATATGCCTACAGTCCAATTAATAATTCCACATTATGCTAAGTTGATTATTTGCGTATTTTTGGCATTTATTCTAAATTCATGCATGTAGTTTGGGTTTTTTTTTTTTTTTTTTTTTAAGTCCAAACCACCATGGTTGATTGTCAAGAGACAATGGTGGTCGTGCTGTACGTACATACAAAGGCATCAAGTTTTTATCTGAAAAGTGATCTGTAAATTTAATATGTTTTAGGATTTCCAAGGATCAGTTAGGAAATAAATTTGTTGAAATAATATATTCACCAAACAGCTTTCTTCCTTGTCTCAATCAGTTTTACGTGTTGATATTGCATTGGAGAATTAACAAACAACAATCATTTTCTCATTTGATTCCTAAATTCGTGATTGAATAAAACCAAAAATGCATATTGAAGCTTGGCTTGTATATTGAACATTAGTGATCAATAATTAAACATAAGATATTATAATCTAGCCTGTATATTGTTCCTTTCCTCATATTCTGATATAACTTATTTAAAAAGTCAAGATATAGAACAGTGTAGTGTACTGCACATCTAATCATTTTTTCTGCCAGCCTGATAAGTCACTGATTCCTCCTGAGGCCGTGGCTGGTAGTAGCCACTCAAATATGTCTGGTGAATTTATAACAACACTTTAACATCCTAATTAAATAAAGCAGGAACATATAATTAAACTTTTGAATTATATGCAATGCAGTATGTAAACTGCAAATGAGGTACTCTGATTTTAATGCGAGTCATAAAATAATATTTTTTCAGCTCTTTCAAATTCTGTTACTGTTACTTTGAGATCTTCATATCTATTAAATCTCATTTTACTTTATATACGAGCAGAGGTCACATTTTGCTACTGTAATTCCAGAAAGGCTTCACTGATCACTACAAGTTTTTGAAAACATACTCACTTGAAAGTGTTAATACTATATGAGAAAAACAGAATATCAGCACTGTCAACATGCCACACAGCTTCTCTTATCAAAAATTTACCAGAGAGGTTTGGCTGTGAATTTGTATTAATGTGTTTCCTGAGGAACATGCTAACTGTTTCACCCCTGAAGGGATAAACAGACAAATGTCACGCCACTGTAAATCTATCACACTGCTACACTTCATGTCAATTTTATTTGTGTTTTTTTTCTATTCGCTGTGATTATTATGGTACTGAGAGTGTCCTCTGCAAAAAATTTCAAATCATTATTCAGGTAAATAGGATGAAATGGTGACACCCTGCTTCCTCATGAATTCCATGCCTAATTGTTACCTGGTCCATCATATTGTCCTTGTTTGAGTGTATGCCTTCCTTTAGTGTTTTCTTCCAAACTTGCAAGTTACAATGACTGATGATTCCAAGTTGGTCTCATATGAGCGTGGATATGTATATGAATAGACCATTTATGGGCAAGCACACTGTCTACGGGTGATTCCCATCTTTCACGCAAGGCTGCTGGGATATACCCGAACCTTGAATTAGATTGACCATTTTTAAGAATGTTTTGTTATTCAGTTATGTTAGTGGGAATAACTCAATATGACATTTTTCTTCATTATCATACAAAGTTGATATAAAAGGTTTATAGGTTCATTGTTGTTACATGTACATAACATTCTTACAGTGATTATGGGAACAGAAAATGTACAGGAGTAAATCACTACACAAGAGTCTAAAAAATAAAATACAGAGCAGTTAGGAGCCTTCAAGTGAGTGCACAGATGGAACTGAGGCTAGGAAGAGTTACTGTGAGTGTAAGAGCCATTTCCTAGTTACATAAGATTCATAAATGTTTTACTAAATGATAGTGCGTAATCTATGGGAGGTTCCTATAACCCCCATCAGTTGAATAGAATTGGTATATTCTAACTATTTCTAGCTTATCTGACTAAACATTATTCTCAGTTAGTGATCAGCCTTGCCATGTGTAAGGTGTAGAGGGCACATGGTTTTAAACCGTGCCTTTCGTGCCTTTTGAGCCTTGCGTACCTTGTGTGCGTGTTTTGTGTGTCAAGTAGCCTGTAAGACAAAGCACTTAATTGAAAGTGCTGCGCCGTACGTTTAAAGTGTAAAGAAGATGAAATTAAGAATCATTAAGTATAGAAACAACTAAAGTTTTAAAAGAAAAGCTAAGTTTAGAGAAGATACATTTTTCTTTTTTTGCATTTTATTCTACGTGTGTAACAACCTTTTCTTTATTCTTGTGTGGATTATTTGCTTTGAATTTTCACTAAATATTTTTAAAACAAACTTTTGGACTGAGAGATTTCTTTTGGCACGCGTTTTACCCGTGCTTGAACTCGCCTTACACTCCGGCGGCTACAGTGAGGGTTTATTTTTTTTCTTCATACTGAAAAGATTTCATTTGTACAAATTTTGATGAATGCTTATTTCATATTTTTCCCACATCTATAACTGGTTCTTGTCTTCTTCTTAATGTTAAGATGGGCACAAATCTATTAAATCTAAATTGTATATTTTTGACTGATAATTGTAAGGTAGAGATGGTACCAAGATAGAAAGGCAAGAAGAGTTTTTCTTTATTGTCTATTTCAAATTCTGAACAGGGGTAGGAAGTGGAAAGAAATGGAGGCCCATTGGTAGAAAGAAGAAGCAGGTTACAGAGACAAAGAAGGAGAAACAAGTGGAGAGAAACAAGAGTGGTAATTGGGAGGTGACAAATTGTTGATGTCCTCCAGCAGTCAGCCTGGTCAAAACATTTGTTTTTGGAAGACCCAAAGGGGCACACATATTCATTTTACATTTTGATAGTCTGCATTTTCCATGTCATCATAACTCTTTTTATGTTTGAAAACAACAAACATACCATTTTTGATATATATATCACAGGTTCACAAAGCACATTTATTTTTCAATTCTTTTTATTTAAATCCCAATCGCATAATCATCACACCTAATTCATTAATATCAAACTAATAATTAGATAGACTCCTTAATTTCTTATCTCTCATTGAGTCCATTAGGGACAAACGTGTTTAAGGCCATAATCCACTCTAGTTCTTTTTTGAGTCTCCTGGTTTTATTCCAATAACTCTTCTAGGGGAAAAAAGAGGGGTTCATACCCTGACTGTTGGAAATTAATATACAGTACAGACCAAAAGTTTGGACACACCTCCTCATTCAATGTGTTTTCTTTATTTTCATGACCATTTACAGCACTCAATCACTCTCCTTCTTGGTCAAATAGCCCTTACACAACCTGGAGGTGTGTTTGGGGTCATTGTCCTGTTGAAAAATAAATGATCGTTCAAACTAACCTGACTTCTGCACAACACAACTGCTGGTCCCAACCCCATTGATAAAGCAAGAAATTCCACTAAATAACCCTGATAAGGCACACCTGTGAAGTGAAAACCATTTCAGGTGACTACCTGTTGAAGCTCATCGAGAGAATGTCAAGAGTGTGCAAAGCAGTAATCAGAGCAAAGGGTGGCTATTCTGAAGAAACTAGAATATAAAACATGTTTTCAGTTATCTCACTTTTTTTTTTTACATAACTCCACATGTGTTCATTCATAGTTTTGATGCCTTCAGTCATGAAAATAAAGAAAACACATTAAATGAGGAGGTGTGTCCAAACTTTTGGCCTGTACTGTATAATTGAGTTTTTTTTATCCTGTTTCTCAATTAATCTGAGGTGTTGAATGAATCAGGCTTTTACCGTATTTTTAGTTTCACCTATTTAGATAAGCCCACAGCCATTACATTGTATCGCATAGATGTAATTTTTGGAGGTGAGTGTCAATTCTTGATAAATAGGTAATTCCTTTGATGTTATAGGATTTTTAATGATTTTTTTTATTTTTAAACGGTATCTGCCAGGCTGTCTTATTTCTTTTGCGAATCGTACATGAGGCCCTAACCAAATAATCTTTTAAATTCATGTTTTTATGGTAAGCGGAAACCAACTTAATGTCCGCCAACTCCTCATCTATTAATTGGGCCCCCCGGAAATTATTTTTGTGGATTTTTACTACCTCCTGAGCCTGTCTGGAATAAGTAAACACCAATGGCAATATGTTTGTTCCTGATCTTATCTGCCTTCCTGTTCTACCTTTGTTATCCACTTCCCTCCACATATTCACATCCTCCTCCCCTTCTATTTCCTCCACATCAAAGATAACATTTGACTCACCCCTCCTTCCATCCCATTCTGCCACTTGTCCCTCTTCCTCCATAGCATCCTCCCCCAAAGAATTATCCAAAATCCTACTAGCACTTCTATATTCAGAATCCAAATCTGAAATATTGTCCAAGGCTCTAAATAACCCAGCTAGAGATAGCCTCAGAACATCATCATTAACCTCAGGGCCCCTACTCTTATTAACATCAGGGTCCCTCCTGTTATTAAC